>VZQC01003810.1:326678-391302 GCA_009823505.1 Rhizomys pruinosus | reverse complement strand
GGAGCCGCCGGGCGGCACAGGACAGGCAGTGACACACCCAGGAGCGGAAAATCAACCAACCTGCAGGCCTACAGGATTTGGCGGGAACTTCAGCTTCTGGAAGGAAAGGGGGATGGGGGAGTCAAATTCGTGCCTAGTCTCCAAGTTCGGTTTTCCAAGCTGTGGGGAGAGAGAACTCCAGCTCCGGATTTCGATTCATTCCAGCAAACTGGAAAGGGTGAGGGCAGGCAGGAGCTGGGAAGGGGGGAAAGGAAGGAGGGAAGGACGCTCCAGGCGGCCATTGCTGGAGTTAGAGAGCTGGTGCCCTGCGGAAGGTACTTTGAATAATGTTTGTTCTATTGAATAAGTTGTTTCATGACTCACTGTCATTTATATGCCTATATGGATACCTAGACGACAGACTGGATGGATGGACTGACAGATAATAGACAGATGGGCCGGTGATGGACTATGAGTGGAGAAAGCGGGAAACAGAAGAGAACCAGGAAGAATCAGAACATCCGGTTCCACCTGGGCATCCGCATTTACACTTAGCTCTCTCATTTCATTGTGGAAGGCTGTCTTCTTTGTCCAGATGTGCACCATGAAACAGATGTGTGCCTTGTAGAGTGGGCTTGGGTGGAGGCACTGAAGGAAACAGCTGGATCTCTATCACTTGCTCTGTATAAAAATCAGTTCAAAATACATCAAAGACATAATCTGAGGGCATAAAACTCTGGAACTGTAGTGGGGAAGCACTCAAAGATACAGTCACAGGCAAGGACTTTCTGAAAAGGACTCAGTAGCTCAAGAAGCCATACCAACTGGCCAGTGAGAATTCAGAACATGGAGAGCATTTTGGCTAGCTAACCATCTGGAAGAGTATCACACCTGGAACATGTAAAGAGCTTAAAATGCCCTCCAACCCAAACAAACAAACAAACAAACAAACAAACAAATGAAATCCAAATGACCTGCTCAATAAATGTGCTGATGAAATGAACAGATGACAGTTCTCAAGAGATCTGAAGTACAGATTCCCAATAAATACATGAAAAATTGTTCAGTATCCTTAGCTATTAGGGAAAAGAAAAGTACAAGATTTTACCTCACTCAAGTCAGAATGGCTATCAAGAAAACAAAGAACAAATGCTGGAGAGGGCGTGGGGGCAAGGAGACCCTTATACACTGCTGATGGGAATGTAAATTGATCCGACCACTCTGGAAATCAATTTAGGGGTTCCTCACGAGACTTAAATTGGAACTATAATTTTACGTGTAGGAGGGCATTGCCTGTATGAATGTAATTGCACCCATTTCATGCAATACCCATGGAGGTCAGAAGAGGGCATCAGATGACCTCGAATATGAGATATGGACAGTTGTTAGCCTCCATGTGGGTGCTGGGACTCATGAATAAAATAATAAAATAAAATACTATCATCTGACCATACCACCCAAAGAAATCCACATACTGCAGAGATCTCTGCACAACCACGTTTATTTATCACAGCACTATTCACAACAGCAAAGCCATAGAATCAGCCTAGAAACACACACAGATACAATTTTATTCAGCCATGAAGAAGAATACAATAATGTCATTTGCTGGAAAACAAATGGAGATCATCATATTAAGGAAATAATTCAGAGGAAAAAGACACTGTCCCAGTTTGCCTCTCTGTTGCTGTGAAGAAACACAGGCCAAAAAGTCCTGGGGAGGAAATGGTTTTTCATTTCTTACCATTCATTGTCTGTCATTGAGGGAAGTCAGGAAGGGGACGCGAGGAGGAACCTGGAGAGAGGCATGCAGCACAGACCACGGAGGAGCACTGCCTACTGGCTGCTTCCTCGGGCTGGCTCAGCTTCCTTTCTTACATGGCTCAGGCCTCCCTGCCTGGGGCTGGCACTACCCCCAGTGGGCTGGGCCTTCCCCCATCAACTAGAATTAAGAAAATGCCAGACATGGCCATGGGCCAATCTGATCTGGGAAATCCTTCAGTCGATGTTCCTTCTTTGAAGGTCAATCTACTTGTGTCAGATTGACAAAAGCTCCAGCACCACTGACCCCTTGTCGTCCTGGCGCACAAACATAAACCATAGCCAGACCTTTTTCATTTCTTGCTAAGAACTCTCTAATATCACAGCATAAAATACAGTCCAACTTTGAAAAGTCCCACAGTCCTTTGAAAATTCCAGTACTTCAAAATTTCAATGCCTCTATGAAAGGGCAAAGTCTACTAACTGTGGGCCACATTTAAACCCAAAAATGAGTTACATGCCACCTGATTTCAAAAGGGAAGAAGCAGGCAGACTCAAGGGAAACCCAAACTGAATTCCAGCAGTGCAGCTCCAACTCTGACAGTTCAGTGTCTGGGCCTCTAATGGTCTTCTGGGCTCCAAAGGGCCAAGTTAGCCCCACTTCTCTGGCTCTGCCACCCAGCTTGTCTAGGAGTCTCAGACGAGCTCTGTGCCCTTCCTGCTGCTGTCCTTGCAGGTCACCCCCCCCCATCCTGGTGTCCCTGCTGCAACTGAGGCTGTGCCTCCACCGATGGCCCCTCCTGGCCTCTCACAGTGCCAAGCTTCAGCTGCTCTCCATAACCACTTGTGGTTTCTAACTTGATGATCTCAGGTACTGCCATCAAGACAGAACCCCAACTAACACATAGGGCTACCAGAAGTAGCTAATATGTTTGCAGTATGGAGTCTTCTAAGTGGGCAAAAGAACACAAAAGGCAGTCAACTGCTGATTATGTGCAGCAGAGGTTCCTAAATTGGTGTTGGCATTGGAGGACTTTTGCCCCCAATCCCCAAAAGAAGCCTAATCACCCCAGCTAAATGTACCTTAATTCCTAAATCCCCTTCCTGAACCTGCCTTGATATTCATCAAGGGCTTGACCCAGTCCTCTAGAGTAAAGGGCTTCACACAGTTGTCTTCCACGTGCCAGGAATCGGGCTCTTTAGCAAACACCGCACAGCAGAATCTCTCTACTCTGAGGGCACAGACGTATGAACAAACATCTCCTGGGCGGTCGACTTCAATGAATTTGCATGAGTACTGTATCTTCTCCTTCTCCTCACAGAAGTGATAGACAGGCAGCTGCCGGATGCACTTTTCTATCTCACTCTCTAGATGCACACGAACACTGTCCTCTGCTTCAAAACCGATGATCTGCTGTCTCTTTACATCCAAACCAATGAACAAATATCCCCCATCCGTGTTTGCAAGTGCAGAGACACTTGGAGAGATAATCTTTTTAAGGCATTTCAACAGATTGAGACCATCCTAACCTCCACGCGAGTGGATCTACAGAAGGGGAAATCTCCCTTGTAGGGAAGTTTTGTCCTGTGAAAGAACTCAGCAGCCAAGTCCTCCACCTGACCAGTGCGGGCTCCCCCTGCAGGCGGTTCTGCTCTCAGATCTCTTCTCCCTCCAGTTCCCTTCAGCTCTGTGAGGAACTCCCATGCTTCAGCAGCATGGAGCTCAACTGAGCATGACATGCTTCTCATGGACAGGTTGGTTTTCAGTGTGACAATCAGCAGCTCAAGGATCTCCAGACCCCACGATTTCACAAAAACATAGAAGCAGCCTTCTTTCCCCACGAAGTCTAGGCATGTTTGAACAAATGGCAAATTATTAGTAAAAGATTGTTCCAAATCCAGTCCTAGTCCATCTCTGCGCAGACTGTATTGTTGATTTTCACTCTCAGCCTTGATCACCCCCCCTCCAGAGTTCAGCAGTGCGCACAGAGCTTGGGAGACACGTCGAGTCTCCTGTCTTCTGAGGCCACGGCTCTTCATTTCCTCTCTGCTCCTCTTTCCAAGCGTGATCGTTCCCACATCGAGAACCAGCCCAGGAAGGTCAGTTTCCAGATCAACATGGATGGCCATTTTCTCAGCAGCCAGTAGGTGTTCAAGAGGAAATTATTCCTGTAAAGGACACAGGTGTTAGAATAAGGTGCAGTCAGCAAGAGAAAATTCTGTATCCGAGGGAAACAACGAAATCCTTTGCTGTACATACATACATGTTCCCAGAGCCTGGAGAGTGTACAGGAGGGAAATGGTTCTTTTTACAGACTTTTCCCTCCTTGCACAGCTCCTGCTCCTGCTAAGTTTTGGTTTTTTGTTTGTTTTAACTTATTTATTTATTATTTTATGTGTATGAGTGTACTGTCTGCATGTAGGTTTGTGCACCCTTGTTGAGCATCAGAACAGGGTGTCAGATTCCCCTGGAACTGGAGTTAAAGATGGTTCTTAGCTGCCATGTGGATGCTGGGAATCGAACCCAGGTCCTCTGCAAGAGCAGTCGGTGCTCTTAACTGCTGAGCCATCTCTCCAGCCCCCACTCCTGCTAAGTTTTGAATGTGCTGTTACTTATAGTTCAACCTCTTCTAATTTTTAATTCCATCCTTTCTATATTCTAATATTGTATAATTTGTATTTAGTCTTTCTTTTCTGTGAGATTTATTTTTATTTTATGTGTATGAGTATTTTCCTGCATTATGTAAGCAATGTGCATGCAATGGACAGAGGACAGCAGAGGGCGTCACATCCTTTGAACTGGAGTTACAGACAGTTGTTAGTCACCATATGGGTGCTGGGAATTGAACCCAGGGCCTCTGCAGGACCATCTAGTGGTCTTAACCACTCTAGCCCCCCCCCGTTGAGTTTTTCTAAGCAAATGCTGAGAGAAATCTACCTGTGTTCTTGGCCTTCTCTATAAAACAGGTTTTAATTACACAATTATTTATAATTTTCATCTTCCTTTTAATAGTTTGTTTTCATCTTCCAGAATTTTTACTTTTGTACAAAATCCTTTGGCAAAATTATCAGTTGGATCTGGTGATATCTAATAATATGCCATGCTAACTATCTTTTCTTTTATACTGGGACTAAATTCACTTTGCAGATTTGGGGCATTAATCTTGAGCATTGTGGACCAAGACACCATTTTCCTATGGGACACCCACATATTTCCAGCGAGGCAAAATTCTTATATAAGAAACAGCTGCACTATGCTCAAATGTGTGTGTTCTGTCAGAATGGACATATCTAAATCTTTATCCCATGGTGATGAGGTCTCCGAGAGGTGATTAGGTCATGAAGGTAGAGCACCCAAGAGGGATTAGTGTTGGGATAAATGGGACATCAACTGGATAACTCCCTATGAATTGCTGGTCAGAGAGGCCTTAAAGGCCCCAAGCACTCTGGACTGTCACCAGTGCTCTTGGTTGCACACCAAACAAGATCACAAGACCTCTTGCTGAACCTTCACACATTTTACTTGCAGGGCACAGTGAAATAAAGCCAGATCTGAACTAGACGTTTCCTTCTGCTGGCTGCCTTCAGATGCCAAAAGGTCCTGTGCAAGCTGCTCCAGGACAAAAGTCATCAATGGCCCCACCCGGTTGTGCACCTCACAAGTCACAATGATGACCTGGCTGGAAAGCGGTGCCCATGGGTGCGATAGTGGAGTGACTACTGTGGAGGGAACCAAGCACTCTGCTTAGATTAGAGACTCGCTCCACAAGAGGGAACGCATGTCTGATACTGGAACCCTGGTCAGGAACCTGTGCTGGGAGCTCATAGGACTTAGGGGAGAATCTACCACTGTTGTTTTGCTAAATGGATGTGGTGTCAAATCACCCTCTACATACTTATCTTTAGAGATCAGAGCTGCTCTCAGCCTTCATTAGAGCAGTTTTGCAGTGAGCAGTGGTGAACATAGAAATTCAACTCCTCAATGGGCACAGAAGTGACTGGAGTAGTCACACCTAAACAGGAGATCTATACCACTTACACCCCCAAGCTTGGGAAGTATCATGATAGACAGGGCAGAAAGGACAAAGGAGCCAGAGGTCAGGGGGAATGTACTATGAAATAGTGTCTTCTGGGTGCAACATACACGTTACACTTATTTTACTTTTTATTTAATTTAATTTTGTTTTATTTTATTTTATTTTATTGGTATTTTTGAGACCAAGTCTCCCTGTAGACCTACTTGTCCTGGAACTCACTCTGTAGACTAGGCAGATCTGAACTCCCAGAGATCGGCCTGCCTCTGCCTCCTAAGTGCTAGGATTAAATGTGTGTGCCTCCTTGCTCTGCAAGACATTACACTTATAAAGTCACTGTAGTTGTGGTTACCTGCAGGGGATTAGGCCTATTCCCATGTTCTCATGCTTGGGGAAGGGGCTCATGAAGACCTACCCCTCCCTGATGGTTACGTACGGTTAATGGGTACTGGGTGTCATTATCCTCAGAGATGTAGCCGCTGATTAATTGGCCATTATCGAGTTAAAAAAAAACACCCTACTCATGCAAGCAACCTTAATTAAACTCAGTAGGTAAGACAGGGAGAGAGAGAGAAAGAGAGAGAGAGAAAGAGAAAGAGAAAGAGAGAGAGACAGAGGGAGAGAAAGAGAGAGAGATCAATACAGGAGTGGGATTTTTAGGAAGCAAATGGATTTCATCCAGAGGGAGGGGGGATGGGGGTGAAAATGCCTGATACTCAGCACACACAAGTATGAAACTGTCAAAGAATTTTTTTTTTGGTCTTTTTGAGACAGGGTCTCCCTGTATCCCCAGCTGTCCTGGAACTCACTCTGTAGACCAGGCTGGCCTCTGGGAGGCAGAGGCAGGCGGATCTTTGTGAGTTCAAGGCCAGCCTGGTCTACAGAGTGAGTTCCAGGACAGCTGGGGATACAGGGAGACCCTGTCTCAAAAAGACCAAAAATAAAATTCTTTTCTGAAAGAAGAAAAAGGGGACCCAAAGCTGCACACTGAGAAGATCCTCGTGCTCCTAAAGATACTGCGCCTTGTTCCTGCACTTCCAGCTGCTCTAAGTGTCTTACAATTGTGAGTCGATAAAGCAGAGAGCAAAGCCAAGGGTGGGCAGCAGCACTCCACCAGGCACGGTACAAAGAAGTGAGAACGGGCCTCTGCCCTGCTGGACCAGCAGGGTCAGAGGTTCCAGTGTGGGTGTGGCTGTCTCCTCTCTACAAATTCGTGGGCACATAGAAACAGCTCAACTTGGGGCCCCGGAGCACAGCAGACAGAGTTGCAGCAAAATCAGAACAATGCACTTTTCAGTGGTGACTCTTCCACACAGAGGAAGAAATAAGGAGTTTATACACAGTTGTCCCAGAAATGCCACCACTACCACGTGGTTTGGGGGACTGTGCGTGAGATTCTAACACCTTCTTCCACCCATATCACTCGATAACCTGCTGAGCTCCATCCAGAATGCTCCAGTTATCCCTGTCCTCTTGTATTTCTAAGAATTTGTATCTATCCTTGTCTCTGATTTCATCTAGAACCATTCCTGAAGCATCCAGAGAAATCCTTTCAAGCTACAGGAAATCTGCTCAGGGTTCCTAATCACTTAAGTCACCAGAAGGAAAGGCTTTGTGGCCTGGTCACTGCTTGGAGACACTGAGCCTCGGGATTCTAAACTGTCCCCCTACTCTGCAATGCCTTCTTCAAAAATGAGCAAGCCCCTTCAGCACCTGGAATACTCAGGAGCACAGAGTCACCCTGCCAAGTTCCCCACAGCTGGACACACCTGTCTGGCTGCGCTGCTTCCATTTTCAGGGGTGTGTCTCTAGGAATTTGTCCATTTCATCCAGGGTGTCTCATTTGCTGGCCCAGTTATTCATACATCTCTTCTCATCCCTTCCAAGGGACGACAAGCCCTGAGTCAGGCCCTGTCTCAAGCAGGCACAGCTGGCTCACACGTCACAAGGGAAAGAGGACAAGAATCACGTCTCACCCCAGAGTGCTGAAAGAGGATGCTCACAACCCTGGAAACTTGGAACTTGAGGGAGCTTGAGTAGAGGAATCATGGGCTAGCCTGGGAACCAGGCCATCTCAGTCCTACCCTTGTGACATGTAGAGATTTTAAGATTAAGTTCATTACATTCAATAACATCTCTGGGACACAGTCTTTAAAAAACAAACAAAAACAATCTGGATCCTGGAGCCCCTGAAGCCTCAAGTTGACAAGTTAGTTGTTTCTTCCAAAATTCCTTATAGTGTTAACTGAGGAAAATTCTGGACTAGGTATTGAGGCCATCTTGTCAGCTGTCTTCTGCAGTAAAGGGGATGGCATTCATATGTCCTTAGTTCTGCCAGATCTGCATGAAGTCAGAGAGCACAGGACAGGAGGCAGGAGTGGCAGGGGCTCCCTCCTGGGAAACAGAATCATGGATCATTCCTGACCCTTCTCCCCTGAGCCTTCTGGGATGGCGCTGTGCATTTGGTGTGGAACAGATTGGGCTCACCAGAAGGTGACCACAAACTTCCCTGGGGCTCTGGAGTGTGCAGTTCCTCCCTAGCTGCGGGCATATTCCCCCAAGAGGCCAGGGCACCCTAAGGGTCTCCGGAGACACTGACAAGCCTGCCATGCATAACTGCTGCTCTTCCTGTCTCTCTAGCCCAGGCTCAGACCAGGCGGTTCCCAGGCACCCTCCCAGCACCCTTAAACCCTCCCTTCACTCCAAGCAGAGGCAGCACTTTGCTCTAAGTCCAAGCTCTCTTAGTGCCCAAGTCCCCAGCAGCCTGTTCTTTGGTAGAAGAGGCTATGAGGACGCCAAGGAAGCAAGCTTCCTAGAAGGGTGACAAACCAGACAGTGAGGGTTTGCACTGGCGACTACCAGTTCATCCCAGAGCCGGTAGAGGGGATCTGGAGTTGGAGGCTGAAAGGGGGAAAAACGCTAGGGTTGGAGGAAGCTGCAGTGGAGTGGTGCTCACTCACTCGGTGTCCACGAAGCTGAGAGCTGGAAGCAGACAGCCCGCCAGCTCCCAGTCCAGACCCTGGTGGGGCGAGGTGGGCGAGAGTGCTCTGAGGACAGACTCTGCGATGGCAACAGTTCCTGGCCTCCGGGAGTCATCAGCTATGACACCAAGCGAGTCCAAGCTACAGTCACCATGCTTGCTCCTCGCTAAGTCCACCAGCGTCTTTTTTTCCCCCACGCTGCCCTCGAAGTGGCATAGATTTCTCCTTTCTCAGCGCGCTGACTGCAGTGAAAATAACAACCTGTATTCCAAGCTTTGTCCTGCTTCCTTCCAGGAAGTGAGAGGCTTACGAGAAGCTATCCAGCGCCCTCGTTCGACCGTTTAAAGAACTGTAGAGCCGGGTGTGGTGGGGCACACATAGCCTGGTCTACATAGCGAAATCCAGGCCAGCTGGGAGACCCTGTCTCAAAAAAGATGCACATTCAGAAAAAAGTCACAAGGGACGTACTAGGCTCCAGGTGGAATGACACCCTCCACCAACTTTCCAACCTCTCCTGCCTCCCCAGTGCGGCTCTGCTGTGGTTTTGTTCAAACCAGCAGGACCTGGGTGGGTCTAGAACAGCTGTTATTGCCCTGGAGAGAAGAAAGGGGCACGGAGCAGACTGCCCTGCCAAGGGAGGTGGGATGGGGTGCTGGCTCCTTACGTCCCGTCCCAGGGACCACCTCTGCAATCTTCTGGGGATCAGCTTCTTTGGGGTGCTACCAGAGCCATGCCAGGGGCCTAGAGCCCTCCTCCACCTTTCTGTTTTGTTTTGGGTTTGCCCTCTTTTATGCTGACTCTGGCAGTTGGGGTCTCCCTACCTCACTGCAGCTGCGAGCAGTCTCCAGAAAACAAAGGCTTTGCTGTCTGAACACAGGAATTGCACAAAACATTTGGTTCCCTTGTGATATTTTCATGCATGCATGTAAAGTTGATCATGCACATTGCCCCATTTCTCTTATCTTCTGGCCACCCACAAACCACAGGCTTAGGAATACTAACATATCTAGCTCACTGTGGGTCTGTGTTGCACTGCTTATTCCGGTGGGCTCCGCCCAAATCCCACCCCAGACTCCACTGCCTCCTGTAGGAAAAACACTCCAGAACCATTCCTCCTCCACCCTGGGGGTCCAGAACCAGCACTCACTTTTGCTGTCTGAGCACAGACAGGGAGAGCACAGAGCTCAGCTGCATAGCTTTGACCAGGCCAGGGCTGAAGAAATCATTTCACAGCTATTAAGAAACGCTCCAACTGTTAACTTTAAAAACAGCAGTGCAGGGCTCTCTCTCAGTTCCAGGTTGTCAAGAAGAAAGAAAGAAATTGTTCTCATGCAAAATGTGAGGGAAACAGGACATTTACAGATCAAGGCTCCAAAGGCCCTCACAGCTTGAGCAGAAACAAAAATTTTCCTCCCAGTCCTCTTGCAGGCTCCTCCCTCTTTGCCCTGGGCCTGAGGGCCTTGGCCGGTGGTAGCAATCGTTACCGAGAACCGGCCCTTTGGAATTGGCCTGGAGAAGCCAGAGCTGGTGTTGGAGGCTACAGGAGAGGTGAGAGGAGCAGGAGGGGAAACAACGGGTGTGGACTGCAGGAAGGGGGTCCTCAGGACCCCTACCTCTGGGTGTCTCTCCACCATCCACCTCTGGCTGGTAAGAAAGCCTTTGGGGGATTCAAGGCTCTTCTGGTCAGTCCACCCCAGTGAAGGAGACCAGGTTTCCCACTTTGCCCTCTGTGTCTTCTGCGCCCAGGGCTGTAGGTGCTGTGGAAGTTCTTTCCAGCACTTGATGCTCTCAGCCCTTTCAGTTGTTCCTAGATCTTTAACGATTTAGTTTAGGTCTCTTAGATTAGCAATCATTTATGGTATGGGACCAATTGTGCTCTGTATTTTTATAAATTAAATGGAAGATAATTGACAGTTCTGAGACTTTTCGATCCATGGACATTTTCATTTTAATGTGCATGAGCATCGTAGCTGCACATATGTTAAGTGCATCTGTGTGTGGCAAGCCCACAGATGCCAGAAAACACTGTCAGATCCCCTGGAACTATGGGGGAAATGCGGAAATAGACTATGTTGCTAAAAGATGTTGCAGTGTTATGGTAATGGTGGTAGAGAGAGAAGGGGCAGCAAGAGCTTTCCCTTCTGCCCTCAGTGGTCACTCCAAACAGCAGCCTTGGTTTAACAGGGATGCCACATTCCTGTGTATACCAGGATGTCACACCTGGTATCTGTCAACCAGGATTCCACATTCCCGTGGCCTTGTGTTGCCTGTTACCTGTAAACCACTTATTTAAATACCACTTACATGCTATCACAAATATTATAATGCAGTCTAATTTTATTAATTCCCACGCAGGTTAATTTGATAATTCTAATTCTGTCCTGTCCTAGCCTAGATCGCCAATGCTGCTCACCTACTTGGCATTCTCCACTTGGCATTCTCTATGCTCTTGGAAGCAGTGGAGGAAGTCATCCTCACTGGGGAGCGGATCTCTCTGGGATGGGGCTAGGAGATATGGCAGCTCAGGAAGAGCGCTCAGTGGCAGCATCTGTGAATGAGGAAGGGTTGGGTAGCAGTTTCTGCAACTGATGATCTGCAACTGATGACAGGGAGTGTGTCCCAGTGTTCTTAGCTGCAGGCATCTCACATGTGGGGTCCCCGGGAGTGGGGTGTGAGTTGAGAGGTTCCTGGCATCTCATAAGCAGCTCCCCGAGGGGAGTGAGAAGGGTAGCCATTTGCACTCCCTGGCTTAAGGTGGACATGGGGACTGCACTGGGTCCCAGGTGCTAATCTCAGACTTGTGACTTGGGTCCCCAATTCATGGCCAGGTGGCTGTCTTTTCTATCTGGAAGGGGGGATCCAGCTCTGGTGTCCTAGGAAGGGGGCTCCAGCTCTTGCATCCATGCCACCTCTGGCTGCCTAATAGATTGACCATGGTCAGTCTTTGGGCTCTGAGTGCTTATCTTCAAGCAGCCTAGGGCTAAGTTTAACATTTTCTTTTTCTTTTCTTTTTTCTTTTTTTTTTTTTTTTGGTCTTTTTGAGACGACAGGGTCTCCCTTTAGTCCACGCTGACCTGGAGCTCTCTCTGTAGACCAGGCTGGCCCTGGCCTTGAACTCACAGAGATCCACCTGCCTCTGCCTCTGCCTCCCAAGTGATAGGATTAAAGGCATGGGCTACCACCCAGCTTAAAGACAGTTCTTAGCCGCCATATGGGTGCTGAGAATCGAAACCTGGGTCCTCTGCAAGAACAGTCTGTGCTCTTAGCTGCTGAGCGGTCTCTCCAGCCCCACATTTTCTATTTTCTTTATGGTTACAGCACTTCACACTGTTAGTTTAATTCTAACTACCTCTAACATCCATTCACACAACTTTCTTTTTTAAATTTTTTATTGTGTGTGTATATATAATATAAATATTAATTTTTTTATGTGAAAATCTATTTACGAATTATGTTCCGAATCGATCAGACCTGTGTCCCCCACCCTACCCCCCACCACCCCCCCCACCAGAACAACTGCATTCGCCAAACATGCTTTTCATCTCTTTCTCAGTCTTTCTCCAAAATTCTCCTGTAGAAGTTGAGATTGTTTGAGCAGAAGTTCACCATTTCAGTCAGTTCTTTTTGATGCAGGTCCTGTTCTGTTGGTTGCTGTTGTTGTGTATCCAATATGCATCACTCCCAACTACTTGGACAAAAGCTCAAAGGGACCCGGCACAAGAAATTACTTACAACTAGGTAATAGGCACTAGCATCCACAGATGAACGGAATACCAGTCAGTCGTTTGTTTTTGCTTGACTGTGTTACTTGCACGGAATGTATATCTGTCTATTCCATCCATTTACCTGCGAAACTGCATGATGTCAGTCTTCTTTTACTGCGCATAGAACTCCATTGTGTAGGTGGTAGGACCACATTTTCTCTATCCATCATCAGTTGAGGGGCACTTGGTTGGTTCCTCCAGCTGCCTTGCTAGTGTCAAGAGAGCTGCAACAAACATGGCTGTGCATGTATCTCTGCAGTGTGGTAAATGAGTCTGTGGTTACACTGCCCAGGAGAGGGTATGGCTTGGGATTTGGGGGTCAGTTTCATTCCAAGTCTTCCAAGGGTCGTCACACTGCCTTTCCAAAGTGGCTGTAGCAATTTTACTTCCCACCAGCAGTGTATGGGTGTTCCCCTTTCCCCCCACAACCTCTCTAGCACTTGGTGTCATTTTGTTTTCTTGATCCTAACAAGCTTTATTGGAGAGTAAGATGATATCTTAGAGTGGTTTTTGAGTTGCATTTCCTTAATATTAATGATGTTGAACTCTTCTTGAAGATGTTTTCTCAACCATCTCTAATTCCTCACTGGTGAGTCTCTGTCAGCTCTTTGCTCCATCTATCGTGGGTCATTTGGTTTCTTTCTCTTTCTTTGTTTTTAGTGAGTAGTTTCTATATTCCTGAAATCAATGCTTTGTCGATGTTTCTGCGGTGAAGGGTTCCTCCCACATCGGTGGGATCTTTTTTAAAATTCTTTGATTTGTTTCTTTTTGATTTTACATAAGCTTTTTTGAGTTTAATGATCAAATTTGTCAATTGTCTACCTTAAGTCTTTCCTTTGCTCAGCGGCTGTCTGATTTAGAAGTCCTTTTCCTAGGGCCGAGGTCCCGTGTAGGCTGCCGGGCCAACGTTTTCTCCTATCGCCTCAGAGTTTATGGTTTCACATTGAAGTCTTTAATCCATATGGAGCGGAGTTGACTTTGTAAACAGGGCAAGAGTTTAGGGGTTTAATTTCATTCTTCTCAAGTGGGTGATCCAGTTTTGCCAACACACCACTTGCTGAAAGATGCTGTCTTTGCGCCATTGTGTCTTCTTGCCCCCTTGTCAAATATGAGATGGCTGAAATTTTGTATGTGCTCAATTTGGATCTTCAGTTTTGTTCCATTGGGTCAACAAGGTCTGTTTTTGTGCCGGGGACCCTTGGGCAAGCTGTTTTTTATGACTAGAGCCCTGTAGTAGAGTTTGAAGTCTGGTAATAGAGATTCCCCCCTGTGGATAGCGCTTTTCCACTCAGGAGTTTTTTGGATATTTGGGGTCTTTGTTTTTCCAATGAAATTAAGGACTTTTTTTCCAAGCCTGGAATGAAACGCTTGGGGATTTTATTGGGATTGCATTAATTTTTTTTTTTTTTTTTTTTTTTTTTTTTTTTTACTATATTAATCTTCCCATTTTATGAGCATGGGAGGTTTTTTCCAACTTCTTCCTGGTGTCTTCTTTTTCAAGTTCTTTGCTTCCAGGCATTAATTTTGGTTGTAAGGTCTCTTTAGTGTCTTTGGTCGCCAACCATGTCAATAAACTTTTTAACAACCTTTTGTAACTGACTCACACTTCCATGTTTAAACCTAGAATCTCTACTAGTGGGCTCATATCGATAACCTCAGTATGATCCAATTTTATATCCTTCCAACCCATGATCCCACACCTTAAAATCCATTCCACACATATTCCTTAGGCTTCTGCCTGGAAGGAATCGGCAAACTAATTAATTTCTTTAGTGGTATAACACACCTCCTCATGGACCACAATTTCTATCTCACCTTGATGGGCTTGCTTAGACTTCAATATGTTTATGGTCTAGAGGCAATAATTATTGGGCCCTGAGGGACATTACTCCCACTGGGTGGGGGGGATTAGTTCCTCAGGCAAGGGGTTCGGGAGGGAGGATCTGCAGGGTATGGATTCTCTGCTGAGGGTGGGGAGATAATTCCTCAGATAAAGAAAATCTCTCAAAATCCGAGGGTTCAAAATCCTCATCATCATGGTTCTCCGAAACATCTCCATCCCAAGTGTCAGGGATCCACCCTTTCCCCACCAGTGCCCTCACTTTAACTGCTGACATTCTTTGTGGCTGGGAATTAAATTTGCGTTGAAAATCAGCCAAACATATAACAAGGGCTCCAGCTTGATTTCTGCTGCTTTAGCTCTTCCTTTGGCTGCTGGAGAGGAAATTCTCTTCCAGAGCACACTTGGAAAAACGTTAAACTGTTGTGTTTAGAATCCGGGACTGGTCATTTTTTAATATCAGTGCGCTCCCTGTAGTTGTCCTCTATCCACTTACAGACATGCTAGGAGCACCAAGGCAACATCAATTATTTTCCTGATTTTGCCAGCATTTCTTGAATGTTTTTATATATGAGTCACGAAATTCCTTGCTTCTCACAAGAGGCGAGTTAGGTGAGTCAAATGGGATCTATCTTCATAATTACAACAAATAGTCTGCACCAGGATTAGCATTACCTCTTCATGGCCACCATGAAAGCCGTCCATTAACCTAGGCTTCATGGGTTTGGAGAGCTGGCTCCAGAACTACCAAGCCCACTAAAAAATTCGTCCTTTCAATTCTGTTTTTCTAGAACCACTCCTGGTACCAAAATGTGTATTAGTCAGGGTTCGCTAAAGAAACAGAAGCAACAGGACGAATAGAGTAGCTATATAAAATTTATTGATTTTCTCACATGACAGAGTTCACGGATTCCAACAGTAGCTGCACCACCACACTGGAAAGGCCAAAAATCCAGGGAACTGCTCAGTCGCAGGCTGGGTGTCTCAATAGTCCCAATCTAGTGCTGAAGGCCCGAATGGATTCCAGGAGATCTCTGCCCGGTCCTCTGTAAAAACAGGCTGGGATCCGAAAGGTTGATCACAGCAGCAAGACAAAACCACCAGAGTGAGAGGGGCAAGCCGCAGGAGAAAAGGGAACCAGCTCCCTCTGCTGTGGCCTTAGATACTGCCTGCTGGCAGAAGTAACGCCCAGATTTGGGGTGGGCCATCCAGGTTGAGGTGGTCAAATCAGAAGACCCTTTTTCTCTTATTTGGTTCCTTAGTCCATTCAAGTTGACACACAGTATTAACAGGATTAACCATCACAGCTAGTAACAAGACAGATTAATAATATGTATTGATTGACCTGCATGGGAAAAAATAGATTTAGGTTTGTTTGATAATACTTGTGCCCTGGGATTCCTTTGGACCTTAAGTTCATGCTCACGTCATTCCAGTATGTAATAATCGCTGGGGGTCAGCCCATGCTAGGTGGTTAGCCACTAGCATGAAATAAACTCCTTTCCTTACTAAATTTTTCGCTTTGGATCTCATGAATTTTCCCACAACAGAAGAGGGATTCAGACAGTTGTTAGCACCAGGTGAATGCTGGGAACCCAACCGGGGTCCTCTACACAAGAACCAGCCAGTGCTCTTAACGCTGAGCCATCTCGCCTCCCCCTTTCTTCGCTCCCATTTTACCATAAATTATATGAAGATAATATGTAATTAAAATGATTATTGTTTTAATTTTAGATTGTTTTTTTATTTATGAGATACTGTCTGCATGTAGGGTTTGTGCACGACGCCTCGTCGTGGCAATGGCGAGAGGTCAGAAAGGAGGTGGTCGGATTCCTCCCTGGAAACTGGAGTTAAAGATGGTTTCGCACCACCATGTGGGTGCTGGGGGAATCAAACCCAGGTCCTCTGCAGGCGTCGGTGCTCTTAACCGTTAGACCATCTCTCCAGCCTTTTTTTTTTTTTTTATTTTTTTTTTCAAATGTTTCTTCTGTTTGATGCTAATATAACTGCTTCTCTCTTACAGATTTCTTCATCAGTCAATTCATAACTTCTGTCTAATTAATGAAGTTTCTGCCTTCTCCGCAACAAACCACTTTTCTGATAGAGTCCTGTAAAATCCGTTTTCTTTGCCTTGTTCTGGTGCTTTAGCTAGGGCCCCTGGCTTGCACTGAGTAGAAGTGGTGGTAGGAAGCTCTCCTCTGGTCCTTGAGGACACATCTCAGTGTTTTCTCATTGACAGAAATGACTACTGTATGATTTTGCTATAAATTTCCCTTGGGACAGTGGGGGTGGTTTTGATAGAATGTCCCCTCAATAAGGCTTTAGATTCAGATATTTTGTAATCCCCAGTTGGTGGCACTGTTTTGGGATATCTTAGAAGTTATGGCCATGCTGGAGGAAATACGTCATGGGGCAGGCTTAGAGAGCATAACAAGCCTTGCTAGTCTCCAAAGTCTCTCTCTTGACTTCCTGTGATCATTGGAGATTTGAACCTCGGCTTTCTGCTCCAGCTCTGGCCACCATGGGCCTCCCTCCACAATGGACTCTAATTCCCGGGAACCATCAATTTGTAAGCTCAGATAAACTCTTCTTTTTGTAAGTTCCCTTGGCCATAGCGGTTTTATCAAAGCAACAAGACTAATACAGTTCTTGGTACCAGAGAGTGGGTTGGTGGCTGTGAAAGAACCTGACCATGTGGGTGTTTGGAAAATGTGGAAAGACTTTTGGACTTTGGGCTAGAAAAGCTGTTGATTGCTGTAAGGAGAGCGTAATGGGCCATTTCTAGTAGAAGCCTGGAAGAAAGCATTACTGCAAAAAATGTAATTCCAGCAGGCTGGCACGCCTTTAATCCTATGCACTCAGGAGGCAGAGGCAGGTGGATCGTTGTTGAGTTCAAGGCCCAGCCCTGGGTTACAGAGTGAGTTTCAGACAGCTTGGGGATACAGGGAGGCACTGTCTCAAAAAAAAAAAAAAAAAAAAAAATGTGGTTCCAGAGAAAATAAAGACTTAGGCAGCAACTGGGGATATTTTGATAAAGAGTCTCAACCACATTTTGGCGCCACAGCCCAAATGCTTGCCCTGATGCTAAGTTGAAAAAGAGGAGCTAATATCTTTTTGGCAGCACAGAATATTTCAAGACAAGCCTAATGGAGAAAATGGTGCCAAGCTTTAATGGTGAATATTGTGCAGATCTACACTGAAAAACAGCAGATGGGGCATAAAGAAATGCAGAATTTACATTTTGGATCTGATAACTGCACTAGAAGATTAAAGGTGGGGCCAAGGCATGTGAAGGAGAGGATCCCGTTGNTTTAAAGTTTTTGTTGTAGAGATCTTTAGTGGTCTTTGTTAGCCAACCATTCAAATAAACTTTTAACACCTTTTAACTGCACTTACTTCCATGTTAAACCTAAGAATCTCTACTCAGTGGGCTCATATGATAAACTCAGTATGATCCTATTTTATATTCCTTCCACCATTATCCCACACCCTTAAAAATCCATTCCCACACATATTCCTTAGGCTTCTGCTGGAATGAATGGCAAACTCATTAATTCTTTAGTGTGGTAGCACACCTCCTCATGGACCACACTTTCTATCTCACCTTGAGGGGTTGCTTAGACTTCAAGCTGGTTATGGTCTAGAGGCAACAATGTTGGCCCTGAGGGACATTAGCTCCCACGGTGGGGGATTAGTTTCCTCAGGCAAGTAGGGAGGAGGGATCAGGTTGTGGATTCTCTGCTGAGGTGGGGGAGATTAATTCCTCAGATAAAGAAAACCCTCAGAATCCGAGGGTTCAAATCCTCATCATCATGGTTCTCCCACCACATCTCCATCCCAAGTTCAGGGTTCCACCCTTTCCCCACCGTGCTCTCACTTTAACTGCTGACAACCCTTCGTGGCTGGGAATAAATTTTTTGCGTTGAAAATCAGCCAAACATATAACAAGGGCTCCAGCTTGTATTTTCTGCTGCTTTAGCTCTTGGCTGCTGGAGAGAAGATTCTCTTCCAGAACACTTGGAAACTTTAAACTGTTGTTCGAATCCGGAGCTGGTCATTTTAATCATGAGCTCCTTATTTTCCTCTAACTTTATCCAGACATGCTAGAAGCAACAAGGCAACATCATTTTTTTCCTGATTTTGCCGCAATTTCTTGAATGTTTTATATATAGAGTCACTAATTCCTTGCTTCTCACAAGAGGCGAGTTAGGTGAGTCAAATGGTCTCGTCTTCATATTACATCAAATAGTCTGCACCAAGGTTATCATTCCTCTTCATGCCACCAGGAAAGCCTTCATTAACTCTAGGCTTCATTGGGTTGGAGAGCTGGCTCCAGAGACTACCAAGCCCACTAAAGAAATTCATCCTTTCAATTATGTTTCTCTAGAACCACTCCTGGTACCAAAATCTGTATTAGTCAGGGTTCTCTAAAGAAACAGAAGCAACAGGACGAATATATAGCTATATACAATTTATTGATTTTCTCACATGACAGAGTTCACGGAGTCCAACTGCACCACACTGGAAAGGCCGAGAATCCAGGGAACTGCTCAGTCCTCAAGGCTGGATGTCTCAGTAGTCCCAATCTAGTGCTGAAGGCCCGAATGGATTCCAGGAGATCTGCCGGTCTCTGTACACGCTGGGATCCGAAAGGTTGATCACAGCAGCAAGACAAACTCACCAGATGAGAGAGGCAAGCCGCAGGAGAAAAGGGACCAGCTCCCTCTGCTGTGGCCTTAAATACTGCCTGCTGGCAGAAGGTAACGCCCATATTTGGGGTGGGCCATCCAGGTTGAGGTGGTCCAATCAGAAGACCCTTTTTCTCTTATTTGTTCCTTAGTCCAGTCAAGTTGACACCCAGGATTAACCATCACAGCTAGTAACAAGACAGATTAATAATATGTATTGATTGACCTGCATGGGAAAGAATAGATTAGTTTGTTTTATAATACTTGTGTCCTGGATTCCTTTGGACCTTAAGTTCATGCTCACGTCATTCCAGTATGTAATAATCGCTGGGGGTCAGCCCATGCTAGGTGGTTAGCCACTAGCATGAAATAAACTCCCTTTCCTTACCTAACTTTCGCTTTGATCTCATGATTTTCCCACAACAGAACTGGAGATTCAGACAGTTGTTAGCCACCATGTGAATGCTGGGAACCCAACCTGGGTCCTCTACAAGAACAGCCAGTGCTCTTAACTGCTGAGCCATCTCTCCAGCCCCATTCTTTCTCCCATTTTATCATAAAATTATATGAAGTATTTTAATTAAATGATTTTTTTTAATTTTATTTGTTTTTTATGTGTATGAATATACTGTCTGCATGCAGGTTTGTGCACCCGTGTCGTGCAATGCCGCGGAGGTCAGAAGAGGGTGTCGGATTCCCCTGGAACTGGAGTTAAAGATGGTTCTCAGCCACCATGTGGGTGCTGGGGGGAATCAAACCCAGGTCCTCTGCAAGAGCAGTCGGTGCTCTTAACCGTTAGACCATCTCTCCAGCCTTAAATGATTTTTTTTTAAATGTTCTTCTGTTTGATGCTAATATAACTGCTTCTCTCTTACAGATTTCTTCATCAGTCAATTCATAACTTCTCTCATTATGATTTTCTGCCCTTCTTCCTCAACAAACCACTTTTCTTATAGAGTCTTAAACCTTTTTCTTTGCCTTGTTCTGGTGCTTTAGCTAGGGCCCCTGGCTTGCACTGAGTAGAAGTGGTGGTAGGAAGCTCTCCTCTGGTCCTTGAGGACACATCTCAGTGTTTTCTCATTGACAGAAATGACTACTGTATGATTTTGCTATAAATTTCCTTGGACAGTGTGGTGGTTTGAATGAGAATGTCCCTCATAGGCTTTAAGTATTCAGATATTTTATCCCCAGTTGGTGGCACTGTTTGGGGAGATCTTAGAAGGTATAGCCATGCTGGAGGAAATACGTCATGGGGCAGGCTTAGAGAGCATAACAAGCCTTGCTAGTCTCCAAAGTCTCTCTCTTGACTTCCTGTGCTCATTGCAAGATGTGAACCTCGGCTTTCTGCTCCAGCTCTGGCCACCATGCCTCCCTCCACAATGGACTCTAATTCCCTGGAACCATCAATTGTAAGCTCAGATAAACTCTTCCTTTTGTAAGTTCCCTTGGCCATAGCGGTTTTATCAAAGCAACAGACTAATACAGTTCTTTGGTACCAGAGAGTGGGTTGTTGGCTGTGAAGAACCTGACCATGTGGGTGTTTGGAAAAATGTGGAAGACTTTGGAACTTTGGGCTAGAAAAGCTGTTAACTGCTTTAAGGAGAGCTTAATGGGCCATTCTAGTAGAAGCCTGGAAGAAAGCATTACTGCAAAAAATGTAATTCCAGCCAGGCTGGCACACACCTTTAATCCTAGCACTCGGGAGGCAGAGGCAGGTGGATCTTTGTGAGTTCAAGGCCAGCCTGGTTTACAGAGTGAGTTTCAGGACAGCTGGGGATACAGGGAGACCCTGTCTTGAAAAAGACCAAAAAAATGTAGTTCCAGAGGAAAATAAAGACTTAGGCAGCAACTGGGATATTTTGGCAAAGAGTCTCACCACAGTTTGCCCACAGCCCAAATGCTTGCCTGATGCTAAGTTGAAAAGCAATGGACTAATATCTTTGGCAGCAGCAGATATTTCAAGACAGCCTAATGTAGAAATGGTGCCATAGCTATTAATGGTGAATATTGTGCAGATCTACACTGAAAAAGTGCGAATGGGGCAGAAAGAAGTGCAGAATGTACAGTTTGGATCTGAAAAGTGCACTAGGAAGATTAAAGGTGGGGCCAAGGCATGTGAAGGAGAGGATCCCTTTGATAAGGAGATTAAAGTGATTAATGTTAGCATCATACCTTGGGGACAAGAACTGGAAAGGTGGTGGTTTAATAGTGATGTGTTTTGTGTGTCAAGTTGACAAGGGGTCAATTGTTCTGGATAGCTTTAGTATCAACTTGACACACCTGGCTGTTGAGGGAGCCTCAATTGGGGAATTGGCTCCATTGGCCTGGCCTGTGACCACATCTGTGGAGTATTGTTTGTTGATTGTTGAGCAATGTGGGAGGGCCCAGCCCACTATGGGTGGTGCCACCCTGGGCAGGTTGTTGTGTACTGTATAAGAGGGCAGGCTGGGCATGGGCCAGGGGAGCAAGCCAGTGAACAGCATTCCTCCATGGCCTGTGCTTCAGCTCCTACCTCCAGGTTCCTGCCCTGAGTTCCTGCCTTGGGCTCCCTAAGTGATGAACTGTGACCCAGGAGATGTGAGCTGAATAAACCCTTTCCTCCCCAAGTTGGTGCTGGTCAGAGTGTTTTGTCACAGCAATGGAAGAGAAACTAGAACAGTTAGTTTCCAAGACAATAGTCATAAATGAATGCTGAAATTTATCAAATATGTTTTCATCTCTCATATTTTTTCTATTTTGATCTTCTATATTGTTGTTTATTCTTGCTGTTTTGGGGTTTTTTGTGTGTTTGAGACAGGTTCTCCCTGTAGCCCCAGCTTTCCTGGAATTTTCCTTGATCTCCCAGAGATCTTCTGCCTCTGCCTTCTGAGTGCTGGGATTAAAGGCTTGTACCACCACACCTGATTAATTTTGATCTTTTAATTGCTGGTGAAATGTGCTAGAAGATATTCAGATGCTAAAGTCAACATTCAATTCCTATCTTAAATCATCTAGAAATGATATTATTTCTTTTACATTTGGTTGAATATATTTTGCTACAATTTGATTTAGAAATTCTTCACCTAGATGTCTGAGACCTCAGGCATCCATAATACCTGGGAATAAAAGAGGAATTTATTCTGGATTCTTTAACTTACTCCTTAAAAGTTAATTTTAAAAAAGATGAAGCCTAGGAGAACACTAGGCCCCAAACAGAGCAGGTACATTTTGAACAGAGAAGCCCTGTAAATTTACTTCTTTTTTTTTTCACATAAATTTATTTTTATTTTTTTAACAAATCTAGACCCGTGTTCCCACCCATTCCCCCACCCCTCCAGAGCTCATGCATTCTGCCAAACATGCTTTTCATCTCTTTCTCAGTCTTTCTCAATATTCTCCATGAGGAAGTTGACTGTTTTGAGCAGAATTAAATTTACTTCTTAATAATAGGTTACTCTTAGTTCAGGGCTGCATGGAAAACTCCAGGCAGCCCAGATCCCCTCCCCTTACTGCCCAACCCTTGATACATAGACATAATTAACTTCTGAGGGTTTTGCTTCTGTAACTTGCTTATCCTGCTTAAAGGCACCCTGACATTTTCTAAGTAGGCAGGAAGTGCTAGGCAGCTGTGCTCTGTCGGCCGTCCCTTCACAAGGTTCTCTCTTAGACGCATGGGGGAAGATGATCGTAATTGGGCACCAAGACCATTTGTCAGCAATGCTGTTTTCTTTATCATAAATTAGACTGATTAAGATTTGATTTAGCTCTGGGGGTCTATCCTGGTTTTCTGAAAACTCTGTAACAATAGAAGACAAAGACAGATCAGTAAGTACATAAGGAGGTGTTCAACTGAATTAATAATGTGGACCATGGAGACACTGTTTCACTTGCATTTGACTCAAAAGAAGCCAAAAGCCAGGCATGGTGATGCACACCTTTAATCCTAGCACTTGGGAGGCAGAGGCAGGTGGACCTTTGTGAGTTCAAGGCCAGCCTGGTCTACAGAGCAAGTTCTGATACAGCTGGGGCTACAAGGAGACCCTGTCTGGAAAACACACACACAAAAGCCAAAGGGTGAAAAGAGGAGCAGAAACTGGAGATACAGAGTTTCTAATCACTGCTGACAGCAATGACATGTGCTACTTTGGAAAAGAAATCAGCATTATCATCCTGTTAGAATGCGGGCACACGTCCTGAATCTGCAGTTCTGCTTCTAAACATGCTTCTAGAGAAACCCTTGAACATGTGCCCAAGAATGCTAAGAGTGAAAGCATGAAGCAAAAAGGAGGAAAGAATTTAGTTACCCAGCAGCAGTGGAGATGAAAGAGGGAAGGTGAGGACAGAGGACATTTCTCCAGTACCTGCACACATCCCTGCCTGAAGCTCAGCCTCAATCTATGGCATAGTCATTTTTGCTCATCCAAGCAGGTTGTTCCTATGGGTAAGGGTGAAGCTCAGTGATGAAGTACTTGTTCATCATGTACCAAGCCTGTGGTTGGAGCCCCAACCCTGAAAAAAGGGAATCTCTATTTTACAAAGTAAATTCTATCCAAATATTAAGGAAATAGAATTTGACAGATGCAATGACCAGAGTGGTTTGATGACACATTTTAAGACACAGCCAAATTGAAGTAAAGGCTGTTTGAACATAATCACAGCAACAAACTTGAAAAGCCACAATTAAACTACCTGGATGGTGACAGAGCCTGTGTGTGTGACTGTGTATGTCTGTGTGTGTCTGTGTGTGTGTGAATGTTTGACTTTATAGTCACCAGGGAGATTGGTGTTCCTCCTACTCCTCCCTCTTCTCCTCCTCCTGCTTCTGCTTCTTCTGCTTCATTATGTCTGTATCTGATTTTTATATCGGGATAACTGGGTTTATAAAGAGTTTGACACCATACCTTCCTTTTATACTTGATGGAATAGTTTGAGAAGGATTGTTGTTAGTTCCCTTTTAGAGGTCTGGTAGATTTCATCAGGAAATTCATGTAGACCTAAACGATTTTACTTGGGAATTTTTAAATTTTTTTATTTAATTAATTAATTTAGTTAGTTAGTTAGTTTTGGTATTTTTGAGACAGGATCTCCCTTTAGTCCCAGCTGGCCTGGAGCTCACTCTGTAGACCAGGCTGGCCTTGAACTCACAGAGATCCACCTGTGTGGGAAAGCTTAGTTAGATGGGCTGGATTCTAAGCTGATGGTACCTCCCTGGCCACACCCATGGGGTGGGTTCTTAGCCAATGGTACCTCCCTGGCCACACCTATGGGGTGGGGTGTAGTGACGAAAAGATTTAGCATTGGGCCCTGAGAATTGAGTCATGATGGATATTTAAGCGGACATGTTGGAATAAACTCTCTGCATTCGAAACTCCACCTGCCTACACGTGGTATGCTTTCCTGTGCAGTCTTTCCACATAGGCAGTCCTAGGAATAAGTGGGCCCCGCCACGAATACCAGTGGCGACACCACAAATGGTGCCCAACATGGGGCAGAAGGAAACTTTCACAACTTAGGTATGCATACCCCTAAATCTTGCCCTTTTCTTCTCTTTCTCCTCTCTCTCCTGATATCTATCTGTTGTGGTGGAGCCATCTTTCCTGCTGGTTTCGGTGAATGGGACAGTGGTCTGAGGGCATGTGGCTTTGTACATGTGGAGAGCCTGCCTCTGATTTGGTTCAGAGGGAACATCCAGTGCCTACCAGGCATGTGCCTCCTGGCATGGTCACTCCTGCAGGCTATAAAAGCCAGTGACCTCAAGGCTGAATTTAATATTAAGCCTTAGCAGTTATGTTTGGCCTTAAAACAATTTTTCATAATTCTACAGGTCTGAAAAACTTTCTGGTTTTAAATTCCATCCCCCCAAAGAAAGACTCCTGCTGCAGGCTCCTCAAGTTCGGTTCCAATCTTGTTCATATGTAGATTTTCTCCCGGTAGCTCTCTTAGACCTGAGCACACTTCTTTCTGTTGTAAACTAAGGCCTTTCACAGAACCGCCCTCCCCCAAGAGCAGCCTCTTCCAGATAATTTCAAGCATTGGTCATTTTTCTCTTAAATTTTGTATACAAAATCTGTTTTTAGATAAAAGTGTGTTGCTCTCTTGTCTTCTTATGGGTTTTCTCTAAATCTAACTTCTTACCTAAAACCTGCCAGCTATTTGTAGATCCAAGTTTGGGATTTATTTTAGCGAATAGTAATTCAAATCCATTTCAGCATGCTTAACTTAAAGTGTAATATTTTTACTTAACCCCGGATACTCTAGATTTGATTGACTTAATTTTATCTTGCTCCTTTTAAATATGTTTCACCTTAAAAATCTCTTCTCACAGAATTCTAGATCACATGTGGTCTGAGCTCTGGCCTGGCACCATAAGCCTGCCTGCTGTGCATGCATACCAGCTGCCCCACTGAGCACATGATATCTAAATCATGTCCACTAAAATTTGATTTTAGGTAACATCCTTTTGGTTTCAGCACTTTGGAAACAAGATAGATGGATTTCTAGCAGAATTTACAGGCCTTGAAGTTCTAACAAAACAAACTTGCTCCGATTTTTTTAAGGACCATTGGTAAAAGTCTCTTTAACAACATAAATTGATATTTTGGTTCAATTTAAATGAGAAATTTTTTTAATAAAACTGCTTTATGTTTCTTTAAGCCCATCTTCAAGCTGCGTGTATGTGTGAGTGAATGTGAGTTCCTGCTTTTAATTCATTATAATCCTACAGGTTTAAATCTATTTAGCTAACTATAAAACAAAATAGATTCAATTCATATAAAATGTTTATGTTATACCCCTTAGTGTTAACAATTTTTAATTGGGTTTATAGTATGCATATTATTCAGTTTAATGACAGATTATTGTTAGTTATTAGTAATTGTTATTAATGGTTATACTTATTGTTGTTGAATATAATTATTAATAATTGATAGAAATTCAGTCTAATGGTAAATTGTTCTTGGCTATTATTATTGACAATTATTATTCATAATTAATGATTGCTGTGACTAATGATGGTTGATAATCATTAATAATAATAATTAATAATGGTTGTAATTGTGATTGTGGATAATTATTATTCCAAAGTCCTTAATAATAAGACATGATGGATCAGGCCTGTCTACTTTTGGGAATCCTCAATCTCTAGATTTGTAAATAGCATAGGTAGAATTTAGGCAATTAACCAGAAGGGATAGGATAGGGAAATAGAAACTTTAGGTATAGTTAATTGAAGGCAAGTGGTTGCAAATGGGCCTAAGAGGTGGCATATGGATCTCAGCTGTTTCATGCATTACTAGGACATTTATTCTAATTATGTAAAAATAACCCTATAACAAATTATAAAAATTTCATGTTTTTCATTAGACATCAAACAATATGACTTTTTTCCCTTACAAGTCAGCCTAATAAACCTTTATTATATATGTATGTATGTATGTGTGTATGTATGTGTGTATGTATGTGCATGCACACGTGTGTATGGATGTGTGTACCTGTGTTCTAAGCATATTTCAGTGTTAACAGCCATGATATCAGTAAAAGCATTGCCTCTGAGTTGGAACGTGACCCTTCCTTCTCAAGATGCAAATTTATATTAAACAGCCAAAACATAACTCAATTTCAACAAAGGTTATGGGTTATCTATTAAAAATCTTAAAATAATGGATCTACACTGCCACCTACTGGTTACACCCTTCCAACATCTAAAACAAAGATGCAACCAGGTTTTCATTGTATTAAAGTGTTAATAAGTTTTTGGGTATTTGGGAATAAAAAATAAAAGGTATAAAAATTTAAAAAATAAAAAAAGAATTGAATTCCAATTAACATCATTGTGGAATTTGCGGGCGCCATTTTTAAATTTTTTGTGTGCATGCAGGCTGGGCCTGCATTTTGTTGAGATGACCAGTGGGTAGCTGGTGTTGTGGGTGGCCAGTTGGTTTGGAAAAAGGCTCCCTTTGCGGACCACCAACCTGAATAGCTGGTGTGAAATTCCTGTCCTGAGCTTGGGCAGGTGAAAACTTTTGGCCAAGAGTGGGATACATGTTTCGTTGTCCCAGGCTAAGGACTCAAGTAGGAAGATACCTCTCCGGTCAGGTCACAGAAGTGACCGACTGTCCTCTATGCAATGAGGCCAGTTCCCCACACTGTCCACAAAGTGGGCACTGTGCATCCCTTTCCACTTAGCAGGACTGTGTTGCACCTTTTTGACAAAGGAAGCTTCCTAGAAACTCCCACAAAAGCAAAAACAAAAAAATCAAGATGGTAATGATGGTAACAACATCTCATGGGGCATATCTAGCCAGTTTTTAATTAACTGGTGGGCATAAGAACTGTAAAAGAAGATTTTATTAAGAGCTAGATATTGTAAAATCTTTAAAGCAGGTTTTCATGCCAGGCCTGGAGAAGGCCGAGAGCTTGGAGGAAGATAGTTAAAATGTAATACATTTGAACTAATTGGAAATGTAAAATGTTAATTGTTTTATGCATAATCTGTATTGACTGTCCAACAGTAACTTTGGGGTTAAGGTACACAAATGGTCTCTATATTTTTCTGTGTTATACAGTATCACCTTGTAACATTTTTCCTTTACTTGTAGGACAACTTAGGCATCTATAGATCAAAACATAAAAATTCAAAAAAAAAAAAAAAGAGGGAGGTGGTATAATATTCCTTCTGTATTCCAAACCTTTTGATAAATTTTTAATTTTGAGGTCTTAAAACTAACAATGGGAGGAGATTTGTATGTTCCCACAGGTAAAAACACCAACCTAAATGCCTAAAAACGTACAACTTTTGGCTGTGCAGGATGGACTGGGAAATGCCAGCAGAGAGGCTGACCTTTCTGAACATTAAAGAAAGAGGAACCTCAGACTGCCTGAGTCACAGACNGCCTATAAAAATGGGATATCTGCAAGGAGAAAGGTGGTAAGTCCCTGTTGTCAAAGACCTGGTATAAGCATGAAAAAAATGTTTTGAGACATCACTTGCTAATGTACAGTTGGCCTCTGAAATGCCAGAGAGCGTTACCAAAGGCCACTGTATTAGTCACTTTTCTGTTGCTGTGATAAAACACCATGACCAAGGAACTTTTAAAAGGTAGAGTTTATTTGAGCTTACGATTGCTGGTTCCAGGGAATTAGAGTCCATTGTGGTGGGAGGCATGGCGGCTGGAGACTGGAGCAGCAAATCGACGTTCACATCTCGCAATGAGCACAGGAAGCAGAGAGAGAGCAACTGTAGACCACAAGGCTTGTTAAAACTCACTAAGCCTGCCCCCAGTGACACACTTCCTCCAGCATGGCCACACACCCCAAGACCTCCAAAATCAGTGCCACCAACTGGAGACAAACGTCTGAATACCTAGAGCCTATGGGGGATGCTCATTCAAACCACCACAGCCACTAATGCAATAAAGCAAAATATTGGTCTCTGAGTCAAGCAAGGCTCCTCTGTCAGTATCAGCTCCACCTCAACTGCCTGGAGATATTGTGCAACAGTGGCAGCCATGTGTCTATATATATCCCAAATATAATTGGCTATTAGCTCTCTCCTTGGAGGAATAATTCATGGCTGATGCCACAAGCTTATGTCCTCTAGTGGCTAGGAGATGACATAAGCCACAATAAGAACTTGTCACCCTTTATAGAGAAACCACAGTTTGTGGATTAGCATACCATCCAAACATCTGTGTCTGTGCTCACAGCTTAGCTTGCCATAATAATGTTTAAATGCCTGTACATCTAATTGCTTGTGCTTTGTTAGTAGGATTAAAAAGGTAACCTGGATAAGCTGTCAACCCATGAAGGGAAACAACCTGACTAGAGTCCAAAATGACATCACCCACTTGTTTCCCTTTTCCAAAGCCTGGGGAACAACTTGCGGAAGAGGAGGCGTGGTAGAATGTAAGGGCTGCAGAGAGATTGGGTAAATCGTGAGACTACAGCAATATACACTGGACTCTTATTTGATCAACATGCTTGTGCATACAAGCTTCTCCAATTGGACTATGGGAACCTTTGGTTGTTCAAAATATGAACATAGATACTTGCTAATTGGTTTTACATGACTATTACTTACATTCATTGTTTATGCTTAACAATCAGCTTACTTCATGGCTGGGATTTTTGGATAT
The DNA here is from genome assembly GCA_009823505.1 of Rhizomys pruinosus. Lineage (NCBI taxonomy): Eukaryota > Metazoa > Chordata > Mammalia > Rodentia > Spalacidae > Rhizomys > Rhizomys pruinosus. Next base: position 362,143 of record VZQC01003810.1, on the reverse strand, counting down.
TAATTGGCCTTAGTGTGAAAATAAAGTTTCAGGTCTGACCTGTCTCCCACTGCCTAACACTCAAAACAGGCTTGAGCAGCTGGCTACTCAAAACTCCGGTTCCTTTGGGTTGTTAGCCTCATCCATGGGCTCCCCTGCCTCTCAGAAAAATTAAAAAAATAAAATTAAAAGGGTGAGATATGGGAAAGCTTAGTTAGATGGGCTGGATTCTAAGCCGATGGTACCTCCCTGGCCACACCCATGGGGTGGGTTCTAAGCCAATGGTACCTCCCTGGCCACACTTATGGGGTGGGGTGTAGTGATGAAAAGATTTAGCATTGGGCCCTGAGAATTGAGTCACGATGGATATTTAAGTGGACATGTTGGAATAAACTCTCTGCGTTGGAACCTCCACCTGCCTACACGTGGTATGCTTTCCTGCATGGTCTTTCCACATGGGTAGTCCTAGGATTAAGTGGGCCCCACCACGAATACCAGTGGCGACACCACACACCTGCCTCTGCCTCCCAAGTGCTGGGATTAACAGTGTGTGCCACCACACCCGGCACTAGAGATGGCTCTTAGCCACCATGTGGGTACTGGGAATCAAACCCAGGTCCTCTGCAAGAGCAGTCAGTGCTCTTAACCACTGAGCCATCTCTCCAGCCTGGGAGATTTTTTTTTTTTATTACTGCTTCAGTCTCATTGCTTCTTATAACTCTGGTCAGACTGTTCACCTCATATTGGTTTAACTTTGACAGGTCATATGAATCTAGAAATTCATCCATTTCTGTCAGATTTAGTGGAATATGACTTTTGTAATATGTACAGTGATGTTCTAAATTTCCTTTGTGTCTGTTATAGCACTTACCACCTATAATTTTATTAATTTATGTCTTCTCTCTTCTTTTGGCTAACTGGAAGAGGGTTTTTCAATCTCATTTCTTTTCAGAGATCTATTTTTTTACTTACATTTAATTAATTTCTGCTCAGATCCTCATTATTTACTGACTTTGGGTTTTTAAATAGTCTTTTTTCCAAAGCCCTAAGAGGTGTGCCTCTGTTATTTGTGATTTCTCCAAATGCTAGATGTAGGCACTTGTAACTATCACCTTCCCTTCAAGGAGTGCTTTTACTGTATTCCATAGGCTCATTTCTAGTGCTTCATTTTTCAAAATATTTTTTTCTTTTTAATTTATTTTTATTTGACCAGTAAGTACACATAAGCAATAAAGATAAAGAGTGTTCATATAAACCCAATTAGTTAACATCTGAGTTCTGTTTTTGTACAACCCAGGATCCCCAAGTCCAGTGTAAAAGGTTTGCTTACACAAACGTGTTGATAAAAAAATAAAAGAAAGAAGAAAAAAAAGAAAAGAAAAACCCAGTCTGTTTTTACTGTGATCTCATAATTCATCCCCCCCCTCCTTGGCCCCTACAGTCTGACAAGCCAACCTCTTCCACAAGAGTCCCTGGGCTTTGGAGGGGAGAGCGAGAGATAGAAGATGGAGTTTTCTTTTTCTGAGGTGGCATGTCAAACTCTTGGGACTGTCCAAGTTCTGTTTGCAATAGACTGGTGGGTCATTGAGCAGTCTCCTTTTAATTCTAGTAATAAAACACAAATGGTAACAAATATTAAAGATTATAACAAGTTACTCTATGGACACAGACACACATATGTTTGGATAATATCTTGGCTGGGACATTATAACTCTTTAACAAAGGGATCCCAATAGCTTTCTAATGTGGTCAATAGAGCCTCCTGACATTAGGAGGCACCAAGGCTACAGTGTCAGCCGTGTGTCATATCTCACCAAGGAGTGGGCCATAGATCAAATTTGGATTTTTCTTTTCTTTCCTGATATAAATTTATCAGGCTGCCACTATTGCACTATACCTTCCTTGACATGTAAAAGTGTATCAGAAGTGCCGGGTGTGGTGGCTCATGCCTTTAATCCTAGCACTTGGGAGGCAGAGGCAGGTGGATCTTTGTGAGTTCAAGGCCAGCCTGGTCTACAGAGTGAGTTCCAGGACAGCTGGGGCTACAGAGAGACCCTGTCTCAAAAAGACCAAAAAAAAAAAGTATATCAGAAGTCTTTAGCAAAGCTTCAGAGACCATGTCTTTCCAACAGTTTGTACAGTGCTCTCTGACACCATGAAGATCAGCTGTTGATTTGCAATGCAGGGTGTCAGCATAATTTTTTTCATGCTCTGATCACGCTGTATCTTCAGCAATAGGGTCTTATTGTCTATTTCTTATCTGCATCTAAAGTTATAGGCTAATGGCCTTTGTTTGGGGGGCTTTTAAAGCCTCCCTGGCCAACAGCTTCTGATAGGGCAACCTAGAGCTGTCACAGAAGCCTTTATCTACCAGTGCTTTTTATTAACTGTAGGGCAAAACTGCATCCTAGAGGGAGGAGGCATAATCCTTCCCCCTCTGCTTCTGTAATTGCCTAAAATCAAAACAGCCTCTTTTGTTTCCCAGACCCCTAAATCCAGATTTATAGTTTTCCAGAAGGCAGGAGTTGTATCTCATACCTATAAACAGGAACCCAGCTGAAGGGGTTTACCATACCCTTTCAGATAGTCTCCCTCTGGACTGCATACCCCTGGTTCAAGAAGGTAGAACTCAGCTTTTCCTGGGCCAAATTATATTATTTTGAAAAATGTCAGAATTATCACTTGCATAATACAGGGAATCATAGAGAACATTTGTGTCCATTTAATCTAATAGCTGTAACTGGGAATCCAGTACATGTCAGGGGTGGGTTGAAACAATTCCATATCACTGATTAGCTTAAATATGTTACTATTTTGTATTCTAGAGATAGCCATCCATTCTAATCTTATAACAAAGGCTTTTAATTAATGCCATGAAAATAAATAACATGTCCTGAGAGATTTTCCCCTAGTTATTATAATTTATATTCAATATGCATACCCATTTATAGAGATGGTACAGTTATTTTGAATATGCCACTATGAAATAAAAACTTTGAAGTGTTCTTGCAAGTCTTGAGGTAGATTCTAGATGACCAAATCTTTTCAGATGTTCAGAGATGTTTTACATGGGTTTTGGCAAAAAGCCTGTCTATTCACTCCAAAGATGTTTTGCTTAGTGGTCAAATGTCTTACATATAAAACATAACTAAATGCCAAAATGAATAGCTCCCTGGGGCAGAAATAATCATTCCTTTGAATTAACTACTATCCCTGAGGATCAAGAACCCTATTGTGATTTGTCGATCTTACATGTATGGCCATTTATCAGTGAGCAGGTTACCAAAAACCTTGGCCCAATTTCAAAGTGACAGGTAAGAAGGAAGAGGCCATATGTGGTTAGTAGAGCATTGAAATGATATTATATCTCTGTGATTCCTTATTTGGTGTATCAATTTGTTCAGTTCAGATGTCTCTCTGTCTATTCTTTATCCAGTTGACCTGTCTAATGGACAGAGTGGGGTATTAAAATCCCCTGCTACTAGTGTGCTAGAGTCAATCTGTGCCTTAAAGTCCTATAAAGTTGTGTTTATGATGTTTGATGCACCTGAATTTAGTGTGTATAGACTAATAATTCTGATATCTTCTTGGTTAATTGTTGCTTTGATAAGAATGAAATGACCTCTTCATCTCTTCTCATTAGTTTTAGTTTGAAATCTATTTGCTATTAGAATACCGACTCCTGCTTGTTTCTTTGTACCATTTGCTTGTATTATATTTTTCCATCCTTTCACCTTGAGATAATGCCCATCTTTAAAGGTGAGATGGGTTTCTTATAGACAATGAAAAGATGGGTTTTGTTTCTTGATCCATTCCACCAGTCTATGTCTCTTAAGTGGAGAATTCAGTCCATTGATATTTAGAGTCATTATTGAGAGAATTATATTACTTCCAATTGTTTTGATTTCTGGTGCATTCTTGCCCTAGGTTTTTGTTTCCATAGTAGTATGATTTATTTTCTGGTGCTGGTTGGTTATAGTCATCCCTACCCTCTGCTCTTTGTATTGCTTCAAATATTCTCTGAAGGGATGGCTTTCTGGACAAGAATTCTTTCAACTTATTTATGTCATGGAACATTTTCCTGTCCCCTTCAATTATAATAAATGATTTTTCTGGATAAAGTATTCTGGGTTGACATCTATAGTCATTTAGAACTGGGACTACTTTAGACCAAGGTCTTCTGGCTTTCATAGTTTGCAATGAAAATCAGCTGTAATTCTGATAGGTTTTGCCTTATAAGTCACTTGTTTTTGTTTGTTTGTTTGTTTGTTTTGCTACCCTCAGTATCTTCTCTTTGTTTTGAAAATCTAGTGTCTTGACTATGATATGGCGTGGGGAATCTCTTTTCTGGCTCTGTCTACTTGGTGTTCTATATGCTTCTTGTATTTGTATAGGTATATCTTTATTTAACTTGGGAAATTTTTCCTTTACAGTTCTGTTGAAAATCTGAGCAGTGCCACTGTCCCATGAATCTTCTTCCTCTTCTATCACTATAATCCATAAGTTTGGTCTTTTCATAGTGTCCCACAGTTCCCAATTATTCCATTTTTGTGTTTTTTTTTTAATTTTTCATAATCTTTACTTGATTGATTCAGTTCTTATATATTGTCCTCTAATCTTGATAGTCTATTTTCTGCTTCATCTGTTCTGTTATTTTTTTTATTAATTTTATTTATTTCTGTATGTGTATGAATGTACTGTCTGCATGCAAGTCTGTGCACCCGTGTCGTGCAATGCCGCGGAGGTCAGAAGAGGGTGTCGGATTCCCCTGGAACTGGAGTTCTCCTGGAATTGGAGTTTCAGACGGTTCTCGGCCGCCATGTGGGTGCTGGGGATCGAACCCGGGTCCTCTGTAAGAGCGGTCGGCACTCTTAACCGCTAGGCCATCTCTCCAGCCCCTGTTCTGTTATTGATATTTTCCCCCATTCTTTCCAAGTTGTCTGGATTGTTGCATTTCTTTTTTCAATTCAACTTGAATTTTTTCAATGTTTCCATATCTTTCGTAATTTCCTTCTGCAGTTTATCCTTGTCCTCTTTTAATTTATCCCTATCTTCTTTTAGTGCCCTGATTTCTTTGTTTATATACTCTTTAAAGTCCTTCAACTCCTTAATTTCTCTAATCATGTTTATAATTATTCTTTTAAGAGCTGTATCTTGAGTTTTATCTAAGGAGTCTTCTCTATAGGGTTCTTCAATGGGGCTATTAGTATTAGGCAAAGGTCCATTTGACTTTTTCATATTATTGCTTTTTCGTTGAGCTTTAAGCATTTGGTTGCCTTTGTTGTTTGTGGTTCTGATAGGAAGCATAGGTGTTTCTTTGTTGAGTTTAAGACTGATTTTGGTTATATTCTTCAGGTGTTTTTGTTGAGTTCTTAACAAGTGCTCATGAGTGGATAGTTTAGGCTCCAAAGTCTCACCTCTGTCCCAGCACTGGATAGACCACCACCCCTCAACCAACCAGTAAATAGCTCATCCAATGGCTGGAGCCACACAACACCCACGCCAGCCGGAAGCCCCCAGACCTGTGGAGCCCGAACCCCAAGGGCCCCAGGTGCTCCAGGTCCTGTGGTCTGGAAGGTCACAACACCTCCAAAGTGAGGCAACCCCCAGCCACCAATCCTGCAAGATGTACTCAAAGAACACCGCATGCCACCCGTGGTCTACCCACTGGTCCACCAGGGCCAGCTGTCAAGGTCTATACTTGGGTCCAGTGGGAAGGAAGCTCGGCTGACACAAGGGTTATCCCTGTGTCTCCTGACGCCCTCAGGCCACATCTGTAGTGCTAAATTGCAGCCCTCTTGGGGGTCCCTAAGTCCCCCTCCCCCAACTTTGTCTTAGCTGCTCAGAATGTACCCACACCATGGGAGCCACCATCTTGATCTATCACTTGCCTAGATTTTCAATTTTTCAAATTTTTATACATTTCTTTATTTAGCATGTGTGAGTGTATGCATACACACATGCACATAGAGGTCAGGGACAACTTGCAGGAATCACCTCTCTTCTTCCACCAAGTGGGTCCTAGGGTTCAAACTCAAGTCATCAGGCTTGGCAGCAAGCACCTTTACCTGCTCAGCCATCGGCTGGCCCTCCATAGATTTTTGTGTGCTGTGTTTTCATTTTCATTTGATTCTGGAATCTTACATTTCTTCCCTATTCCTGTCACAACCCATTTATCATTGTTGTTAAACCTCAAGGAATTGTATGTTCTGTATTTTCTGTTGCTTTTGAGTCCTAGTTTTGTTTCATTTTTGTAAGATAGAATACATGAAATTGTTTCAATTCAACTGTATTTGTTGACTTGTGACATTGGTTGAATGAGATATTCTAGAACTAGGGATGAACAAACAGGACAATCTGTTAAGATAAGGGGAAGAGGGGCTGGAGAGCTGGCTTAGCAGTAAGAGAACTGGCTGCTCTTGCAGAGGACCTGGGTTTGATTCCCAGCATCCACATGGCAGCTAACAACCATCCATGGCTCCAGTTCCAGGGGAATCTGAGACCCTCTTTTGACCTCTTGCATTGCGGGACACATGTACACAGGTCCACTTACAACCATGGAAGCAATACATTCAAACACATTTAAAAAACAAAAAAGGTCATGAATGAGGACTGGGGCTCTAGGGGAAGACTTACTAGTGCTGTCTAGATAAATTGACATGGAGGTGAACTGCCTTCCACATATTTATGTTTCTAGACTTAGACAACTGTTATTTTCAGCCTTATTGGAGAAGCTTCTCTTTGCAATAAATAACAGAGAATTTGGGCTAGGAGAGATGACTCAGTGGTTAAGAGCACACACTATCTGCATTGCAGAGGTCAGTTCCCAGCACCCATGTATAACACCTGACAATTGTCTGCAAGGCCAGCCCATGGGGATCCGACATTCTCTGCTGTCCTCAACTGGCACTGTAGAAACTTGCATAAACCTATACATGCATGTACACACCACACACACACACACACACACACACACACACACACAGAGTCTCCCTGTAGTCCCAGCTGTCCTGGAACTTGCTATCTAGACCAGGCTGGCCTTGAACTCACAGAGACCCTCCTGCCTCTGCTTCCCAAGTGCTGGGATTAAAGGCATGTGCCACCATGCCTGGAATAAACACATATTTCTTTATAGGGCAGTGAATGCAGAGACTAATGGCTGCAGAACGTGCTAAGAATAAGAGATGTTGCCCAGCATGGTGGTGCACGCCTTTAATCCTAGCACTCGGGAGGCAGAGGCAGGTGGATCTTTGTGAGTTCAAGGCCAGCCTGGTCTACAGAGTGAGTTCCAGGACAGCTGGGTCTACAGGGAGACCTGTCTTGAAAAGACCAAAAAAAAAAAAAAAAAAGAATAAAAGATGTTGAGGGCTTATCCCAAAACAAGACATTTATCACCCACTATAACGTACAGGGGACGACTTGGAAAAAGAGGAAAGAATGTTCAGAGACAGAAAAGACAGGAAAAGGCCTGCAAATGCCATCTTCTGGGCATGGAATGGCCCTTGAATTCATGATCTCACAGGGGCAGTGGCTACTTGTACTAGGTCTGCACAAGCCTGGGCTCATCAACAGTCAATCATATGTCGGGGAGGGGGGGAGCCATAGGGCCACAGCCCTCCCTGCTAAACTGTTGGCTACTGATGGATTCAGGGGAGGGGGAGGGCAGTTATTGTTTTCAGCTGAGTGTCCACTGTGGATCCCACCAGGGTCCTGTGGGGCACCTGCTTTCTGCAGACTTGTTCTGCAAGCGAACGCTCTCAGTTGATACCCCAAAGCCATCTGAGCTTCCTGGAGCTGAACCACTTGTCAGAGCTGAAGCAGCTCTCAGATAGCATCCCACTGCTGAGTTCACATAATATAATGATAAAATGACAATAAATAATAAAATAATAAAAAAGATTGTTAGTAATAAAAAAGCCTCCTGTATGAACAGCCCTCATTGCCCATTCAGTTCTTCAAGGGAGGGCATATGAAGATCTCAATGCAGAGAGAAGGTCTCCACTGACTCCTGCAGTTACGTACAGGAGGATGACTGAGCAGGCACTCGCAGGAGTAGGAGTCACTCAGGGTACCCAAGTCACCACAGCATGGGTGATGACTCATGAAAATTTGGACCCTGGAGCTCTCTGCAGGACTAGAGGGATCTCAACAGGTCCAGGAATCTCCTCCAGGTGACTCAGCTTGTCTGAGTCTCCTCCCCTGACAGTTGATTATTGCTTCTAAGTCCCTGTGATGGAGAGGGAAAACTGTGAATCTTTTAAGCTTCAACTTTCCAGACTTGAGGATTGTTTGCCTCTTGATCTCATGTACTTCCCTCCAGGATGGAAAGCTTCAATCTGGAGGAAATTGCAGCACAGGGAGAGAGGAGAAGGAAGTGAGATCAATAGAGAAGATCCTCAGGAATCTCCAACCACTGATGTTTCTCCATCATCAGCCTCACAGGTAAGGGAGCCCTCCATTGATGCCAGCCTGCTTGTCAAACCACCAAATGAAGGGAAATAGATCAGAAAGAGAGATCCTCCCTCATTCTGCCCTGAGTGTATGCCCCGCCGCAATTTCTGTAAATGTGCAGATGTTTATTTTGTACTAGTGGTTTGTTATACACCTGTGGCTACTGCAGCAATTCTGTATGTGTCTTCTGCTGTCTTCCTGCCATTTCCTGTCACCATTGTGCTCCACATATACAGAAACCTCAGCAAGAAATGATATAACATCTTTTTTTGTAACCACCATTCTTTTTTATTTTTTATGTATATGAATGTACTGTCTGCATGTAGCTTTGTGCACCCGTGTCGTGCAATGCCAAGGAGGTCAGAAGAGGGTGTCAGATTCCCCTGGAACTGGAGTTAAAGATGGTTCTCAGCCGCCATGTGGGTGCTGGGAATTGAACCCGGGTCCTCTGCAAGAGCAGTTGGTGCTCTTAACCGCTAGGCCATCTCTCCAGCCCCTGATATAACATCTTGATCCCAAGTTTGAATTACCAAATGCAATCTGTGCTCATGCTGTAAGCACTTTCTAAAACTTGCTGTTTTCAGAGTTGTTCATTTTTCAGAATAACTGAAGCTTTTGTTTGCATCTTACAGATGCTCAATCACATATTGATGAAAAACAAATTACACTGCAAATAGCAATAGATCAAACTAAGTAAATTGATATTCTGAGATTAAAATTTCTAATCATGAATATAATACAGCTCTATACATGTATATTTTCTCCTATGGCTTACAATAGAGTTCTATATGATGTTTGCTAAAGACCTTGCCCATCTTTTGCTAGATTCATTTTGTTTCTTATTTCTTCATTCTTCTGTCATTTACTTAGATGGTACTTAAATTTTCTTAAATTTGTATCCCATTTATTTATTTGTAGGGGCTGGTATATGCACCATCAGAACAGCATGCAGGAATCAGCTCTCTTCTACTGGGTGCATCTCAGGGATCAAATTCATTTACCCACTGACCCATCCGACTGGCCCTTAAATGATATTTTGATTATATTTTTCAACTTGTTTGATGCTAATAGATTTCTGTTAGATTTCTCAGCTTAGATACCCTTTCTTATTCTAATTATTTCATGCACATTTTTAAGATTCATTTATTGTTAATTATGTGTATGTATCTGTGTCTACATGTGGGTATATACATGTGAATGTAGCTACCCAAGGAAGCCAGAAGAGGGTGTGGAATCTCTTGGAATTAGAGTTATATAGGCAGTTGTGAACCTCGTCACATAGGTACTGGAAAACAAAGAATTCACTTGTTAGCTGCGAGCAAAGATGATTGCCAGGTGATGATGGTTGAATTAAGAGTCCTATATTTAGCTGGGTATGGTGAAGCATGCTTTTAATCCCAGCACTTGGGAGGGAGAGGCAGGCAGATCTCTGTGAGTTCAAGGCCAGCCTGATCTACAGAGCAAGCTCCAGGCCAGCTGGGACTAAAGGGAGACCCTGTCTCAAAAATACCCCCCAAAAGTCCTACATTTAATAATATCTGGAGAGATGGCCTAGCGGTTAAGAGCGCCGACCGCTCTTACAGAGGACCCGGGTTCGATCCCCAGCACCCACATGGCGGCCGAGAACCGTCTGAAATTCCAATTCCAGGAGAACTCCAGTTCCAGGGGAATCTGAGACCCTCTTCTGACCTCCACGGCATTGCACGACACGGGTGCACAGACTTGCATGCAGACAGTACATTCATACACGTACAGAAATAAATAAAATTAATTAAAAAAAAATAATAGCCAGGGGTTGAGAGTGAGCCTACACTGAAAAAGAGCTCTTGAAACCAAGGGGCGGTAGAGTGGGCTTATAGAGCCTAAAAGCACAATCACAGCATGCCAGGGGCAAAGCCAATAACATGGCTGTGTCAGAAAACCATAGTTACATTGGACCAAGAGCAGGTCAGTTGACAAAGAAGTTTCCACTTGAAAAATGTTTCTAAGTTTGAGTTAGGAAATGTGGGGCAATTGATCCCACAGTTGGACAAGCTGAAGAGAGCATGTGAACAGGGCTGATGGCCCTGTGGCTAAACACCCGGCTGTGACACTGATAGTCCCACAGCCTGATGGCCCTGTGGCAAACACACAATAGTGGGACTGATAGTCCCAGGGCCAAACACGCCCTGGGGCGGAGCTGTTGGCTCCCACAATCTGACCATCTGAAGAGCCAGCTGTGGGGTGGATAGCCCCAAAGCCAAGTATGCACACAGTAACAGCCCAGGGACCACGTCAGATGGTGCAAATCCATGAAAATCTGTTTATTCTGTGTAACAGGGAACTTATGTACTTCGCAAGACATCACCTCCTAGTGGCCAATCTTAGACCTCCACATCATCATGCATCATTGCAGCCCCTGTGGCCTACCCAGAAAGGGACTGCAAACAAGTTGGCTCATGGCACCAAGCGCATGCTAGTCTGCACATGCGCAAAGTACACCTGAATCCAGGACTGCTGTGCCACAGGAAAAATAAGTTTCTCAGCCTTAGAGAAACAACAGGCTCCCTGAAAGCGCAGGTGTACCTGGGAGAAGACATTCTGCCTGGCTGGTTGGAAGTTTCTCAGTACTGTAGAAATAATGTGCTGCCTGCATGACAATGTTCTGCATGGCTGGCTGAGGGGCTGGTGGCTGGGCAGAAACAGCATAAAGCAAAAGTCAGCTAGAACACAGAAAATGCTGTGGAGTCTGTTTTGCGACTTCACCAATGTCATTCCTTGTGGGTTCAACCACTGGAGACTGGGTAACCTACCCAGTCTTGCAAGAGACTGTCTGGCCTTCCCAGCAGCCATCTGTTCCCATACTTTCCTTAGTTGTGGTGGAAGCTTCTTATCCACTTCCCCATGTCTATGATGGGATTTTTCTTTGGTTTGCTCTTCACGGGACTCCTGCATGCTGTCGCCATTGCTGTGAGTTCATATGAGTAGCTGACCAGCTGTCTGGAAACCTCTGTTAACGTGGAGTCATCCCCACCTCTGGCTCTTACAATCTTTCCACCCCCCTCTTCCGCAATGACCACTGAGCCTTGAGAGTAGAAGTTTGATATATGTGTCCTAGTCATGGAAACCTGCTCTGCAGCCTCTCGGTCTCTGCACACTGGTCATTTGTGGTTTTCTGGTGAATCAGCATGTGATGTACAAAGACACACCTCTGGTGAGAGTTGAGAGATGCATTAATGTATGGTAATGACAATAAGCCATTAAGAGTCAATTTACTATGATAACTATTAGTAAAAAAAACAAACAAACACTAGTACTGGGCTCTCCCTTACGTTCTGTCTAGTGGAAGGTTCCTAAGCCTGAGATCAATGTCAGGTATGAGCTCCATCCTAGGAAGTGGACCTTAAATCCAATTAAGGAGTGGTTGGTTACTCCAATAATATTTGTGCCACTAAGTACCAGAGGGCATAAGCCAGGCCAGTAGTAGTTGTTCTAGTTCACAGGATTGAGCACTGGGTCTGGATGATGATTGCTTGGTTTTCCTTTTAGTAGCTTGCATACCTTCCAGCATTAGGAAAAGCCCCTAGAGGCTGTGAAGTCATTCAAGCTGGATTTCTCCTTGTTTTGAACTACAGATTATTTTAAAGTGTATATTGAGTTTCTGAGTGTCTGGAGATTTCCTTTCATGTTTCTGGTATGGATTTTCTAGTTTGATTCTATTTATTTATTTATTTATTTATTTATTTATTTATTTATTTAGTCTTTTTGAGACAGGGTCTCCCTGTAGCTCCAGTAGTCCTAGAACTCACTATGTAGACCAGGCTGGCCTTGAACTCACAAAGATCCACCTGCCTCTGCCTCCCAAGTGCTAGCATTAAAGGTGTGCGCCATCACACCTGACTCGATTCTATTTCACTCATGGGGATACACATTGTATGTTTTCAGGTCTTTAAAATCTATTGAGGTTAATTTTATGATCCATCTGAGTACTATGGGCATTTGGAAAGAGTGCATTTTCTATCTGTTGGGCAAAGGGTTCTAACATGCCAATGAAACAACTGATGGTTTGTACCATGTATCTGTATATGTTTATAGATTTCCTTTCAGAGAGTGTCACCCTGAACCCGTTACCCTGGAATTCTCTATGTAGAGCAGGCTTGTCTCCATCTGATGCAGATCAACATGCCTTTTCTGGGATTGAAAGTGTCCACTGCCATGCTTGGTTTTCTATACAATTTGTGTGTGTGTGCGTGTGTGTGTGTGTGTGTGTGTGTGTGTGTGTGTTCTTTTTGAGACAGAGAGTCTGTATAGCCCCAGCTGGTCTAGAGCTCATAGAGATCCACCTGTCTCTGCCTCCCAGGTGCATGCACCAGTATACCTGCTTTCTTTACAATTTTTTGTGTATGTGTTCTACAAAGAATTGAGAGCAGAATGTTGAAGTTTCCACTCTAATACCAAATTTCTAATTTTAATTCTATCAATTTGCCTCATATATATTGTGGTTTAGTGGTTTGATTCACACATATTTAGGAGCAGTTATGTCTTCTTGGTAGAATATGATCTGGCCCACAATTCTGAATGCCATAATCCTGAACAGTCAACATCCCTAAAATCCAAAATCCTGAGAAACCAAAGGCCTACAAATATCTTCTAGAGAAATAATAAAAATTCTTTACAACATACTTGGATATATTTGGAAAAGAGTATTTATTAGAAAATTATGAGAGGGTCGGCAGATTTGGGTCAGTGGCTCTGCACCTTTGTGCGGGCTGCCCGGAAGTCACTGGGGCAGGTACTTTTGGAGGTGGACTCTTTCCGGGGCTGCAACTAGGGGGTCGTGTCTCTGAGGACTTCTGGGCGGGATCACCCTTTGCCTTTGGAACCGGGGCCAGAGGGTCAGGGGATTTGGGTCGGTGGCTCTGCACCTTTGTGCAGGCTGCCCAGAAGTCACTCGGGCAGGTGCCGGGCAGGCATATCCCCCCCACCCCCACTGCCAGAGATCAGTGAGAATCCAAGTGGACTCTTTTTTTTGGAGAACCTTCAGAACAAGAAGAGAAGAGTGCTTTGGCATCCAATATCCAATATATAAACAAAATTGAAAACTAGATAAGTCAATACTCCATAAACAAGGAGGAGGAAAGGGGGGGGAGCATCTGAAGGAGGAAAGCAAAACCATCCGCTAACATAGTGAAAAGGTATTTGTGATCTGAACCACAAAAGGGAAGCCCATATGCCACGGACACGATGAAAGGACAACATGGGAAAGGCACAGGATAATCCTGCACCAAGCTCTACCAAACTGGTAAGAGATACCTGCAAGAAGAGAGGCGATAAGGCCCTGCTGCTGAAGACCTGATGTTAACATGGGAAAGATGTACTGAGACCACACATGCAAGTGTATAGATGGCCTCTGGAATACCAGAGAGTGTTACCAAAGGCCACTAATCCAATGAAGCAAATATGGGTCTCCTTGAGTCAAGCAAGACTCCTCCGTCAGCACCAGCTACACCTCACCTGCCTGGAAATACTGTGCAGCAGAGGTAGCCATATGCCTGTATATCCTAAATCTAATTGGCTATTGGCTCTCTCCTTGGAGGAATAACCCATGGCTGATGCCACAAGCTTACATCCTCTACTGGTTAGGAGATGTTATAAGCCACAGTAAGACCCTGTCATATTTAACAGGAAAAATATGTAATTCATGGATTAACATACCGTCCAAACATATGTGTCTATACCAAAGTAACCTACCATAACTATTAGTGCTGTTTAAATACCTATATATCTAATTGCTTGTGCTTCATTAGTAGGATCGAAAGGTTATTCCTGGACAAACTGTCAGCCCGTGAAAGGAAACAGCCAGAATTGACCAGAGTCCAAGTCAACAGCTCCAGAGAGAGTGGACTGTTTTACCTCTCATCCACCTGTGCCCCTTTTCTAAGCCTAGGGAACAACCTGCGGAAGAGGGGGCGTGGTAGAATGTAAGGGCTGTGATTGGGGTGAATGGTGAAACTACAGCAATATAGTCTGGACACTCATTTGCTCAACTTGATTGAACATACAAGCCCCCGCCCCCCGCTGGAGGGTGGGGCTGTGGGGGTTTGGGCAAAACAGCCTGGAAATTGGTTTTACATGAAGGATGCTTGTACTCATAAATTATCACTTATTGCTAAAAAATGAAAAAAAAATTGAGAGAAAGATGCAGGACAGTTATGGCAGAATGCATGATCTGGGATGGGGTGGGGTGGGGGGGAAAGGAAAAGGAAATATGCCTGAACTGAATTGGAAAATGATGTATGAAATACACAAAGCATCAATAAAAAAAGGAAAATTATAAAAAAAAAACACAGTAGAATACTGCATAGGCTTTATACAACAAAATAGAGAATGACATCAATATTTTGGCAAGCACAACTACCCAGAAATACCAACGACAACTTCATGAACAGAAGTTATGAGGATATAAATTGTTTTCATAGAGACATAGGTAGAACAGGGTAGGAAAACGAAATGTATTTTAAAATCAAATAGTATTAATAAAAACATTAAAAAATGAAACGTGAATTACAATGCATGGCAGCTGTGAGCAGCCATCTTACAACCACAGTCAAATGGAAATTCGAGAAGAGCAACCTCGCTTTTGATGAGATCTATCAAAAGTCATAAGAGGTCACTACTGCAAATACAATCACCCAAAAAATGCGCATGTTGAGAAACCTCGTCCTTTACAAATGCAGATGTACATTTGGGTACATCTCTCCAGTAATGGAGGAAATTTCAACGTTCAATGCGAAATGCGTACGTGTAAACAGGACCTCGTGACTGTTGACTGTCACCTGAACTCTTACATTCAGTAGCTACATTTGTTCTTAAGACAGAGCTCTCCTTTTAGAAATTTTTATATGCTTTTCCTGTGCAACTCCATTGGTTTTGAAAATCTCCTATATTTAATATCTGCTGCTCTTAGCATTTCCTTGGTAATCTTTACATGTTCTATGCCTTACTTCTGTGATTTGGGGGATGTGGAAATCCCTTCCTTAGTTAGGGACTCACAAATCACAGCTATAATAAAAATAACATGGCCTGAATCTGATAACACCAAGGACATAATATTTTCAAATCGTCACTAACTTCTCTGTAGGAAGCTTCCACTCAGTAAAAGCACATGGATCTTCAGCCCTGGGAAGAACCGACCAGAAGGACACCGAAATATTTTATAAGCAAAGTTTTGTCATAGCCTTCTCCCATAGCCAACTGCCTTCCCAGACATTGGCTTCCAATTCCTGTGACCCTTTCAAATGCATATTTATACGGAATTAGAATACGTAGCATAACGTAAAATATCCTTGTACTATACAATATCGTTGTACACATCAAACAAGTCTTAGAAAAGACTTGAATATCCCTATATCAAACAAGTCTTAGAAAAGACTTGAATATCCCTATAACATTTTTTGGAAAGTAATCTATCAGATTGTTATGTGTTGCAAATTGCAAACTGATGCCTACAGCTTAGAGACTCAGACTGCTTAGGACTGTATCAGCAGCCTTGTGCAAGTGTCCTAATGTAATGGGTGTTAGATAATAGGTACTGGGGTACCTTATTTTCGAGTTTGAATCATACAGAAGCATGCCATTATGATGCAAGTACAATATCTTTATCATGATACCTATTTTCTCAGTGTAACCACCAAGGCTCACCAGCTTATGCTTTAAACTGAGAGCAGTTCGTTTAGAATGATCCTTTAACTTCTCAAGTCCATCTCTCAGAACAGTGAATTCACCTTCCAGCCTCCCCACCATTCTGACCACGTAGTACAGGGTTGGTAGACTGCTTTCAGAAATATGAAATACCATGCATACCAAACCCTTTATTTCTTGAAAGCCCAGATCCAAAGACCGGCTCTTAGAGAAGATCACTAATCGTTGATGAAGAGGACCCATTTCTTCCTGTATTAATTGTTCAAGTCCCTTGTGTGGTGAAAATTCCATGCAGAGTGTTTCTGGAATACATACTGGCTTTGTGGAGACTGCTGGAAAAGATATTAAGATAAAAATCATAAAGACCAAAAATTTGCAATGTCCTCTATAAGCCATGACCAAGTAGCTTCTATCATGCAATATTTCTACCCAAATCAGAAGACTATGCTCAACGTGTTAAATGATAGTTTAAGGACCCAAAGTGCTGCCAGTGCAGTGATGGGGAGGGGAGGGCTGGCCATAGTGGTGGAGGCTGAACGTGAAGACTCAGCCCTGAGCTCCTGGACAGTGGACTCCTCAGGTCCAGAGCTGCCTCCCCACTGTGTGTCAGAGTGAAAGGGTATAAAGTCCTGTTGTGAAATTAGAGAATGATTAATTATTTTAAAATCAATTTCAGTTTATAGTTACTCTGCATTTTTCTAACTAATGTAAGCCAGGAATTCTCTTATGAGGAGTATGTTGGGATGTTCATTCTAGCTGAACCCTACTGATGTGATGTATACACTGGGCAGGTCCTCCCTGTTCCAAGTCTGGATGTGCCTGTGAGAGCAGGATTGTTCCACGTGGAACCATGCAGCTTGGAAAGACAACTTCATTTCCAATTCACTGATTAAGGTATCACCCACCTTTAGCAACTTGAAGTCAAAGAAACGGTTTTTGTTTTTTATATAATATCTGAGGACCTTATAAATAAATACCATCAATAAAAATGTGAAGAAAAACTACCAGGAGGGAAGGTGAGGACAGAGGGCATTTCTCAAGTAACTGCACACAGTCCTGCCTAAGCCTAGGTGAAGTTCTCAAGGATGAATAAAATGAGCATTTCCTTTCAATAACTTGATTTTCTAGTGTATTTTACATTTTAACCCAAAGACTACTTAACACAGGAAATTGACATGGAGAACTAAGGTCATAGCTGTGAGGTCTCCTCACCCGACCCTGTGTAACAGAAATTTTGCAGTAGGAACCTGGCTGACAAGTTCATGAACAAAGCTAGCAGCATTCTGGGAAGACATGGGAGTAACTTGAAAGGCGACTTGGGGTGGGGATTGGGGCTGACAGAAGAGAACTCAGACAGGTGCCACTGAAGGCAACGCTGAGCAGATTTCACATGGATGTGGCCTTGCCTCTGAGAGCAGAACTGGACACCACTTTATTACACTGTTGTGAAAACGTCATCTGCATTTTGTCCATGTCCTGAGACATGGCTGGAATCTGAGCTTACTCTGCTATGGGATCTCAGCAGATCCTTGAAGGGAGTTATGGGAGGGGCCGCTCCTCTCTGTCATTTATTTCCTGCTACCAGGTGAGCAGGTGTGCTCTGACACATGTTCCCTGCCACATGTACTACAGAGCCTACTGAGCACACAGGGAGGTCTAGAACTCTGCCAAAATGAACTTTGTTTGTTTGTAACTTGATTATCTCAGATTTTGTGATTGCGAAGGGAAGCAGCATCACACGTAGGGACATGGAGAGTGACGAGCCTGGTTTCTGTGCTGAAACTTCTAAGTGGGCAGAAGAAAACAAAAGGGAGCCAGCTACTGATTTCACCCACAGAGATTCTACATCAGAGGTTCAAACTCCAGGACTTCTTATTTGGTCCTGTGATCCAAAAAGAACCTTCCACCCTCCCCAGCCAAATGCATGCTGCCTGTCAATTCCCTCTTCTCACCTGGAGTGGCTTCCATCTGGAGCTTGACCCAGTCCTCCAGGGTAAACAGCTTCACACAGTTGTCTTCCACGTGCCAGGAATCCGGCTCTTTAGCAAACACCGCACAGCAGAATCTCTCTACTCTGAGGGCACAGACGTATGAACAAACATCTCCTGGGCGGGCGACTTCAATGAATCTACAAGAGTACTGTATCTTCTCCTTCTCCTCACAGAAGTGATAGACAGGCAGCTGCTGGATGCACTTTTCTATCTCACTCTCTAGATGCACAAGATTACTCTCCTGTGCTTCAAAACCAATGATCTGCTGTTTCTTTCCATCGATACCAAAGAACAAATACCCCCCATCCGTGTTTGCGAATGCAGAAACATTTTTAGGAAGACTCTCTATAATGTGATCTTCAATCTTTTCTTTAGGGCAGAGCGTAATTTCCAGCTGGCTGGATTTAGCCAAGGGGAATTCATCCTTGTAAGTAAGTTTTGCCTTGTTAAAAAAGCTGGCAGGGCTTTCTTGGAATTCATCACAGGCAAATTTTCCAGACAACCTTCCTTTTGAATCCAAGAACACTCCTTGTTCTCTCTTGAGTCTGAGGAACTGCAGGGTATCGGCAACTCTCTTTTCATTGGACAAAGACAAATCTCTTAGGTACAAATTGGTTTTCAAGGTGATGAGATGCTGACCAGAGACACCCAGAACCCAGGCTTTCACGAAAATTGACATATAGTCTTTATGCTTCATGTAGTCTAGGTAATTGGGAACAACTGGAAGCATCTTTCCGAAGGAAGTTTCCAGATCTAATCCTATTCCATCTCTGATGAGACTATAGTTTTGATTTTTAATTTTGGCCACAACCATTCCCCCTCCAGAGTTCAGTAAAGCATACACAGCATGTGAGACCACTTTGCTCTCTTTTTTTCTCAGTTGACTATTCTTCATTTTTTTTCTGTTCTTCTCTCCAACAGTGATTGCTCCTACATTGAGAACCAGCTCAGCAAACTCCACTTCTGGTTCAAGAGTGATGCTCATTTTCCCAGCAGGCATTCTGTTTCCCAGTTGAAAGTCTTTCCTGTAGGAGAGACAGAGCCATTTCAGTAGGACCCAACCAGGAGACGGCAAACTCTTCACTACAAGGGAAACAGAGCAAAACCCATTAAAACATTGGCTCCCTTGGACAAGAAGGTCAAAGCCTCCATGTAATGCTTTGTTTGCCTACATTTGGACCCATTTTGACCTGACTATAATATCTTGTATTCTAAGTAAATTTTGAATCTTACTTTTATGATTGTTTATGGCCCTGTTTGAATTGTAATGAATTAAGCTTTCTCATTCTGAGGGCCTAGAGACATGGCTAAGATGTTAAGAATACTGGCTGCACTTCCAGAGGATCCAGGTTTGGTTCCCAGCACCCACACAGCAGCTAATAACCATGTGTAACTCCAATTCCAAGTATTCATACACGTAAAATAAAAATAAATAAATAAGGCCATGCATGGTGGACCATGCCTTGAATCCCAGCACTTGAGACACAGAGGCAGGTTGGTCTCTCTCTGAGATAGAGGCCTAGCTGGGGCTACAGGGAGACCTCTCCTCAAAAAAATTTTAATAAAAAAAAAATAAATAAAAATTTTATTCTGTGCATTCATTCTACATTGGAGTGTTACATAAAGATATTTTATTCTGTGTATTCATTCTACATTGTAGTGTTACATAAGGATATTTTATTCTGTGTATTTATTCTACATTGGCATGTTACATAAGGATATTTTATTCTGTATATACATTCTACATTGGAGTGTTACATAAGGATATTTTATTCTGTGTATTCATTCTACATTGGCATGTTACATAAGGATATTTTATTCTGTGTATACATTCTACATTGGAGTGTTACATAGGATATTTTAACACAAGCACATATTGCACTCAAGCATCCTGTATGGATTTGTTGATATATAAACTCTAGGAATCACAAATGAAAGAAAACAGATGGGATTTGTCTTTCTGAGACTAGCTTAATTCCCTCGACATGAGTGTGTGAAGAGTGTCCTTTCCCTCCCCCCTTCCTCACTGTCCTTCTTTTGTGGAACTGGAGGATGAAACCCAGGGCCTCCCTATACCTGTTCTGCATGATGGACTGCACAGAAGGAAATCATCCTTCACACATGCACTAGTGCTGCCCTCCACCTTGCCAGAGCAAATCCCCTCTGCAGTGCTCAGAAGTCCACACAGAGACTCAAAACTGGGAAAAGTGCTGAGAATATTGGCCCCACCTGGGAAGGTCACAGAAGAGAGGCATAAAGAACATAGGCACAGAGGACAAGGAGGAGCACCACAACATGCTATCTTCTGCACATGGCCTGACAATGTCACTCAGGAGCTCACTGTAGCTCAGGCCTTGCACAAGATCAAGTCACCAAGACTGGTAACGTTTCACACCCAGCACTCCTTTCACTCAGTGGGTTACCAAGAAAAGAGGGTAAGTTGTGTAGGAGACTGGTTGGGGGTGTCTGACAGGACTGGGAGAAGAAAGGTTGGGGTGGAGAGAATCAAGATACATTGCTTACTTGTAAAAAAAAATTGCCAGAAAATAAATAAAAGATATTCTACTAAAATTAGATTCACTGTGTTTGGAGGGATGGTTCAGCAGTTAAGAAGACTGGAAAAAAAAGACTGGCAGCTCTTGCAGAGTATCTGGGTTCATTTCCCTGCACCTACATGGTGGCTAACAACCACATGTAACTCTGTTCCAGGGGATCCAATGCCTTCTGACTTCCAATGGCATTGCACAACAAGAGTGCGTTTACATGTATGCAGGTAATACTCTCAAACACATAAAACAAAAGTAATTAAAAAGGAGTGTCTGCAGGTGGCCTCCACATAGTGCAGGGGTCCTGTAGGTTCTGGCCTGCCTGTGAGTGCCTGAAACTGGTCTTTGTATGGTGGTGAGAGCTGCAGTTGTGCCACCATCCCAAACCCTCTACCCCTTATCTCAGGACCATCTGGAGCCTCTTCTGCTGCTCCAGGGCTACACTCCTACACCCTTGCACTCAGATATGGCCATCTCCAACCCACCTGGGGAATCTACAGCCAGCTTCCGCATGGTTTGGGGTCCCATGGGTTCCAGCCTGCATGACTGATGCCACCTTGGGCCTCTGGAGGAGCTCCTGACTAGCTGGTCCCCAACCAGCCTTTCATACCTAATAAGAAGACAACCAAGGCATGTCAAGAATACAAAGTCAATCTTCCATGACATGAATATGCTAAAAGAATTCATGCCCAGAAAACCATCCCTTCAGTGAATACTTGAAGCAATACAAAGAGTGGAAGAAAGGAATGACTATACCAAAGCAGCAACAGAAAGAAGTGAAATGAGGTATACCTATAGAATTACTAAGCTAGACCAAGAATGCAAACAGAAACTAAAATGATGGGAATCAATACACATCTCTGAATAACAACTTTAAATACCAATGGAGTGAACTCCCAAATCAAGAAACACATGCTAGTTGAATGGATGAAGAAGCAAAATCCATCTTTTTGTTGTCTTCAAGAGCCCATCTCACCTTCAAGGACAAGCAGTAATTTAAGTTGAAAAGATGGAAAAAGTATTACAAGCAAATAGCATTAAGAACCAAGCAGGAGTTGCTATTCTAATATCAGACAAAATAGACTTCAAACTAAAATTAGTCAGAAGAGATAAAGAGGACCATTTCACACTTATCAAAGGAACAATTAACCAAGAAGCTATCACAATCATGAATATATACCCACCAAACTCTAGTGCACACAACTTTGTAAACACAAGACTACAGGACTTTTTTTTACATGACAGGGTCTCCATATAGCCCCAACTGTCCTCGAACTCACTCTGTAGACCAGGCTGGCCTTGAACTCACAGAGATCCACCTGCCTCTGCCTCCCAAGTGCTAGGATTAAAGGTGTGCGCCAGCATACCTGGCTTAAAGATGGTTCTTAGCCACCATGTGAGTGCTGGGAATCAAACCCAGGTCCTCTGCAAGAGCAGCCAGTGCTCTTAAATGCTGAGTCATCTCTCTAGCCTAATACTACAGGACTTTTAAGACACAGATTAATCCCAACACACTCATATAGGGGATTCCAATACTCTACTGTGTCCATTAGACAGGTCAAGTAGACAAAGAATAAACAGAGAAACACCTGAATTGAACAATACAATACATCAAATGGGCCTAACAGATATCTACCCAACAGTCCATCCAAGCACCAAAGAATATACTTTTGATTTAGAGCCCCATGGAACTCTTTCCAAAATTGACCACACGGGGTAGAAAACAAACCTCAACAAATCCAAAATTTGAAATAATTTCATGCATTCTATCAGACCGCAATGCAATAAAGCTTAATATCAACACCAGAAGGAGCTCTAGTATCTATGAGAACTCATGGAGATTAAATAACACACTCCTGAATAATGAATGGGTCAAATGAGAAATTAAGAAAGAAAAGTATTCCTGGAATTAAATAAAAATGACAATATAACACACAAAACTTCTGGAACACTTTAAAAGCAATCCTGAGAGGGAAATTTATGGCTCTAAGTGCCTGCATTAAAAAGTCAGAAAGGGATCAGGCATGGTGGTACATGCCTTTAATCCTAGCCCTTTGGAGGCAGAGGCAGACAGATCTCTGTGAGTTCAAAGCCAGCCTGGTCCACATAGTGAGTTCCAGGACAGCTGGGACTACAGGGAGACCCTGTCTCAAAAAGACCAAAAAACAAAGTCAGAAAAAGCACAAATAAATGACTTAACACTGCAACTCAAGACACTTGAAAGACAACAAATGAAATCCAAAACCAGAAGACAAGAAGAAATAGCAAAATCAGAGCAGATATTAATGAAATAGAAACAAATAAGACAATACAAACAATCTTTGGGTCCAAGAGCTGAGTCTTTGAAAAGATAAACAAGACAGACAGACCTTTTGCCCAGGTAATGAAGAGAAAGAGCAACTCCAGATCAACAAAATGAGAAATGAAAGGGGAATTATTACAACAGACAACGAAAAGATCCAGAATATTATACAGGAACACTCTAAAAACCTATACTCTATTAAATTTGAAAAATTAAAAGAAATGAATGAATATCTGAAATCATGGAACTCACCAAAGTTTAACTAAGAGAGATCAACTGCTTAAACATACCCATAACATAAAGAAATTGAAACAGTAATATAAAACCACCCAACAAAAAATAGTCCAGGCCCAGATGAATTTACAGCAGAATTCTACCAGGTAATTAAAAGGGATCTACAACCAATATTACTTAGGTTATTCAAAAGGATAGCAACAAAGGGAGATCTCCCAAATTCTTTCTATGAAGCCAGCATCACTCTAATACCAAAACCCAGTAAAGATACAACCAAAAAAGGAAACTATAGACCCATATCCTAGTGCAATATATATGTAAAAATTCTCCACAAAATTCTTGCAAACCACATACAGGCACACATCAAAAAAGATCATCCACCCTGATCAACTCGGATTTATTCCAGAGAGGCAGGAATGGTTCAACATACAGAAGTCAATAAATGTCAAAAAAAGGAGAAGTCAATAAATGTCATAAATCATATAAATGGAC
This sequence comes from Rhizomys pruinosus, assembly GCA_009823505.1. NCBI lineage: Eukaryota > Metazoa > Chordata > Mammalia > Rodentia > Spalacidae > Rhizomys > Rhizomys pruinosus. The sequence continues at coordinate 338,468 of VZQC01003810.1, read as the reverse complement.
TCAAAGACAAAATTGATGCAGAAAAGGCCTTTGATAAAATTCAATATGCATTTACGTTTAAAGTTCTAGAGGGAACTGCACTGTAGGGAATATATTTCAACATAATTAAAGCTATGTACGACAAACTCATAGGCAACATCATTCTAAATGGAGAAAAATTAGAAGCACTCCCCTTAAAATCAGAAACACAGCAAGGCTGTCCACTATCTCCACTCCTTTTTAACATAGTGCTTGAAACTCTTGCTTGTGCAAGAAAACAAGAGAAAGAAATTAAAGAGTACTAACTGGAAAAGAAAGGTCAAACTATCCCATTTCACAGATAACATGATATTATACTTAAGGGATGCCAAAAATTCCACCAGAAAACTTCTAGAAATGATTAACACTCAGTAAAGTGACAAAATTAATCTTTCAAAATCAGTAGCCTTTCTATATGCCACTAACAAGCAATTAGAGAATGAGTACATGGAAACCTTCCCTTCATAATAGCCTCAAAAATTTTTTCAGAATAAACCTGACCAAAAACATTAAAGATCTCTATAGCTAAAATTTTAAATCTTTGAAGAGATTGAAGAAGACACCAGAAGTTGGAAGGACCTCCGATGCTCATGAATTGGAAGAATTGATATAGTAAAAATGACCATCCTAGGGGCTGGAGAAGTGGCCTAGTGGTTAAGAGTGCCAACTGCTCTTGCAGAGGACCCAGGGTCAATCCCCAGCACCCACATGGTGGCTGAGAACCATCTTTAGCTCCAGTTCCAGGGGAATCCTATGTCCTCCTCTGACCTCTGTGGCACTGCACAACATGGGTGCACAAACCTACATGCAGACAGTACATTCATATAAATAAATAAATAAATAAATAAATAAATAAATAAATAAATAAATAAAAATTTTTTAAAAATGACCATCCTACCCAAAGTAATATATTCAATGCAATCCCAATCAAAATCCGCATGAGGTTCTTCAAATAATTGGAAAAAAATCCTAAAATTCATATAGAAGCACAAAAGACCCAAGATAGTCAAATCAACCTGGAGCACAAAGAGCAATGCTGGGGGGGGGGTACTATACCAGATTTCAAGCTATATTACAGAGCTGTAGTCATAAATACAGCATGGTAGTGACACAAAAACAGACTCGTACACCAATGGAACTTAATTGAAGACATAAACTTGAGTACATGCAATTTCAACCACCTGATATTTGAGAAAGGGGCCAAAGACACTCAATGGAGGAAAAACAGCATCTTCAGTAAATGGTGTTGACAAAATTGGATCACCACCTGTAAAAGAATGAAACAAAACCCTTACCTTTAGCTTTTCACAAAAGTCAACTCTAGATAGATCAAAGACCTTGATGTAAAACCTGAAACTCTGAAAATGTTAAAAGAAAACATAAGCAGTAACCTACAAGATATAGGTGTAGGAAAAGACTTTCTAAATCAGGCAGTAGTTGTGCAGGAAGTAAGGTCGGTAATCAACATGTGGGACCTCATTAAACACAAAAGCTTCTGTTTAGCAAAAGAAACAATCAAAGAAGTAAAGAGAAAACCCACAGAGTGAGAGGAAATCTTCAACATTGACACATGTGACAGAGGTTTAACATCCAGAGTATACAAATTACTCAGAAAGGATCAAGTAAACAAGTGCCCCAATTAAAGGATTGGGCTAAAGGTCTGAACAGAGAGTTCTCAAGAGAAGAAGTAAAGATGGCTAGGAAACATCTTAAAAAGTATTTTAAAAAAGTGTTCAATGTCACTAGTAATTAAGGAAATGCAAATTAAAACTACTTTAAGATTTCATATTACCTAAGTAAGACTGGCTAAGATCAAGAAAACAAATGATACCAAATGATGGAGAGATTGAGGGGAAAGGAAGAACTTCATTCACTGCTGGTGGGACTGGAAACTCATGCAACCCTTATGGAAAGCAGTGCGGAGAACTCTTAAAAGACTAAAAGTGAACCTAGCATTTGACCCAGTCATACCTCTCCTGGATGTACACCCAAAAGACTCATCCTCTTGCAGAGATATTTGCAGATACATGTTTTTTGATGTTCTTTTCAAATAGCCAAGAGATGGAAGCAGCCCAAGTGTCCCTCTACTGATGAGTGGATAATGAAAATGTGGTACATTTACACAATGTAATTCTACGAAGCAGTAAAGAAAGATGATATCAAGAAATTTGGAAGTAAATGGATCAAACTAGAAGCTGTTATGCTAAGTGAAGCAACACAGACTCAGGAAAACAAACAATATATGTAAGTATATATCCTGAGGTAACTGCACGAACTAGGTAAATTAAAAGGAACCAGGAAGTTAAAGAGAAAGAGGGAACCTGAGACAGAAGGGTAGTAGGTGACAGGTGTTAATAGGAGAGAAGTGGACAAAATCAGGGTATCTAAATGGGAAGGGAGATAAAAGGTTATAGAAGGAAAGAGTGGATAAAGGGAATAAGGGAGTTTAAGAGAAGTGGGCCGTAGGAGACTGGCGGTAGCAAGGAAGAAACGGGGATGCTTTAAATGGAGAAGACACAGAGAAGAGAGGGAGGGAGGGAGGGTTAGACAGGTAAGGGAGAGACAGATAAACAATCCCTGACTTGGGAAAAAAATACCTGAGAGCGTCATAATAGCCTAACAATCTATTGACAAATTACACATACAGTATCTCTACATGACTCCATGTGCAAAGATGAAGGCTGCATATCAAGCAACAGGACCAGACAGGAGAAACCTTCTTTTGAGTCACTGGGCAGTGTAGTCCAAGGGACTCCCAAAATTATACAGCCTGTTGCCATAGCTCATGATTGCCTCCCAGAGTCTGAAGGTACCAGCCTATTGTGGAAGACAGGACAGTCTTTGGAGCAATGGATCTGGATCTGAGCTGGAAGCCACCTCCAATGAAGGCTAGCACTCATAGCTTTGGAGAGCACTATGCAAGCCACTAAGAGAGAACAGCAGTCTACGGTCCAACACCAGCTTTAAGACCAAATATCAACATCCATGACAAGCACAACATATGGCATTAGTGCAATAGTGGCATTTTCATCTTGGGAGAAATCAATGGCCAACTAATTGGACCTAAAGTCCACTCAGTGGGAGAATACTCATGCGTGGTATTGTAAACATAGTCAGATGCACACAAGTGGAGAGGTTATAGATCTTAGAGAAATCAATAAGGTTGACATCCCTAGGCCAAGATAACATCTTACTAACTGCAAAATGGGTATCCTTATATTTAGAGACCAGTATCCCAGACACCACTCAAAAAAGAAGCTTCTTTCTTCTGACCTCCGCGGCATTGCACGACACGGGTGCACAGACCTGCATGCAGACAGTACATTCATACACATACAGAAATAAATAACATTTATTTAAAAAAAAAGAAAGAGCTTCTTTTGCACCAGATGAAGAATAGTCCAGAGTCCAACTGGACACACACAGACATGGTCTGTGTCATGCCTGGTGACACAAATACAATGCAACCTCTACACATAAGCCCCACACAACATAGAACAAGGACCCAAGAAGGCATTGATTAACCTCTTAAGGAAGCTCCCCCATGCAACGGGAGACCAGGAACTCAAAAGGCCCTGAATGGCCAAACTGTGGACATCAGGAGTCTACAGAATGTGGTTTCATGGGTAGGCTACCTATATTCAGCTTTCCCCACCCAGGGCTCAGGGAACATTCCAGAAGAGGGGGCGGAGAGATTGTCTGAGCCAGGGAGGTGGTGGAAGACCAAATAAAACTGAATCCTACAAGCTCCTGGGAGCCTGTTCATATGAACCCACAGCACTGGTCTCAGCACGCACAAGACCCAAGAAAACCCAGCATGAAACAGCAGAAAGGCGTAGCAGCGTCCAATCTTGGCTGAATAAATATTGGCAGCTGATTTCAGTTGGGTGAGGAACAACTGGCCTTTTCTAGTAAAGGGACTCTGGACAGGCTGCCTAGAGCTCAGGTAATGAATTGGCACTGAGAAGTGGGTGTGGAGAGTGGTTTGACACAATGGACCCTAGCACAAATGACAGGATGTGTGAACTCTCGGGGTGGGGGGTTGGGGTGGCTGTAGGAGGGTGCCATTGAAAAATTATGCATAAAAAAAGAAAAATTATGTATGATACATAACATTTCAATTAAAATTATATTTAAAATGCAAAAAATAATAATAAATAAAATATTTTTGAAATTGAAATTACTGAGGTTTACCCTCAAAAATTGAATTCAACCTACAATTGACACACGTGGACCCCATGCTTGTTGCAGCCCTATGTAGAACAGCCAAGTTATAGACTCAAGGCAGGTGCCAATCACCAGCTGAGTGGAGAAAGAAAAAGTGGCACAGGTACATGATGGAGTTTTCCACACCTCAGCAAATAATGGAGTTGTACCATGTCATAAAGAATGAAGTTGCATTAGCTCACCAAACTGAAAAAAAAAAAAAGAATGACATTGCATCATGCACAAGAAAATGGACAGAACTGAGAGTTACGTTATGTGAAATGATACTGAAAGACAAATACTGCATGTTTTCTCTCACTCTCAGAATCCAGGTTTTAAAAGATCCTGAAGTACAAGGGAGGCTGTGTGGATGAGGAACCACAGTGGGAGGGGGCAAGAGAGGGTTAAGAGGGATTGACATTATCAAAATACATTGTGTGTGTGTGTGTGTGTGTGTGTGTGTGTGTGTGTATGTGTGTGTGTGTGTGTGTAAAAATATCATAAGAACATCCATTATTCTGTACGGTCACAGTAATTAATAATAAAAAAGCTCAAGTTAAATGCCTCAAAAGTGAAGAAAACCAAGAATGAAAGAAAAACAAACAAAAAACCAAAATCAACAACAGCTACACTCCCAAAGTCTGGCTGTGTCTTAATTGCTTGCTGTTTCCACACTAGGGGCGCTCACACCTAAAATGAGTACTACAAGGGATGAAGAGATGCTCAGAACTTAAGAGCATTGGCTGCTCTTGCAGAGAACCCTGGTTTGGCTCCCCGTACCCAAAAGGTAACAAACAAGAGCCTGTAACTCCAGTTCCAGGGGATCAAATGTAGTCTCTGGCCTCTACAGGCACTGCATCCATATGCTGTACTTACATATATGTAGGGAAAACACACACATAAAATAAAATAAAATTGTAATTTTTTTTAAATGACTGCTACGGATGCAGCCATGTAAAGTGGGAAGGACAGAGAGGTGGGAGGGCAGAGGTGAGGCACCTCAGTGACTTGGGCAGGACGGACTTATTTGATTCCTGGAGCTGGACTTCCATGAGCCTTATTCGATTTCAGGGACAGGTCAGTTTGGAGGCAAAAGATTCTTCTGTGTGCTGTTAACCTTCAGCACTTTGGTAATGCTTAAGTGTATTTTGGATTTGCTTTTTGTTTTCTTTTCTTTTTTATTTATTTACTTTTTTTGAGACAGATTCCCCCTATAGCTCCAGGTGTCCTGAAGCTTGCTATGTAAACCTGGCTGGCCTCTATCTCACAGAGGTATACTTGCCTCTGCTTCCAGGGTTACTGGGATTAAAGGGGAGCCCAACAACACTAGGCTTGTTTTTCCTTTTTACTGGCATACATTCTGTGCATTCATAGTATAGAATGTGCCGTTTTGAGGTTCATATACATTGTGGAATGTATAAATCCAGTTAGTTGGCATATACACTACTTTCCACAAGTTATCAAGTGTGTACTGAGAACACTTAAAATCTACACTGGGATCTAGTCTTGTAATTCTAGCTAGTCAGGGGGGGCTGAAACATAAAGTTCACATGTTCAAAGCCAGCTTGGGATGCAGAGTAAGCTCCAGACCAGCCTCAGCAACTTAGCAAAACTCTTCCCCTCTGATAAAGAGTGAAATGAGGGCTGGAGGTGATTACTGCTGGGTGAGCAGGGTTGGTCTCTTTAGGGAAGAGACACTAGATAGGCTGACCAGATTTCATCGAGGGACATCTAGGGACACAGACTTGACTTGGTAGGCCTCAACAATGTGAGAAAATGTGTGAAATCCTCTGGTAGGGGGTGGGAGCATAAAGGAGCCGCAGATATGGAGGTATAAACATGATTAAGATTTATCGTATGAAATGCACAACAAATCAATAAAAATATATAGTGGGGAAAAAAGAAAGCTAGAGAGATGCTCTTACAGAAGACCAGGGTTTGATTCCCAGCACCCATATGGTGACCGAGACCTTTCCAAGAGGATCTGGCCTACACAGGCATTTCATGGCACAGGTACACTTATATACATTCAGGAAATACACTAAAATTAAATAAATAAATAAATAAATAAATAAATAAATAAATAAATAAAAATTTTAGGTAGAAAGAGAGCAGGATATGGAACACAGTCACAGAGCACTTACCTAGCATTCCAAGGCCCTAGACTCAATCCCTAGCACTACAAATACTGAATCTACTTTGGGTCATTTTCAAAAATAGAATACATTATACTTGGCTCTAGTCACCCTGTTCTACACGAGAGCCCTTGGACCTATTTCTCTGATGTAACAGAAATTTGTTATGCTTTCAGCACCAGCATCCCAACATGCAAGTTCACTACTGGTAACCACTGTCTTAATTTTTATTTCTGTGAGTTCAATTTCCTTAGACTCCATACATCAGTGAATTCAAACAGGACTTGTGCTTCTGTGCACAGCTTATTTTACCTAACATAATGTCCTTCAGATTCATCCATGTTTTCACAAATGACATTTCATTCCAATTAAACCTCTATAGTAATCCATGTGTCTGTGTCACTCCATCCATCCGTGTATATTTTTTTTCCTTGCTTGCTCATCTGTGTATGTTTAGAGTGATTCCCTACATTGGCATTTTGGAAAATGTTGCAACAGAGAGGGGCATGCAGCTGAGTCTACACACAAGTTCTTCTCACCTGGGTATATCTAACAGTTGAATAGCTAGAGAATAATTTCTCTTCTCTCCAACATTGTGCAAATCGGGTCTGCTCTGCCCTCTGCCCTCGAGAGTAGGAACTGCAGGCAGTGCTGCCTCCTGCATTTAGACCTTGCTCTGCAGGGGAGTGAATCACCATATTTCCTTCACTTCTCCTGGATTAATCTTTGACTTCCACACAGTATCTGGTTCCATTTTTTAATGGTTAAATACGCACAAAGCCGGGCGTGGTGGCGCACGCCTTTGATCCTAGCACTTGGGAAGCAGAGGCAGGCGGATCTTTGTGAGTTCAAGGCCAGCCTGGTCTACAGAGTGAGTTCCATGGGGCTGGAGAGATAGCCTAGTGGATAAGAGCACCGACTGCTCTTGCAGAGGACCCGGGTTCGATCCCCAGCACCCACATGGCAGCTAAGAACCGTCTGTAACGCCAATTCCAGGAGAACTCCAGTTCCAGGGGAATCCGAGACCCTCTTCTGACCTCCGCGGCATTGCACGACACGGGTGCACAGACCTACATGCAGACAGTACATTCATACACATACAAAAATAAATAAAATTTAAAAAAAGTGATCTCAGAGTGAGTTCCAGGACAGCTGGGGCTACAGGGAGACCCTGTCTCAAAAAGACCAAATATATATTACTGAAATGTCCTAGAGTCCAGTTCTTAGCGGTTTCATAAAATGAGCAGGAACAGCTGAGCACGAAGCTCAGTGATGAACACAGCCCTGAGCTGTGTGGGGTCCTGGACTGATTCCTGTGTGGCAAATAAATTAACCTAAATGAAAGGAGTTGTTTTACTCCATTCTGCCAGACTTTGAAGTAGAAAGGCTGAAATCTGGCTTCTCCATGGATTCACACATCTTTATTACCAGTTTCATAAAATAATGACACTGCTGTTTTAAAATTCCTGGAGAGGTGTTCATGGTGGCACATATTTTTCACACCTGCACTTGGGAGGCAGAGGGATGTGGATCTCTGAGTTTGAGGCCAACCTGATCTACATAGTAAATTCCAGGACAGCTTGGGCTACAGGGAGACCCCGTCTCACAAAAAAGATCGCTATAGTGTGCTGCATGTTGTCCTATGTAGTGCTAATGTACCATTACATGAGAACTCTAGCTGAGATGTAAAGTGGTTTTATATGTTTAATGCAATTATAAGATGATCATGGCTTGATTTGACTGAGGTTGAATATGCTACTCACCTTCACTGACTTTCATAGGGAACAAGAATTCCATCACAAAGTCCCCAATTGTATATGCAGATATGGTTCAGAAGTACAAATGTCTATTAGAATAGGAGATATGAGACCAGAAATGACAGACAGAAACTAGGCTAAATTGTAGGAAATAAGGAATGGAAGCCTGAAGAAGAAAAATAACGTGAAAACGGTCTGAATCTGGAGGATAGAAATTCAAGGTAAAACAGGAAGTTGTGCCTGTACTTATGCATCAGACCCATAAAACATGGAAATTATGTAAGAATATAATGTCAATCTTTGAGAAGGCCCCAGCTAGCCATGTAAGAGGATCCTGAAGCACCTGGGGAACAATTTCTTGGACCACTGAATACAGCTGTATGAGCGACCTCAGCTGATACATGGAGCTGGGTCTTGTTTGAATCCTGAGAAAATTTGCCATTGTAGTCTTAAGCCATAACGTTTGGGGTGGCACTTTACAGCAACAGAAACTGAAACAATCCAGGAGTTGAGTTAATAAGGTTGTTCATACCTTTCTGCTTTTCCCAACGACTGAGTGGATGTCGGAGACACCCAACAGCAGGGTCGCCTCTCCACTGCTGTGCTGGTTTTGCTATGCTCTCTATGCTACCAGCTACTTAGTGCTGAAACCATGTCCTGAAACAATCAAGTCCTTCCTACTCCGAATAATTCTTCAAGTAATGAACATTAAGAGTGAATTTTCTTTGATGAATCTCATTCAACCATTCTGCCTTGCTAGTGCTTTCTACCTTGGAGGCCAAGAAATGATGCAGGTGGTGAAAAGAGATGACGAGATCATAAAGGAGCATTTATCTAAGCTGACATTTTACTATGGTAAACAGATGGCTGGTGTCCAGTAAAGTACTATGAAGACATGAAGAAAGATTTTTACAGAAGGAGATATCCAACTCTGTGAGAAAGGAATACCTCATGCTTTTGTCCTCCAGTTTAGCCAGGAAATGGCTTATGTAGTTGCTGAATGGCTAAATAATAATCTGTCCAAAATATAAATAGAGGCCCAGGAAAGATGCACTTACAGGTAGTATGTGGAAGCTGTAGGCGTGCTATGTTAGAAGGTAAATGTTCATTTGAGGTTGAGTCTTTAAAAAGTGAGACCATCTTGGCTTACAAACTACCAACTCTCTTCATGCTATATACTGAAATGAATGCAGTTGATAACTCCTTCCCATTCCCAGACTCAGGGAACATGATGGTCTTCATGAAGATTCTTCCTTGTACAAGAAGCCTACTAGTCATAGAATCTTTATCTACAAAAAGAAAACCTAAATATACAAAACTTTGAGTTACTTTATAGAATAGATTCTCCTGGATAAACTTAGGAAATACTTATTAGAAAATATAAAATCAATTCTTTAATGTAAAGTCAGATGAGTGATATGCCTAAAGTCTAAAGCTGTGACAGGCACACAGCTATCAGGGGAGTGAGTAGAGGTTATTGGCAGTGAACTTGGCTGTCTTTTAGGTAGACATGAAAATCGGCTCAGACTAACTTTGTTTGGATCTTAGCTGAACTCATCAATATGTCATCAAGACGCACCTGCAATAAACCAAGAATCAAGCTTCCCAGACATTAGTCTAATCAACTAACCAGGTCGAAATGCTGAAGGATCCTGACTTATCTTCTGCAGGTAGCCAGCAGGCTTTTCCTGAACCCTAGCCTGCCAGGTCCCTGCAGGTTTCTGCAAAGCCAGGAAGGGTGGCACTAGACTGTCCCAATGAGATTCCTTTGGACCACAAATCCAGGTCCTCACCTCCATAGACAGCCAACAGTCAGCCACTATGCTGGCCATCCATCCTGTGATCCATTATAGTACTACTGGCTACTCTATGATGCTTCCTTCCCAAAAATCTCCTAGAAAATAATTTTTGAGAAGTCCTTCAACTTGAGTAAAATGTTAACATTAATTAGTTCCCTGTTTACCTTAACTTTGTTAGAAAGACATTATTTTGCCAATGAACTGAAGTAAGGCATTAATTTTATAAATTCACCCTCTCTGTGTGTTCCTGGCTGAGGAGGGCCAGCGATCATGCTGCCTTCCCCTAATTGACTTACTCCTGAGAACTTAGGGACCAATAAGCACCACTGGCTGCTGTGACAGTTGATGAACAATCTGAAGTATTCTGCTGCCTGCATTAAGCCCTCCTAGCATTATCATTCCTTAAGGACAATGAGATGCTGTCCTTCCTCTAAAAGCCTACTGGCCCTGATGACAGATTCCACTCTGATGTGCCACCAGCCCACTGACAGATGAGATCTTGTCCTTCAGCATGGCTTCTGCAGAAGGGAAAAGGTGGGCTCCAGACAAGGAGTGCTGTTGGTGTAGTGGGAAGACCATTAGCTACATCTACTGAGGCTTGGTGGTCCATAAAAGTCTTTACTGCATGGGAAGGCCTTCTGGAAAGCTGACTTTGGAGCCAAAATTCCTGCTCTGAGTGCCTTGCTTACAGGAGAGACTTGATAGAAGAAAATCAACTTACAGAAACAAGTGGCAGTGAACCAGACCTACTGAAACAAAGAGTAACAGCCACAGATTTGTTCTAGAAATCCATTTACAATATTACTCTGTATTTCCAAATGCCACTTAGATGAAATTGTATACTATTTGTGTTCTGCAGAGCTTAAAAAAGACATTGGTTCTTCATTCCTGTTCCTTATCTAAATACCAAATGAAAAAAAAGAATATAATGTCATGTGCAATGACGGAAAGGATTGTAAAAGCTGAGTAACTAGGTCAGGCAATAAAATGGCTAGTTTTGTAGATTTTTTTTCAAGTGATTTCCTCAAAGATGATACTGGATTTTTCTCTACAAGCCTTCTCTTGGGCAAGACTCCAGAGTCCATACAAATCCTGTTAGAGAGGAGGCAATGGTTCCAAATCTGTCACATACCAGCACCATCCCCTGGGGTTGCCCAAGCTCTCAGAGCTGAGCAAGGAGAAGAACACTGTCCTGAGACACCTTCAGAATGGCCAGTTATTCACACAAGCACCATCTAACAGGAAGCCTCTGAACATGATGCTGAAAGTTCTCAGAAAAAGGGAGGCTGACAGTAGTCATTTGAGTACTAGGTGATGAACCCTGGTGAAGCCAGATATGTAGCATGACTCCAGTTTAAATGTGGAGCTTAGGAGTGCACAGAGCTTAGATCAGAGATTTCCCAGGACCACCTGAAGTACAGGTAGGAGCTGGGCACTTCAGCCAGGTGGATTGTTGGATAATTCTATCACTGGGTTGTTGGATAATTGTTTCATTGGTTTGTTGGATAATTGAATTATTATCTTGTGTGGTTGTGGAGGTGGAGTCACCCTGCTAGCTGGTATAAAAGGTGGGCCTGTTGCCCCTATGAGACTTGAGTGCACAGAGCTTAGATCAGGGATTTCCCAGGACCAACTGAAGCACAGAGTACCAGGGCACAGGCTAAGAGAGGCATGTCCCCCACCCCAACTGGAATTGCTGAGGGAATGTCCAAGTGGATTTTTTTAGACAATATTCAGAACAGAAAGGGAAGAGTGAGTTAGACTTCCAATATATAAACAAAATTGAAAGACTGAAACCTAGACAAGTCAACACTCCATAAACAAGGAGAAAGAGAGAGAGAGAGAGAGAGAGAGAGAGAGAGAGAGAGAGAGAGT
>VZQC01003810.1:312902-324802 GCA_009823505.1 Rhizomys pruinosus | reverse complement strand
GGGCCATTCTAGTAGAAGCCTGGAAGAAAGCATTGCTGCAAAAAATGTAGTTCCAGAGGAAAATAAAGACTTAGGCAGCAACTGGGATATTTTGATAAAGAGTCTGGCAGCAGTTTGCCCACAGCCCAAATGCTTGCCTAATGCTAAGTTGAAAAGCAATGGACTAATGTTTTTGGCAGAGGATATTTCAAGACAGACTAATGTAGAAATGGTGGCGTGGCTATTAATGGTGAATATTGTGCAGATCTACAGTGAAAAAGAGAATATGGGGCAGAAAGAAATGCAGAATGTACAGTTTGGATCTGAAAAACGCACTAGGAAGATTAAAGGTGGGGCCAAGGCATGTGAAGGAGAGGTTCCTTTTGATAAGGAGATTAAAGTGATTAAGGAGAGGCCTAGCTATTTACAAGTAAACAATGGAAAAAGTGAGATTAAAGTGATTAAGGAAGGGCCTCAAGATTTACAAGTAAACAACAGAAACAGTACTTTCAGGGCAAGACCACACCCAGCTAATTTTCCAACTTTTGAAAGAAAAATACTGAAAGGGTTTTCTGCTCCAACAAGTCCAGGGCAGAGAAAAGTTGCAAATATGGTTGAAATAGGCCAGGGTCCATCTCAAACTTGCAGCCAAATTCGGCAGTTTCATTCACATGGTGCTGGCTTTAGAGGCATGAAGTTTGCAAGAGTGAAGGGGTCATCAGTTCTTCCTCCACAGTTTCAGAGAGCTGCAGAGGCAGAGTGCAGCAGGGGCATCCCTGAATAAAGAAGGCCCTGATAGGCCATTGTGTGACACTGTGAATGTGAAGTCTGGTAGGCAGCAGAGACCCCCAAGAAGACATTCGAGATGCCAGAGCTGTGAGATATTTGCCAAGGCAAGCTGCATACAGGGAGTGGTACCAGCCTTAGAAAGAGATGTATGTTGCAAGAAAAGCTGGAATAGCTGAGCCATCTAAGCCCTTTGGAAGTAAAGTCCCAGAAGTTGCACATGGAGCTACTGGACTTGGTGTTTACCCTGCTGGTTTTCTGTCTTGTTTTGGTCCAGTTTTTCCTCACTATGCCTCTATTCCTCCCTTTTGGAATGGGAATGTGTATTTGGTTCCACCATATGTTGGGAGTATGTAATTTACCTTTTGATTTTACAGGAGCTTACAGTTAAGAGATTGGCCTGTGTCTCAAAAGAGATTTTTGACTATAGACTTTTGAATAGAATTGAGACTGGTAAAGACTATGGGGACTTTTAAGGTTGGACTAAATGCATTTTGCATTTTATATTGTCAGGAGCCTATGGGAGCCAGGGAGTGGAATGTGGTGGTTTGAATGAGAGTGTCCCCCCATAGGCTTTAAGTAATCAGACATATTGTCTCCAGTTGGTGGCACTGTTCTTGGAGGTCTTAGAAAGTGTGGCTGTGCTGGAGGAAGTACATCATTGGGGGCAGACTTAGTGAGTTTAACAAGCCTTGTGGTCTCCAGTCTCTCTCTCTCTGCTTCCTGTGCTCATTGCAAGATGTGAACCTTGGCTTGCTGCTCCAGCTCCAGCTCCAGCCACCATGCCTCCCACCACAATGGACTCTAATTCCCTGGAACCGTCAATCATAAGCTCAAATAAACTCTTCCTTTTATAAGTTCCCTTGCTCATGGTGGTTTTATCACAGCAACAGAAAAGTGACTAATACACCACCTGACCCAGTCATACCACTCCTGGGTATATACCCACAAGACACATCTTACCACAGAGATACATGCACAACCATGTTTATTGCAGCTCTCTTCACAATAGTCGAGAGCTGGAACCAACCCAAGTGCCCCTCAACTGATGAGTGGATAGAGAAAATGTGGTACATCTACACAATGGAGTGCTATTCAGCAGTAAGGAAAAATGACATCATGAACTTTCAGGTAAATGGTTGGAACTAGAAGATATAATGATAAGTGAAGTAACACAGTCCCAGAAAAACAAAGGACAAATGGTATCCTTCATCCATGGATGCTAGCACCAATTACCTAGTTATAAGGGAAACTGAGCAACATTAATGTGATCCAAAAACAACTGTGCTCTTATATTGTGAATCCCTTAACAGTTTCTAGAACTAAGCTACCATTTATTTTCAGAGTTAAGAAGTTTTGGTATATGGATGAAGGATATGTAGTATATTTTAGAATAATATAAGATCAAAGGCATGTGGGAAAAAAATAGTTTGTCATGACATTATGTCTAACCACAGTACTTATTTTATGGGAGTGCTTCTTAGTATTTCTTATACAAAGCTCCTTGAGCTTTTGTCCAAGACTTTTCTAAAATATTATAGAGTAGTTAAAAGTATCAGGCTGGTGTAACTTAGCCTTTCTGGATGTCTAACGGCCATACTTAATGCCCATACCAATTTGGCTGAGGGTCTTAGGGATAACTTTGTTCCTTGCCCTCAGAGGTCAAGTAAGTCCCAGGGGACTATGCATGGGGGCATCTCTTGAAATGTCCTGCAAATTTGAGTCACCAGTCTTCCTGTGCAGGGAGGTATTGGAAATTCACTAATGGGACTTCAGCTAGTGTCCAGTCTATAAAGAGGAAAGTCTGCTCATGCTTCAAAAAGGGAAGCCTAGTCTAGCAAGACCTGACTTTGTCCTCGAGTGGATAGTACTGGTGATTGAAAAGCCAAAAGGAGCCAGGGGCTCCCCCCCCCCAAAAATACCCTGAGTGACCCTTAAGGACCAGATCCTCAACTGACCTTGAGAAAACAAAAACCTTGGTTAATCTGGCCTAACTGTGTGGCCTTAATCATCCAAAAGGAAAGTATAACCAGAAATAAATAAAGAATAAGTCCTGAGAAATTGTACTTCAGGTATAAAACTTGAGAGCTTAAGCTGGGCATGGTGGTGCACGCCTCTAATCCTAGCACTCGGGAGGCAGAGGCAGGTGGATCTTTGTGAGTTCAAGGCCAGCCTGGTCTACAGAGTGAGTTCCAGGACAGCTAGGGCTACAGGAAGACCCTGTCTCAAAAAGACCAAAAAAAAAGAAAAGAAAACTTGAGAGCTTAGTAAAAAGACGAAAGAGCATAGTTGTTTTGCCTGTCTTACTGGCAAGTGCAGCTACCCTGTGGCTGCCACTGCTTTTGCCATCCTTCAAAGATGTGAGAAGTCACAGCTTTTCTACCTTCCAATATGGACTGAAGACTCATGTCTCTTCAAGAATCCTCCAAACTTTCAGTGCCAGATGGGGACTGCTGAGACATCCAACTTGTGGACTGAGCTACTACTGTGGTTTCCACTTCTTCAGAGTATAGACTGCCATTGTTGGACTACCCAGGCTGTATCATGGAGACCAGTGCAGAAAGATCAAGACAGGATGCGGTGCTTACTGGAACTCATTTGGTAACCATGGGAAGGGAAAACCCAGTGTGGAATACAAGGGCAGAACTGATAGTGGCTTGGGCTTGCCAAGGAGGAGACTTCAAACATGACCATCTTTCAGCCTAATTAAAAAAATCATAAGCTGAAGATGCTAAAACCTATGATATATGTGCATATTTTAGAGTGATGGATATTGGAAGGAACAACAACAGAAAAGTCTGTGTCAAAGAACTGACTGAAACGGTGAACTTCTGCTCAAAACAGTAAACTTCTGCATCTAGAATTTTGAGAGAGACTGAGAAGATGAAAAATGTGTTTGGCAGAATGCATGAGCTTTGGTGTGGTGGGGCAGCAGGGAGGGGGGCACAGATCTAGATTTGATTTGTAATGTAATTTCGTTTGAAATAAACAGGGCTTCAATAAAACATTGGATTTAAAAAAAATAAAGTAAATGTGGAGCCAAATAACGGTATTGATGTACTGTAGCTGCAATATGCAAGGGAGCAGACAGTCTAGCCTTGCTGACTCCCCTTCATGTTTAGTCAATGCCTCTGCTTTCCCGCAGTGACCTTCTATCTTCCCACAGGAGGACTGACCCAGGGTTGAGCTCTTTCCTAGCTGGCTTGGCAGAGATCTTCATTCCCACCCAGAAGGCTGCAGGGAGCCCAGAGTAGTGGTGCTTGGGAGGCCAATGCAGGGACTGTGAGCTAGAGCCAGGAAAAGCATACTGTGTTTTCCAGGATAGCCTGGGATACCTACCAAGGTCCTGTCTGCCTCTCTCAAAGCAATGCACACCAAGTAAATGAAACTAAGGCTCCAATAAAGCCAGGAAGGAGCTAGTTTCATTTCTGCCCAGTTATGCAGCTGTAACCCCGCCCCCTTCTCTGTGTTGCTAGGCAGGCTCTGTTCCTCCTTTCCTCCCAGCCAGTCCACCCAGCACCAAGAATCAGGCTCTGTCCTAAGCAAGCACTTCTGCTGCACTCACCTCAAGAGGAGGGAGACAGAAATCACCTCTCCCCTCAGAGTGCTGAAGGAGGCTCTCGGCTGTGAGGAACTCCAACTCCAGAGGATCCAACTCCTTCTTGAGCCTCGATAGGCAACTGCATGCATGTACCCACACACGGACACAGAAACACACAAAATTAAAGGTAAAATAAATTAGAAACAAAACCCAGTCATTATCACAGGAGAAAACTAACATCTCATGTGGTTCTTGCCTCTCTTGATGGTGACTGAAATTAAAATGCCAAAGCAGGGGCTGGAGAGATGGCTCAGTGGTTAAGACTGCTCTTGCAGATTCCCAGCACCCACATGGCAGCTAAGAACTGTCTTTATTTTATTTTATTATTATTTTTTTTGGTCTTTTTGAGACAGGGTCTCCCTGTAGCCCCAGCTGTCCTGGAACTCACTCTGTAGACCAGGCTGGCCTTGAACTCACAAAGATCCGCCTGCCTCTGCCTCCCAAGTGCTAGGATTAAAGGCGTGCGCCACCATGCCCGGCTCAAAAACTGTCTTTAACTCCAGTTCCAGGGGAATCCGACACCCTCTTCTGACCTCCACAGCATTGCACAACCCGGGTGCACCAACCTACATGCAGACAGTACACTTAATACACATAAAAATATTAAATTTATAATAAATAAATAAATAAATAAAATGCCAAAGCAAAGCACAACCCACACCACAAAAGGGACAAAAGTGCCCGTAAAGGCTGCAGTCCCTCCCTCTTCAAATGTGTTAGCAGTCTATTGTAGAAGTTTAATAATCATCTGAATAGGGCTGGAGAGATGGTCTAGTGGTTAAGAGTGTCGACCGCTCTTACAGAGGACCTGGGTTCGATCCCCAGCACCCACATGGTGGCCGAGAACCGTCTGAAACTCCAATTCCAGGAGAACTCCAGTTCCAGGGGAATCCGAGACCCTCTTCTGACCTCTGCGGCATTGCATGACATGGGTGCACAGACTTGCATGCAGACAGTACATTCATACACATACAGAAATAAATAAAATTTTAAAAAATCATCTGAATAGTCCTTTAGTCACATGTGGCTGGCATCCACATCTTGTTCTTCCCTCCTTGCATCCTCGAGGCTGTCTCCTGCCTGCAGGCAGACAATCTCTTGTCTTAGCTCTGGCAAGGAGAGGGGAGGGGACCACAGGAGAGTTACACGATGGAAATGGAAATAAAAGATGGACTCAGAATGCAAGGTCCGGGAGAATAGGATCTCTCTTTATGCCCAGCAGTATGCTTATATACCAAAGGTTACTGTGCTCTGGGCAAGGAAGTGGGGGGCAGACAGAAGGGAGGGGCGAGCCACCTTGGCTCTAATGGGGGGGGGGCTGCAGAGCTCCTGTTTGTGCAACAGGTAACTAGAGGTGCAACATTTTGCTCAATGCCTCAAGGGAAGGGGCCATCCAGTTCTGGAACTTTGCAGAGATAGGTGAAACAAGAAAACATTGTAATATCCCAAGCCTTCCTGAGCTACAGATAACTCACAGAGGCAACTGAATGCCTACAGAGATATCAGACAACCCTCCTCGGAGGTCTTATGAGACAGGTCTTACAAGTTCTTGCCTCAAGCCGTGCAAAGTTCCATTCCTACAGTCTATGTTCCTAATTTCATCTTGGTCTCACCTTCCAGCAACCCCTGAATCAGGCCCTGTCCTAAGCAAGCACTCTGGTGCACTCATGACAGGGAAAAGGGGACAGGAATAACATGTCACTCCAAAATGCTGAAAGAGGGTGCCATGCCCCTAATAACCATGGAAGTCATGGCAGAAACAATGCAGGTGAGTCCGGAGCTGGCCAGCTCAGGCCAACAACCACGGCAATGAAAATATTGCATGATTCATTTCCACTACCTTCCAGCATATATCTGGGATATTGTCTCTAAAAATGAAGCTGGGCACCAGAGCCCACTGAGTTCTGGGGCTTAAATAAAGCTCACTGAACTCCCTGAGGCCTTGGGTTCATTTACAGGTTAGTTCTTTCTTCTGAAATTGTGTTGACTGGAGGTGAAATGGAGGCTCAGGCTCATTGTTAGCATTCCTTACCCTCCTCAGATGACTCTGTGTGTTTGCTTCGGAACAGAATGGTCTCATCTTTAGAGTAGAACCTTCCCTGGGGCTCTAGGGTGCTCAGTTCCTTTTGATTCTAGAATGCAGTTCCTCCATGACTGGTGGCCACATTCCCCAATTTCACCCAGATCGGGTCTCTCAGAGAATGGGGTACCCTTAAGGGGCTCCTGGGATTCACACCAGCTTGACCTGCACACACTCTGCTCTTCCTCCCTATCCAGCCCTGCCTGGAACCCTCAGAACCCAGGCTCCCTTCTGGTACCCTCAAACTCCATCCCAGCAGAGGCAGGTTCTTTGCTCTCACCCCAAGCTCCAAGGTGCCCAAGTCCTCAGCAGTCTGTGCTTCAATAAACAGAAGACATTGTGAAGACTCCAGGAGCCAAGGTTCCCAGAAGGGACACAATCCAGACATGGTCTCCCTGAGAGTAGCAGGGGGTTGTCCTGTCAGCTCCCGATCTGCAGACTGGACCTGGCATTGGGATGGGGACAGAAGGAGAAAGACAAGGAGTTAGAGGATGATGTGAGGGAGCAAACTCACTCTGTGTCCTGAAGCTGGGTTGCTTGAAGCTCAGAGTGTGAGCCAGGTCCCAGAGCTGTTGGCCCTGTGGGTAGAGGACAAGTTGAAACTGCTCTTTGTGTATCAATTCACCTCTTTAATCCTTGGGGAGGCATACACCCCTTTCAAGAGCTCATTGGCCATTGTCACTCCAGGGAGTGAACCAGTGTTTAACAGTTTTCAGAGGTTTGTAATGCCATTTCCAGGACAAGGGATGAAGCTGGATTTACTAAGCAAGTGTCAGAAAAACAAATGCTGCAAGTTCCCCCTTTTGTGGCTCTTGGATACTATATAGTCATGTAAAAAATCAAATATGTACGTATAATGACAATAGTAGAAAAACTGCATTGAGGAACAAAACTGCATTGACATAAACAGGAAGTGCAAGGAGGAGAAGGAGACTGAGAATACAAGGAATATGCTCAGCAGACGATAAATACCTGTTAGGTTTGTGTAGGCAGGACCCCAAAATGAAAGGAAGACACCAGGCCTAGGCACTCCAGAGCAAGTTTACTTCGAGGATAGCCTGGACGGGGCTCTAAGATGGAGAAGAGCAACCAGCACCAAAATGGAGTCTGGCCAGGCCCTTAAAGAGTCTTGGGAAAGTTGGTAGAGAGGAAGTGAGGTCACTGGTTGACAGTTCCTTTTTTTTCTTAATTTTTTTTAAAGAATCTTTTTTTCTTTTCTTTTTTTAATTTTATTTATTTTTTATGCATATGAATGTGTTGTAAGCTGAGCACTATCATCCTTGAAGGACAAGGGTGCAACTAAACTCCTATATTCAGTTTGCAAGGGTTTTTGTTTGTTTGTTTTTTGTTCTTTGTTGTTGGTTGTTGTTGTTGTTGTTGTTGTTGTTTTGGTCTTTTTGAGACAGGGGGTCCCTGTAGCTCCAGCTGTCCTGGAACTCATTATATAGACCAGGCTGGCCTTGAACTCACAAAGATCCACCTGCTTCTGCCTCCCAAGTGCTGGGATTGAAGGTGTGTGTCACACACCTGGCCAGTTTGCAAGTATTTTATGGGGAATTTTTAATCTACTTTCATCAGAGAGATTGGTATATAGTTGTCTGTTTTTGTTGTTAGATATTTATCTGTTTTGGCTATCAGGGTAATAGTGCATTCTGCCATGCATGTCTTGAATCTTTTTCTCAGTCTTTTTAAAGTTTTTCTATGCAGAGGTTTATTGTTTGGGGCAGAAATTTGCTGTTTCAGTCAGTTCTTTGACCCAGTCCTTTTTTTGTCTTTTTGAGACAGGGTCTCCCTTTAATCCTAGCTGGACTGGAGCTTGCTATGTAGACCAGGCTAGCCTTGAACTCACAGAAATCCTCCTGCCTCTGCCTCCTAAGTGCTGAGATTAAAGGCATGTGCCACCACTCCTGGCTGACCCAGTCCTTTTGTTGTTGTTCCCTCCCATTTGTATTGCTCCAAAATATGCCTATATATGCAACACACATATACTAAAATTGTGACCTCTGAAAATAAACTGCATGTTAATTCCAAAGCATGATTAGGAATTCGCATTATTTCCCTTTAACTTTATATTACTCTAAAATAGGAATACATACCTCCACCCATATACCGAAATTACAAAGTCTGAAAATATGTGATAGGTTAATTCTAGAGGCTGTAAGGGATTCACATTATAGCAGCATAGTTGCTTTCAGATAAAAAGAAATATAACATTTACGTTGTTCAGTTTTACTTTCAACTAGGGATTTCATGCTAGGATCCACAAATGAGGAATACCATTCATCATTTGTTTTCCAGGGACTGTGTTACTTCACTTAGCATAATGGATTCTAGTTCAATCCATTTACCTGCAAAGTTCATGATGTCACCTTTCTTTACCACAGCATAGAACTCCATTGTGTAGATGTACCACATTTTCTTTAGCCACTTGTCAATTGAGGAGCATTTGGATTGCTTCCAGCTCTTTGCTATTGTGAAGAGAGCTGCAATAAACATGGATGTGTATGTATCTCTGTGGTAGGATGAGTCTTGTGGCTATATACCCAGGAGTGGTATGACTGGGTCATATAGTTTGAAGTCTGGTATAGTGATCCCCTCTGTATTGTTTTGTTGTTGTTGTTGTTCAGGGTTGCTTTGGCTATTCAGAGTCTTTTGTTTTTCCATATGAATTTAAGGATTTTTTTCCAAGTCTGTGAAGAAACTCATGGGGATTTTAATTGGGATTGAATTGAATCTATATATTAACCTGGGCAGAATGGACATTTTCGCTATATTAATTTTTCCAATCCATGAGCATGGGAGGTCTTTCAATTTTCTGATGTCTTCTTCAACCTCCTTCTTCAGGGTTTAAAATTTTCATTGTAGGGGCTGGAGAGATGGCCTAGCGGTTAAGAGCACTGGCCACTCTTGCAGAGGACCTGGGTTCAATCCCCAGCACCCACATGGTGGCTAAGAACCATCTTTAACTCCAGTTCCAGGGGAATCTGACACCCTCTTCTGACCTCTGCGGCATTGCATGACATGGGTGCACAAACCTACATGCAGACAGTACACTCATACACATAAAAAATGAATAAATAAATAAATAAATAAATAAATAAATAAATAAATAAATTTTTCATTGTAGAGATCTTTGGTGTCTTTGGTTAGGTTTGTTCCTAGGTATTTTTTTTAGGCTATTTTGAGTGGGAAGTTCTCCTTATATTCTTTCTCAGTTGCTTGTTGTGAAGAAAGGCTACTGATTTTTCTAGGTTAATTTTGTATCCTGCCACTTTACTGAAACTCTTAATTGTTTCTAGTTTTCTGGTGGAGTTTTTAGCATCCCAAAGGTAAACTATCATATCATCTGCGAAAAGGGATAGTTTGACTTCCTCTTTTCCAATTAGTACTCCTTTAATTTCCTTTTCTTGCCTTATTGCCCTACCAATGGGCAATGGGGGCAGCCTTGTCGGGTTCCTGCCTTTAAGGGGAATACTTCTAAGTTTTCCCTGTTTAGGATGATGTTGGCTGTGGCTTTGTTGTATGTGGTTTTGATTATATTGAGGAATGATCCCTCCAGTCCAGTTCCTGCTAGGACTTTAAACATGAAGGGATGCTGGATTTTGTCAAAGGCTTTTCCTGCAACAATTGAGATTATCATGTTGTTTTTGTCTTTCAGTCCATATATGTGTGTTATGATATTTATTGATTTATGTATGTTGAACCATCCCTGCATCTCTGGTATGAATCCAACTTGGTCATGATGGATGATCTTTTTTATGTGGGTCTGTATGCAGTTTGCAACTATTTTGTTGAGAATTTTTGCATCTATGTTCATTAATGAGATGGGTCTATAGTTCTCTTTCTTGGTTTTACCTTTACCTGCTTTTGGTATTAGAGTGATGCTGGCTTCATAGAAGGAATTTGGGAGATCTCCCTATGCTTGTATCCTTCTGAACAGTTTGAGTAATAATGGTTGTAAATCTTCTTTAAATGTTTTATAGAATTCTGCTGTGAAACTATCTGGGCCTGGGCTTTTTTTTAGTTGGGAAGTTTTTTATGACATTTTCAATTTCCTCGTATATTATGGGTCTGTTTAAGCTGTCAATCTCTTCGTTAACCTTTGTTGATTTCCAGGATTTCAGATATTCATCCATTTCTCTTAGGTTTTCAAATTAAGGACAGAATAAGTTTTTGAAGTATTCTATGATTGTCTGGATCTTTTCATTGTCTGTTGTGATGTTTCCCTTTTCATCACAATTTCTATTGATTTGGAGTTTCTCTTTCTTTCTTTTGGTTAACTGGGCTAGAAGTTCATCTTGTTATCCTTTTCAAAGAACCAGCTTTTGGATTCATTGATTCTTTGTATTGTTTTCTTTGTTTCTATTTCCTTGATCTCTGCTCTAATTTTTGTTATTTCATCTTGTCTTTTAGGTTTATGATCCATTTGTTATTGTCTCTCAAGAGTTTTTAGCTGCAGTGTTAGATAATTAATTTGTGCCCTTTCTGGTTTTTTTTTTAATGTAAGCATTTAGGGCTATAAATTTCCCTCTTAGGACTGATTTAAAGTATCCCATAGGTTTTGTTGTGTTGTATTGTATTGTCTTTTTCATTTAATTCCACGAATACTTTTATTTATTTCTTATTTCTTCCTTGACCCATTCATTATTCAGGAGTGTGTTGTTTAGTCTACATGTGTTCCCGTAGGTGGTAGGGCTTATTTTGGTCTTAAAATTGAGCTTTATTGCACTGTGGTCTGATAGAATGCATGGGAGTTTTTCGATCCTTTCATATTTGTTGAGTTTTTTTTTTTCTGTGTCCTAGTATGTGGTCGATTTTGGACAATGTTCCATGTGTGCAAGGTAGAAAGTATATTCTCTGATGTTTGGGTGGAATATTTGGTAGATGTCTGTGAGGTCCATTTGGTGTACTGTATTGTTTAGTTCAGATGTCTCTCTGTTTATTCTTTGTCCAGTTGACCTGTCCAGAGGGCTCAGTGGGGTATTGAAATCCCCTACTATAAGTGTGCTAGGGTTCATGTGTGCCTTGAGGTCCTGCAGAATCGTTCTTATAAAGTTTGGTGCACCAGAGTTTGATTCATATATATTCATGATTGTGACATCTTTGCAGTTCATTGTTCTTTTGATAAGAATGTAATGGCCTTCTTTGACTCTTCTGATTAGTTTTCCTTTGAAGTCTATTTTGTCTGATATTAGAATAGCAACTCCTGCTTGCTTTTTGGTACCATTTGCTTGGAATATTTTTTCCATACTTTCACTTAAGTTGGTGCCTATCCTTGAGGGTGAGATGGTTTTTTTGTAGACAGCATATAGATGGATTCTCTTTCCTAGTCCATTCTGATTAGGGAGTTTATACCATTAATATTTAAGGTTATTGTTGATAAATGTGTGTTGCTTTCTTTCACCTTATTTTCTGTTTTCATTCTCAGTCTAGGTTTGTATTTCTGCAGTTATA
>VZQC01003810.1:296052-310105 GCA_009823505.1 Rhizomys pruinosus | reverse complement strand
GAAAGATGCAGGACGGTTATGGCAGAATACATGATCTGGGATGGGGTGGGGGTGGGGGGGAAGGGAAAAGGAAATATGCCTGATCTGAATTGGAAAATGATGTATAAAATGCACAAACCATCAATAAAAATTAAATTAAAAAAAAAAAGTGCGGACTCCTTGAACTCTGTCACTTGAGCAAATCAATAAATTGTATATAGCTATATATATTCGTCCTGTTACTTCTGTTTCTTTAGAGAACCCTGACTAATACATCATCTGATGAGAAATTCAAGTATTTCTTCACTGCATTGAAGGCTTACTTTGCTTGTTTTCCTCTGGTGTCTTGGTTGTTTCCTTCTTGGTTATGAAGGGCTGGCTGGTCTAGGTTTCAGGTTTTCTCTTTTGGTTGTGTATTAGAAGGTCCAACTACCACTTCTCTTTGTAGTCTGAAGCTTCTCCAGAGACCTGAATCAGGTCGCCCAGCTGCTGATCATGCCCACTCACTTGCTCCAGACGCCTCTCGCTGGCCTGTTCCTTTAGGTTGGTTTGGCCTGCCCAGGTAACTGCTGGGTCTCTGGGAGCTTCACCCACCCTTGCTGGAAGCATGGGTGGGGCCTCCATCTCCTCCCCTTTTCCCCCCAGTCACTGGGACCTTCACTGTCTCATCCCAGGTTGCTGGGACCTTCACCCAGCCCTCATAGCCTCCATCTCTGAGATGTTCTTCCTTATCTTTTCTGGCTAGTTGTGGTTCAAGGTATTTGCTCAGATATTAGAATAGCGACACCTGCTTGTTTCTTGGTTCCATTTGTTGGGAATATCTTTTTCCAGCCTCTTACTCTAAGGTGACAATTACTGTTAATGAGGTGAAGTGTTTCGTGGATGCAAAGATGGATCCTACCCAGGCATGGGGGTACATGCCTTTAATCCCATCACTGGGGAGACAGAAGCAGGTGAACTTCTGTGAGACCCTCTCTCAAACAACCACAGCAGCAAAAAAAGATAAATCCTATATTTTAATCCAATCTGTTATTCTGTGTCTTTTTATTGGGGAATTGAGTTCATTAATATTAAGAGTTATTATTAACCAATGTTTATTATTTCCTGTTATTTTGTTGTGGTAGTATTATTGTCTTCAACCCCTTTTGGTTAACTGTTCTGAAATTATTGATTTTTGTGCCCTCTTGGGTGTATTTCATCTTCTATTCAGACTGAAGTATTCCTTCTAGTGTTATTTGTAGAGCTGGCTTAATGGACATAAATTCCTTGTCTGTTTTTATCATGGGAAGAAGATTAGCTGTATCTTTTGATTATAACTGATAGTTTTGCTGGCTGTAGTCCTCTGAGCTGGCATGTGTGTTCTTTCATGATTTGTAGAGCAGTAGTCTAAGCTTTTCTGGCTTTCAGTCTCAACTGAGAAGTCAGCTATTATTTTGATGGGCCTGCCTGTATATGTGGTGTTCTCTTTCTCTTTCATTGTCTTTTCTCTTTCTGTACATTTGGTGTTTTTCTATCGTGTGATGTGGGGAGTTTCTTTCCAGTCCTGTTTGTTTGGTGTTCTGTATCTCTTGCACCTTGCTACAGAGCTCTTTTCTTAGATTTGGGAAATGTTCTTCCATGATTCTGTTGAAAATGCTTTCTGTGCCTTTGACCTGAGTTTCTTCTCCTTCTTCTGTAGCTGTGATTCATGGGTTTTCTTATAGTATCCCAAAGTTCTTGCATATTTCCTTCCTGAGTTATTTTTATTAGATTTCATTTCATTCACGTTTTCTTTTTTGCTTTTTCTTCTTTGTTTTTTTGTTTTTTTTGTGCTATTTTATTTTATTTATTTATTTATTTATTTATTTATTTTGGTGTTTTTGAGACACAGTCTCCCTGTACCCCCAGCTGTCCTGGAACTCACCCATGTAGACCAGGCTGGCCTTGAACTCACAGAGATCCACCTGTCTCTACCTCAAAAATGCTGGGATTACAGGTGTGCGCCACTAAGCTCGGCTTTTGGGGTATTTTGTGTGTGTGTGAGATTTCACATTTTCTTTGAGGGATTTGTCTTGTCTTGTCTTCGAGCTCTGATATCATCTCTTCTAGTCTATCCAGGCTGTTGGTGAAGTTTTTATCTGAGCTTTTCATTTGACTCCACAAATTTTTTTACTTCAAGTTTTATTTCAGTTTGGATTAACTTCAGATATCATATCTTATTATTAAATTCTTTTTTTTAATTCTACTTTATATCTTGAATTGTTTTACTTATTTCATTCAATTGTGGTTTTGGAGTCTTCATTCAGTTTTTTTTATTCATATCCTCTTTGAATTTCTTCAACATATTTATTATCGCCCCGTTTTTTGTGACAGGTTCTCTCTGTATCTCCAGTCAGCCTAGAACTCACTATGTAGACCAGGCTGACCTCAATCTCACAGAGATCCCTCTGCATCTGCCTCCTGAGTGCAGGGATTAAAGACACAGGCCACCATATCTGGCTTATAATTGCCATTTTGAAACCATTGTCTTGTGTCTTGTGCATCAGTGAAGCTGCTTTTCTTGGGAAACTATGTGATGGAGATGTTAATTTCTGGAGGAGACATATTATCTTGGTCAGTCGTGTTGTGTTTTTTGTGATGGGACCTAGGCATCATTGGTGGCGTTTCTTAGTGTGCATATCTGATCTCGCCTTTGTTGAGTGGGTATTTTGAAGAACTTGGTCTGCTGTTACCCCCAACTTTTCCAATTATGGCCTAGCTGAGTGGTCCTGGGGTCACTTTATGTTGATATGCAATGGGGTGTCAGAAAAGGTCTCAGTTCAACTAGAGATAAGTGCAATGACTGAGCCTATGGAACATCAAGTAGGGACTTCTCTTTTTGTAAGTGGTCAGAAATGTTTGGTTTTCCTGGTCAAAGTTAGTCATTCACAGCCCTTGCATGCAGGTTACACTTTGGCTGTTTCCCAGCCTCACTCAGCACAATGACCCCATTGTAGACCAAGGCATTCTTTGCCCACAAAGAACAAAATTAGTTGAGTCCCCCACAGGATTTTACTGTGGGCAAAGCAGAAGCTAGGTCCTCATAGCAGGCAGCAGTTAGCTCACAGGGATCCAACCCAAGATCCTCTGACTGGCAGTTGGGAAGTTTTACGGCTTCACAAAGCAGCTTTACATCAGTGTCCTTTAGTGTATTTTCTGAAATCTGTAGACTACTCAGATTTCTAATGTTCTTGAGGACTGCAACCAGGTCTTGACAGCTGCTGGGCGATGATGATGGTCAGCTGACCATGGGTGTAACTAGGGTGCATGGATGGGCAAGCTGGCTCTGCCCCACCAGTGTGTGTGGGCAACCATGCTGATGTGACTCAGCTGGTGCATACAGGAAACCAGGCCAGCTCCTCCTTGGCATTGTTATACTCCTTCCTTGAAAATGGCACCCCAAGAACCTGACCATATTCTGACTCAAAATCGTATACAAGGGAAAAGGAGTGGGACCCTTCCTTTGGCACACCTCTGTGTAAAAATTATGTGTCATTGACACTCTGATGGGATATGATTTCTCTGGCACCCAGCTCAGAGATGTTATGTAAGATGGATGGAGTTTTTCATTGCTAACAGAAGACATGAAGTCAGGGGTGAGTGGGGGTGGAGATCAGGGAAGAATTCTGAATGTTATCAAACTTCATTATATGAAACTGTTGAAACAACAAAATTATTGTTAAACTTGAAAAAACTCTGTCACTGGAAAACTGAAAATAAGGGACTGTGAGGTACCAGCCTTAAGTGTGGTACATCTACAATGCAGTCTCTACACCTAAGGCTCAGGCAACAATGTGTGTGTGTGTGTATGTGCCTGTGTGCCTGCGTGTGTGTATGTGTGCGTGTGTGTAAAGAATGTAAGAACCAGAGGAACAAGACACCTACTGCTAGTTAATGCATTCTAGACATGACAGGGAAGCTGCACTAATAAAATCTGCACAGTATGGTAGTCTACCAAGATTTGCATAATGACAAATCAAGTTAACATGTCAAGGTGGAAGGGGGAAATGGGGTGCCACCTCAAGATGAAGAGCTACAGTCAATCAATGAATGCTGACAGAAAGAGAATTGGTTTTCTTCAGGGACTAGCTCCTTCAAAGTTTATCTCATCCCGAGTGGGCAGCCCTAAACACAAGTACACACAAGCACCCCCTTGGTTTCAGTGTACGATGTATGTTCGTGTAACAATAATAATCAAAGTAAAGGATAAGGAATTGAAAGGGAACCAGGCATGGTGGTGCATACCTTTACTCCCAGCACTCAGGGGCAGGTGGATCTTTGTGAGTTCAAGGCCAGCCTGGCCTACATAGTGAGTTCCAGGACAGCTGGGGCTACTGGGATACCCTGTCTAAAAAAAGACCAAAAAGAAAAAAAAAAAAAAGAAGAAATTGAAAGGCAAGCTGAGCAATGTTATTGTTATATTTCTTTCTATCTGAAAGCAACTGTGATGTTGTAATATGAATCTTTTAATGAGCCCGAGAATTAACTTGCCACTTACTTTCAGACATGGTAATTAATGTATATGGATAGAAGTATATATTCATATTTTAGAGTAATATAAAATTAAAGGAAAAAATGTAAACTCCTAAACATATATCAGAGTTAACATGCAGTTTATTCCTGGAGGACATAATTCTGGTACATATATGACATTTATATAGGCATATTTTGGAGCAATACAATTGGGAGAGAACCACAACAACATAAGGACTGGGTCAAAAACGGACTGATATAGTTACCTTCTGCCCAAAACAATAAACTTTTGAGAAAAAAAGCTTTAAAAAGTCTGAGAGAAAGATGCAGGACATGTATGGCAGAATGCATGATCTGGGGTGGGATGGGGGGAAGAGAAAGAGGGATATGTCTAAACTGAACTAAAAAAATGATGTCTGAAATACACAAAACATCAATAAAAGTATTATATTTTTTAAAAAAAGGAAATCCACATCACGAATTTTGCACATGACTGGGTAGAGCTAGAAACTGTAATGCTAAGTGACATAACAGACTCAGAAAAACAAATGATGTATGGTGTCCCTTATTTGTGGATCCTAGCACCAAATTCTTAAATTTAGGTCAATTTGGGTAATTCATTAACAAAAATAATTCCACATTGACTGATATTACTATAGATATAGCTCAAAATTTATGTCTCTGTTTTCAGCAGTTCTGATTTATGAGAAACAATAAATCTCTTTTTGAAAAAGTACATTAAAACATACATCAATTTGCTATGCAATTTATGAATATAAAGTAATATTTCTTTTTACCTGCATGCAGCTTTCCTGATAAAATGTGATTCCTTAAATGTGTTTTAGGATAGATAAAAATAAAGTTAGGAATAGATAATGATAAAGACAAATTCCAAATCAATGCTAAATCACAATTCAGTAGGAGAGTTGGAGTTAACCTATTGAAAGTTTCACCTAACCAAGGAGGCTAGATCAGACCTGATTAAAGACAAATAAACCTGAGTATGTTTGGCACAGCTCCCAGAGAACAGGACCATGGAAGTTGCAGGCTAGTGCGGGTGGGTGTACCTTATAGATCTAGGGGTGGAGGGAAGGTGGCATGCTGGTTAGGAGCTGATTTGTGCCCCAAAATAGTTACAGTCTGAGCCCTTGTGCAGGCACTTAAGTGGGCTACATCAGCTCTGCAGAATGTGGGCTTTTGGCACCATCCCTTTGTTCAGGGCTTTCCAGTGAAGGGAGAGAGGGCTGGAGCAATGGGATGTTGGGACAGGGAAGTGCTGGGGCAACTGGGGATATTCTAGCCTGTAGGAGGACCTAACACCTATAGCTTATTTTCAGACTTTGTAATTTTTTTTTATTTTACCCTTGAATATCAAACTGATTGGTAGCCACATTACCATGTATAATTAGAGCACATTAACATGTTGAATACAGTATTAGTCAGGTCAAAAGATAAACTAAATTTTCTTTTCTTTTTTTTTTTTGAGAAAGGTTTAAACTAGAAAACATTTTTAGTATGTACGGGTAACTCAGTATTTATATATGTCCATTTTACCTGAGGCTGCAACAAGGAGTGTTGCACCCGCAAAGGGGTGGACTTAGAATTTAGTTTGTAAAATTAATTTTCATAGACTGTCCACATGTTGCATAGTACTGAGAATCTCCAGCTGAGGAACACAATTTCTTGTATGTGCAATAGCCATATTATAGAATTTTTAAAAATTTATTTATGTATTTTTTTTATCAAATCTAGACCTGTGTTCCCCCCACCCCCCCCACCCCACCAGAGCTCATGCATTCTGCCAAACATGCTTTTCATCTCTTTCTCCGTCTTTCTCAATATTCTCCAAGTGGAAATTGACTGTTTTGAGCAAAAGTTCACTGTTTCAGTCAGTTATTTGATTCAGTCCTTTCCGTTGTTGTTGTTGTTGTTGTTGTTGTTGTTGTTGTTGTTGTTTCCAATATGCATCACTCCCAACTGCTTTGGACAAAAGCTCAAAGGGCCATACACAAGAAATACTTACAACTAGGTAATTGCCACTAGCATCCACAGATGAGGGATACCATTCATCCTTTGTTTTTCTGGGACTGTGGTACTTCACTCACAATGATGTCCTCTAGCTCCAGCCATTTTCCTGCAAAGCTCATGATGTCGTCTTTCTTTACTGCTGCATAGAACTCCACTGTGTAGATGTACCACATTTTCTCTATCCCCTCATCAGTTGAGGGGTATTTGGGTTGGTTCCAGCTCTTTTCTATTGTGAAGAGAGCTGAAATAAACATGTCCGTGCATGTATCTCTGCAATGGGGTGAGTCTTGAGGGTACATGCCTAGGAGGGGTATGGCTGGGTTGGGTGGCAAGTTCATTCCAAGTCTTCCAAGGGTTCTTCACACCGCTTTCCATAGTGGCTGCATGAGTTTACATTCCCACCAGCAGTGGATGAGTGTTCGTTCCCCTTTCCCCACAACCTCTCGAGCACTTGGTACCATTTTTTCTCTTGATNTTTGTCTGATATTAAAATAGCAACACCTGCTTTCTTTTTGGTACCATTTGCTTGGAATATTTTTCCCATCCCTTCACTTTAAGGTGGTGCCTGTCCTTGAAGGTAAGATGTGTTTCTTGGGGGCTGGAGAGATGGCCTAGCAGTTAAGAGCGCCGACCGCTCTTACAGAGGACTCCAAAAAGTCAAACTATGCCTCCACCTCCTGAGTGCTAGGATTAAAGGCGTGTGCCAACACACTGGGCAAGGGAATTAGTTTTAACAAAAGGGATTATCCAGGTGGCCTAGAGGAACTTGGGTTGCAGATAACAGTTTTGTTAACAAAAGATAATATTTTTTCTCCCAAATATAAAGACATACAGGCATCTTTTGATCTTCCTCTGAACACAAAAGGCTGCAGGCCAGTTGCTAAGACTCTGAAGTGCTTTCACACCTATTGATTTAAACACTGAAACTGGTGTCAGTGCATTGCAAAATGACCATAAAAGATGCAAAGAGACCCACTGAGTATGCAACTTTGCCCTCAAGTGGTGGAACTCTAAAAAAAATGACAAAGCAAAAAGTAACACCTTTTATCCCAACAAGACATACAGGTATGTGAGTGACATCATCTCTTTTTTTAAATTTTTTATTTTATATTTATTTATTTATTCATTCATTCATTTTTGTATGTGTATGAATGTACTGTCCGCATGCAGGTCCATGCACCCATGCCATGCAATGCCACAGAGGTCAGAAGAAGGTGTTGGATTCCCCTGGAACTGGAGTTAAAGATGGTTCTCAGCCACCATGCTGGGGATCAAACCCAGGTCCTCTACAAGACCAGTCAGAGCTCCCAACCACTAGGCCATCTCTCCAGCCCCAAGTGAACATCATCTCTAAGAATGACATTCCTTATCTTATACATGAAGACATACAGATATCACTTGATATCCCTTTTAACATACATGGTGATTTTCCTTGTATCCCCAAAGTCCTAAGTTTAGCTGGAAAGATCTGTACATGCAACTATATTGATGGAATAAAGCCGAGTCACAATTGTCTCCTGTAGGTTTTTTCTTTGGCCAGTAGTTCCTAGGCTTTGGGGGAAGGGCAGGTGAGAAAAAAGAGTTAACCATTTTTGTTGTTGAAGATAGCACTAACGTTGTCTCAGTCTTTTCCCAGCAGGAGACAAGACTCTGAAAACTTCATAAGAAGGAAGCAAAGCAGCTGCAGGTGGCCTTAGGCTGAGCTGGAGTCTTGGCTCTCAGGGGTGCCTTTTGCAGGTTACTGATGAAATGTGAATAGTAAGAGCATAGGTGATTAAGTAAACATTATTTATTATATACTAGGTTGTGCTGTTGGTATAGCACAGGTGGTTAGAAATACAATTCTTTTATATTATTGTGGGTAGAAAATACCACGTTTGTTCATTTCAGAAGATAAATGGATGAAGGCTTATTAAAATTCTTTTAAGAATAACATAGATTAGCCCTTTAATTATGAGGTTTGAAAAACAAAATAATATACCAGTTTAGTACTTGAGGTTACCCATGGCCCTTTAGCCTTGATAGATTTATTGGGCCTGATTTTTAGCCTGATAAAAGACAGCTGTAATATTTCTTCCTGATATAATTGGCTGTTGGGAAAAAATAGCAGCCAGTATAGTACCTGACCTTGATACATATTTAATAGATGTTTTTGAGAAATAGAATGTCCTTCCAAGAGATTTTATGCCTCTTAATGTAAGGAAGAAGCTGTACTTTGGAGGGCATTACATTAAGCTGTACTTTGGAGGGCATTACATTAATTTTACCTTATTTTAGGAGAATATACTCTTTTTGAAAATTATACTACATACCCATATGGGAACCAATGTTCTGAGGTTCATTGTTGATAAAGAGATGAAATACAGTCTTTCAAAGCTAAATTATCTTATGGATAAAAAAGGGATGTTACCAATAACATTACAGAAAAACATCAGATATACGTTAATGTCAAGGCTGTTACCTGGAAATTTAGTATGGATTAGAAGTAAAAGTAATAGTAACTTGTAGTTTACATACATTTAAGTGTGACCAATCTTTTATGTTGATAGTAGTAGAGCAATTTTTAAACATCATAAGTAACTTAGTTTGCCATTATATAATGTGTGAATAGATTTTGGATACAAGTAAAAATTAAGTTAGAGAAACTTTGATTAAACATACATTGTGATCTTTAAGTTATTAAAGAATGGATCCTGCGGAAATAAAGTTTATATATATAATTTTAACCTTTATATATTACAACCCTTAGATGTATAACTTTAAGGTATAAATTTTATAGAATGGGTTTTACAGATCCTATTGGGTGTTGGTGGATCATATACAATATATGACAGTACATACTCAATAAACTTTGAACTATTATGCGTGTAAATTTATATTTAACTTAATAAATCAATTAATATATTAGCTGTTTAAATATACTGGCAGACCTGAATTAGGGGAAAAATTCAATCTTGGTTTTAGAGTTAGCCTTTACTAAATTTATGTAAATAGTAAAATTACACAAGTTAATTTTTTAACCAAAACCTAAAAATGACAAATAGTGGTTAAAGAACATTGATTAGCCTTAGCTTTTTGTTAGACCAAGCTGGCTTGAAAAATCTTCATACAATGCTGCCTTGTTTTGGTCTCAGGACGTTCAAATAAAATGGTATTAAATTTAAGTAAGGAAAGACAGACATGAATTAAGATGACTTGTTATTTCTGCTCAGTGGTAGGTTACAAGCCATGTGGTCTGGGAGACTGTGAATTTTAAAAGGTGAAAAACAAATCTAAAAGACTCCAAAATTGTCCAAGACTTTTTTAACTAATTAATTTTAGAATTGTTTAGGATAATTAATTGATTAATTTACTTTGAAATGCCTAGGACTTATTAATTGATTAATTGTGTACAATTCGTTTAAAGATTTTTGGGATACCCATGTATTGGTTTAGAAACTTATCAATAAACATGCTTGATGTGGATTTTAACTTAACAGATTTTGAAAGGCCATATTATAGAAATATTACTGGGAGATAAAAATTGACATGCAGGCTGGAGAGATAGCCTAGTGGTTAAGAGCACTAACTGCTCTTGCAGAGGATCCGGGTTTGATCCCCAGCACCCACATGGTGGCTGAGAACTGTCTGTAACTCCAATTCCAGGAGAACTCCAGTTCCAGGGGAATCTGAGACCCTCTTCTGACCTCCATGGCATTGCATGACACAGGTGCACTAACCTACATACAGACAGTACATTCATACACATGCAAAAATAAATAAAAATTTTAAAAATTACATATATTGATCCTGTCTCAAAAAGACCAAAAAATTGGGGGCTAGAGAAATGGACCTTCCTTT
Organism: Rhizomys pruinosus; assembly: GCA_009823505.1. Classification (NCBI taxonomy): domain Eukaryota; kingdom Metazoa; phylum Chordata; class Mammalia; order Rodentia; family Spalacidae; genus Rhizomys; species Rhizomys pruinosus. The sequence continues at coordinate 299,767 of VZQC01003810.1, read as the reverse complement.
CGGAGCGGGGTTACTTCCGTATGCTGAACCCTCTGAAATTCCCTTCATGAGGGAAAGATCTGAGAGAGACAGCCTGAGAAAATACCTTTTTTTCCAACCTATATAATTACTAATGCATATTAATTTTACTAATGGATGGTTTTCACTGGTTTGAATAACTGGACAGAAGGGGAGTTTTTCTGGTATTTTTGAGACAGGGTCTCCCTGTAGCCCCAGCTGGCCTGGAACTTGCTTTGTAGATCAAGCTGGCCTCGAACTCACAAAGATCCGCCTGCCTCTGCCTCCTGAGTGCTGGTATTAAAGGAATGTGCCACCACACCCTTAATTCTCTATTATTTTTCAAGGCCTATTGGATCTCATTAGTGCTGTGAGTGCTCTAGGGTATGGGCACAGTCCCTGGAGCCTGGTCAATATATCCAGTGTTACACTCTTAAAGAAAATAGATCTCCATCTCCCAAAATCTGTTAATTGCCAGTAGTTCCTCTATGAGTGGTCAGGCTTCTTGCCCTTCTCCTTCTTCCATGTTGGGTTTTTGTCTGGCTTGGGCTTGTTCAGATCTTGTGATGTTCTCACAAGTAATGTGGGTTCATATGAGGAACATCCTGTTGTGTCAGGAAAACCCTGTTTTCTTGTATTTATCCACACTTCTGGCTCTTAAAATCCACCCGCTCTTCAACAATGATCCCTGAGCATTTGGGGAGAGGTGTGGTTAGGTGTCCCATTTAGGGTCACACACTCTACAGTCTCTTAAGTTCTCTGTCCATTGACCACTTATGGGTCTCTGTGCTAACCACCATCTGCACCATCTAGCTTCCTCATGTATCACTAACACAGAGATCCACAATTAGCCAACCTGACGAGACTAAGAGTTGCAGATTGCTAATCCTTGAATAAGATGCCTGTATCAAACTTCTGCCTCCCAAGACTCAAGGATCATTGTGGAACATGGAGTGAAAAGATTGAAAAAACCAGAGATGGTGGATAAATAAAAGAAAACCATTTTTCAGACAGATGCTCAGTTACTCATATGAACTCACAGCAATGGTGACAGCATGGCCAAGACCTGTGTAAATTCAAGTTCAACAAAAATCCCACCATAGATGTAGAGAAGTGGGTAAGATAAGAAATCCCAACCCTACCTGAGGAACTATCAGCAAGCAATGGCTTCTGGGAAGGGAGAGTCATTCTTCTTTAAGCATGTGACTCTGGGTAGGTTAACCAGGCTTCAGTAGATGGACCCACAGCAAAGGGCATTTGGGGCCACAAATTTGACTCAATAGGCCTTAATTATGTATATATTTAACATATTTAATATTATTTGTATAAAAATTCAAATTAAAAAAAATTCAGTTAAAAGAAGCTTCTTTGGTGAGACTTGAGAGATGCATTAATCGATGGGTAGATTATGAGTCAGTTAAATACTATGCCCACTTGGCAGGATAATAAGAGTAAGTTCTCTCCCCACAGCCTTTGGTTGTCTGGCCACATGTTCTTGACCCCGAGAGCTGTGCCAGGTATGGGCTCCATCTTGTAAAGTGATCTTTAGGTCTAGTCAGAAGGTGATTGGTGAGTGCACAGAGCTTAGATCAAGGACTTCTCAGGACCACCTGAAGCACAGGTAGGAGCCAGGCACTTCAGCCAGGCTGATTGTTGGATACACCTATCTCTGGGTTGTTGGATAACAACAACCAGAGATAATTGCTTCATCGGTTCATTGTATAGTTAAATCATTGTCTTGTGTGGCTGTCAGGGTGGAGTCACCCTGCTAGCTGGTATTAAATGTGGGCTTGTTGGATCCTTGTCCAGTATAGCTGTCCGGGCAGAGTCACCCTGCTAGCTGATATTAAAGGTGGTCCTGTTGCGACTGTGAGACTTGAGTGCACAGAGCTTAGAACAGGGACTTCCCAGGACCACCAGAAGCACAGAGTACCGGGGCTCGGGCTAAGCCAGGCATATCCTGCACCCCCACCCCCTGCCAACTGGAATTTCTGAAGGAGTGTCCAAGTGGATGTTTTGGAAAACCTTTAAAACAGAAAGGGAAGAGTGAGTTAGACTTCAACATATAAATCGAAAGCCTGAAACCTAGACAAGTCAACACTCCATAAACAAGGAGAAAAAAATAGGCATCTGAAGGAGGCAATCAAAGAAAGTAAGCCTTCAACACAGTGAAGAGGCATTTGTGATTTGCATCAGAATACAGGCAAAAAGGGAAACCCACATGCCAGGGACAAGACAAAGGGACATGGGAAAAAAGGACAGGACAAAGGGACATGGGACATGGGAAAGATGCAGGATAATTCCACACCAAGCTCTACCAACCCTGTGGGAGATTCCTACAGTGGGATCCCCCTGGGGGTGACCCAGGACACAGATCTTAGAGGAACAATTGCAGACCTATTCAGAGAAATCAAAGAATATAAAGAACAAGTCAGAGAACTAAGGAGAGAGAATGAAAAACTCAAGAAGGACCTAGAGGGAGACAGTGACAAACTTCAGAAAGAAATAAAGGGAGAGAAAGACAAACTCCAGAAAGAACTAGAAGGAGAAAATGACAAAATCTAGAAGGAAGTGGAAACACTGAAAAAGGAAGCCAACCAGCCAAGCAAGAAGCTACAAGAAGAGATTGAGACGCTCCAAAAGGAAGTGGAAATACTAAAGAAATCACAGGATGAAATGAAAAAGGAAATAGAACACTCATTCAATCAAGAGGAAATGAATGGGAGAAGCCTCAGAAATAGAATGGAGGAAGCAGAACAAAGAATATCAGACCTGGAAGATAACACAGAACAACTAAAAACCTCAAGTAAAGACTATGAAAAATTAAAAAATACACAAGAGTGGAACAACCAGGAAATGTGGGACACTATGAAAAGATCAAACCTCCGCATCATAGGAATAGAGGAAGGAGAAGAATCCCAAGAGAATAGTATTGATCAGATCTTCAACAGCATAATAGATGAAAATTTCCCCAAACTAAAAAAAAGACAAACCCATACAAACACAAAAGCACATAGGACTCCAAATAGACAAGATCAGAAAAGAAACTCTCCACACCATATCATAGTTAAAATGCTAGACACCCAAAAAAAAGACAAAATTCTGAAGGCTACAAAAGAAAAACAGATCACATACAAAGGGAAACCCATCGGAATTACAACTGACTTCTCAGAGCAAAGTATGAAAGCAAGAAGAACGTGGAGCAAAGCATTCCTAATGTTAAAGGACTATAGATGCCAACCCAGGTTACTATACCCAGCAAAAATGTTGATTATAGTTGAAGGAGAGAGAAAAATCTTCCATGACATAAACAAGATGATAGAATACATGTCCAGAAAACCAACCCTTCAGAAAATACTTGAAGCAATTCAATGGACAGAAAAGAGGAGCAACTATCCCCAGGCACCTAGAAAGAAAATTAATCAAAACATAACTGCAGAAGTAGAAACTGAGACTAAAATTGCAAATGGATAATAAGGTGAAAGGAAGCAATGCACATCTTTCAATTATAACCTTAAATGTTAATGGACTAAACTCCCCAATCAAAAGACATAGACTGGGAGATTGGATTGGGAAACAAAACCCATCAATATGTTGTCTGCAAGAAACCCATCTCACTCTCAAGGATAGGCACCAACTTAAGGTGGTACCAAAAAGAAATCAGGTGTTGCTGTTTTAATATCAGACAAAATAGACTTCAAAGTAAAAGAAATCAGAA
>VZQC01003810.1:262600-293819 GCA_009823505.1 Rhizomys pruinosus | reverse complement strand
AAAAAAAAAAAAAAAAAAACAAGAAAGAAAACAAATGACTCACTCAAAAGATGAACCAAAGAGCTGAACAGAGACTTCATAAGTGAGGAATTAGAGATGGCTGAGAAACATCTTTAAAATTGTTCAACAGGGGCTGGAGAGATGGCCTAGTAGTTAAGAGCGCCGACCGCTCTTACAGAGGACCCGGGTTCGATCCCCAGCACCCACATGGCGGCCAAGAACCATCTGAAACTCCAATTCCAGGAGAACTCCAGTTCCAGGGGAATCCGACACCCTCTTCAGACCTCCGCAGCATTGCACGACACGGGTGCACAAACTTGCATGCAAACAGAACATTCATACACATACAGAAATAAAATTATTTAAAAAAAATAAAAGTGTTCAACATTGCTAATAATTAAGGAAATGCAGATTAAAACCACTTTAAAATATCATCTCACTCTGATAAGACTGGCTAGGATCAAGAAAACAAATGATACCAAGTGCTGGAGAGGTTGTGGGGAAAGGAGAACACTCATCCACTGCTGGTACGAATGTAAATTCATAGAGCCACTATGGAAAGCAGTGTGGACAACCCTTGGAAGATTCAAAATGAACTTACCACCTGACCCAGTCATACCACTCCTAGGTATATATCCACAAAACTCATCTTACCACAGAGATACATGCACAACCATGTTTATTGCAGCTCTCTTCACAATAACGAAGAGCTGGAACCAACCTAAGTACCCCTCAACTGATGAGTGGATAGAGAAAATGTGGTACATCTACACAATGGAGTTCTATGCAGCAGTAAAGAAAGATGACATCAAGAAATTTCAGGTAAATGGATGGAACTAGAAGATATCATGATAAGTGAAGTAACACAGTCCCAGAAAAACAAACAATGAATGGTATCCCTCATCTGTGGATGCTAGCCCCAATTACCTATTTGTAAGGCAAACTGAGCAACATTAATGTGCTCTGAAAACAACTGTGCTCTTATATTGTGAATCCCTTAACAGGTTCTAGAACTAAGCCACCATTTTTTTTCAGAGTTAGGAAGTTTTGGTATATGGATGAAGGATATGTATGTATACTTTAGAGTAATGTAAGATCAGAGGAATGGGGAAAAAAAACTAGTTTGTCATGGCATTGTGTCTAACCACAGTATTTATTTTATGGGAGTCCTTCTTAATATTTCTTATACAAGGCTGCTTGAGCATTTGTCCAAGCATTTTCTAAAATATTATAATGTAGTTAAAAGTATCAGGCTGGTGTAACTTAGCCTTTCTGGATGCTTAACAACCATACTTAATGCCCATACCAATTTGGCTGAGGGACCTAAGTGATAACTTGTTTCTTACCCTCGGAGGTCAAATAAGTCCCAGGGGACTATGCATGGAGGCATCTCTTGAAATGTCCTGCAAATGTGAGTCACCAGTCTTCCTGTGCAGGGAGGTCTTGGAGATCCACTAATGGGACTTCATCCAGTGTCTAGTCAATAAAGAGGAAAGTCTGCTCATGCTTCAAAAAGGGAAGCCTGGTCTAGCAAGACCTGACTTTGTCCTTGAGTGGATGGAACTGGTGATTGAAAAGCCAAAAGGAGCCAGGGGCTCCCTCCCCCCCCCCAAAAAAAAAACCTGCGTGACCCTTAAGGACCAGATCCTCAACTGACCTTGAGAAAGCAAAAACCTTGGTTAATCTGAGCTAACTGTGTGGCCTTAAACATCCAAAAGGAAAGTATGACAATAAATAAATAAATAAATAAATAAATAAATAAATAAATAAATAAATAGTAAGTCCTGAGAAATTGTACTTCAAGTATAAATTGAGATCTTAGTAAAAAGACAGAAGAGCACAATTGTTTTGCCTGTCTTACTGGCAAGTGCAGCTACCCTGTGGCTGCCATTGCTTTTGCCATCTTTCAAAGACATGAGAAGACACAGCTTTTCAACCTTCCAATATGGACTAAAGACTCATGTCTCTCCAAGAATCCTCCAAACCTTCTGCTGAGACATCCAACTTGTGGACTGAGCTACTACTGAGGTTTCCACTTCTTCGGAGTATAGGCTGCCATTTTTGGACTACTCAGACTGTGTCATGGAGACCAGTACAAGAAGATCAAGCATGACGGAGTGCTTAGTGGACCTCATTTGATGACCATGGGAAGAGAAAACCCCAGTGTGGAACACAAGGACAGAACTGATGGTGGTTTGGGCTTGCCAAGGAGGAGACTTCAAACATGACATCTTTCAGCCTAATAAAAAAATCATAAGCTGAAGATGCTAAAACCTATGATATATGTGGCATCATGCATAGGTGAGTATTTTGGAGTGATGGATATTGGAAGGAATAACAACAACAACAACAGAAAAGTCTGCATCAAAGAACTAACCAAAATGGTGAACTTCTGCTCAAAACAGTAAACTTCATCGAGAATTTTGAGAGAGACTGAGAAAAAGATGAAAAACATATTTGGCAGAATGCATGAGCTCTGGTGGGGGAGAGGGGGACACGGGTCTAGATTTGATTTGTAATGTAATTTGATTTGTATGAAATGCACAGTGCTTTAATAAAACATTGACTTAAATTTTTTTAAAAAAAGGATAATTTGCAGACCATGCTGTAACATGGAGAATTGCTCCTGCTACAAACCTATAGGCACTTGTCATAAAACGATAAGCACTTGTCCCTCGTTTATGCATCTGTAGTCAGCTGCAATGTGGCTGATCTTGGAGGTATTTGAACTTGGCCTCAGGTTATAAAATGAGTTCAGACTGGCTTCCTATGTCTCTCATTCCTCTGTGACTAATGGGTCATCACTGACATGTTCTTTGTATACCATCAACAGAAATCCCAAACAGCAAACAGTGGTGAAAGTACACAGTCAGCCTCTCTGCATATAGCAACTATTGACATTTCATTGAACAAAACAAGTGACATGACCAAGCCCATATCAGAGGATAGGAAACTATCTCTAGCTCTGGTGCTAGAATCTACAAAGGATTTAGATTTATGTAACATGAAGTATTAGCAACAATAATACAATATGTAACAATGTTTCACAAAATTAAATAGAAAAAGCACACATGTAGGATATAGAGCAAATTGCACAACTTACAATGTATGTAAAAGTAGCAGCCAGCCCTGGTGGTCCACCCCTTAATCCCATCACTCAGGAGGGAGAAACAGGCAGATTTCTGTGAGTTCAAGGCCAACCTGGTCTACATAGTGAGTTCCAGGCCATCTGGGGCTACAGGGTGATCCTATCTCAAAAAGACCCCAAAAATATATGTAAAAGTATCCTAAAAAAAATGGAAATGAGGCAAAATGAAAAAGTAAGTCTGGTTGCTGGAGACATGGATCTGCAGAGGGTTTGGTTGCTAGAACCCACATGACAGCTAACAACTACTCTTAACTCTAGTTCCAGAGGACTTAACACCCTCTGTGGCCTTTGTGGACATTACACAACATAGGTACAATTACATACATGCAGGCAAAACACTCATACCCATAAAATTTAAAAAAAAATTAAAATGTACCTAGATGAGATTATTTAAGAACTTTTTTATTTTATTTTTCAATTTCTCAAACTTACATGATCATACTATGTTGTCTTCTCTTAGGAAAATTTTAGATGCCTCATACCTAAAGACTCTTTGCCTTAGTTTTTTTAAAATGAATTGTATTAGCCATCATATTAAGGCAATGTAGCAGTATATATGCACATATATGGAGAGAGAGAGAGAGAAAGAAAGAAAGAAGAAAGAAAGAAAGAAAGAAAGAAGAAAGAAAGAAAGAAAGAAAGAAAGAAAGAAAGAAAGAGAGAAAGAGAGAAAGAGAAGAGTACTTAGAGACACATGATGTAGGGAATTTATCTGTTTAATCTATGTCCAAGGCTCAGGCTGGACTCTAGTTGCTCTTATTTTAAGGCACTACACATAATTGGTTTCCAATGTTCTTTGTGAATACACAGATTAGCAAAAACTCCTACCCCACACGTTAATATAATTCTCATTGTAAAATGAATTTACAGCCATGCGTTGGTCTTTCACTATCTTAGTTAGCATAAAAGCAACCACAAGAGACTGATCTAGACATGGTGCAGAGGAAACCCAGAGGACCTGTAAAGGGTGAGGTCTAGAGCTTACATCCTATGCTAGCCTAAGTGCTACCTCTGCGACACCCAGTCAAAGTAACTGGCCTAGAGGACACCCTACCATCACTCACAAAACAGCTACTGAGGCTGGGGTGCACTCAAAATGCTAGGCATGATCAAAGATGAGGTCAGAAGAGGAAGTCAACCCCATGGAGATCCTTGGAAATTGATTTGGTCTAAAGGGTATGGCAATTCACTAATGGTACATGAGCAGAAAATATTATAGATTCTGCTTTCTATTTGAAAATCCTCAGATGACAAGATGAAGTTGGATTGATCTGGGAAAATTGGAGGCAGGGGATGAATTATATATACTTGCTGTATTTGTGCAGGAAAGAAAAGTGGACTGAGTGGAGGGCAGAGCCGCTGCAAGTGCAGCAAAGGAAGAGTCAGCCCCAAAAGGCATCTCTGTGGCTCTAGGCCATGGTGATATGCCTTAACTTCCTGTAATATTAAAAAGGAATGCCAGGCATGGAGGTGCACACCTTTAATCCAGCACTGGGGAGGCAGAGGCAGGCAGATCTCTGAGAGTTCAAGGCCAGCCTGGTCTACATAGAAAGTTCCAGGACAGCTGAGGCTACAGGGAGACCCTGTCTCAAACAAACAAACAAACAAACAAGCAAACAACATATTAAAAAGAATAGCTGCCACCCATCTGAAAGGGGGGATTGCTCATTTTTGGCTTCCTGTTTTATTTATAATAAATTTCAGAAGGCTGGCCTCTTTTCATAAAGCAAGTAGAGGTGTTTAACGGCTTTTGAGGCAAAGCAGAGTTTATGAAATTCCTTAGACTGGGCACATTCTAGACTAAGCCCAAACACAATATTTCTCTCCATGCCTGAAAACTGCTGAATAGTGTCTAAAATGATGCAACTACTATGAACTCCATCAGCACTGCTGAACACAGGCTCTTTTGCTTGGCCAGCCATTGCTCTTAGCAATGCATCCTTATATCGCTCTCTGTCTTCTTCTCTCCTGCACAGAATTGCTATATCTTTGGGAAGATAGCCACATTGGAAAAGGCTGTGACATCGTTCTGCCACATAATTGGTTATTTGTTCCATTGTCAGGTTAGTCTCCATCTCACACACACCTGGCAGAGCCTGGGCATGCATCGCTTCCTCATAGGCAGCATCCTGGAACATTGCCAACAGGTCTGGGGACATGTCGGAAGGAGGGTTTTCCTGGATCCTCTTCATTTCTTCCTTCATGACCTTTGCTATTTCCAGAGCACAATGGATCCCACTAGTGATGATTTTTCGAGGAAACCGAGCACAAGGAGCAGGGAGCCCATTAGCATCTGCATGACACACCAGGAAAGGGTCCAGAAACATCCAGAGGATTCCAGGGTGAAGGTTTTCACTTCCAGCCCCCCTCAGCTTTGGATGGGTGATGCTCTTTGCCTTCGTGTACCAATTGCCATGTCCACTGCAGAAATTCTCAGTGTCACCCATCACTATGTGTTTAATCTTTGGGAACTCCTCTTGCATAAAGGTCATCCGTGTCACAGCTTGGCAGGTGGTTTGTTGGCTATAACCATAAAAGAGAGAATAGAGTTTTGGGCATATAAACAAAGGCAACACCAGCTTTCATTCCTCTCTGGATTGAAAATAGAAGCTGATTCTCCTTTGCAGACTGATTGATTAATTCAATGGTATTAATAATGCCACAAAACTACTCACAAGTTACCTGACAGAAGACAGATTTTTGCATTGATTTTGGGAACTGTTTACTTAAATCTTCATGTGAAGTTCTCATTGTTATAAAATAGAAAGTCAGGCATGTACCTATAATCCCAGTATGCAGGAGGCTGAATATCCTGAGTCCAAAGCCAGCCTGGGCTACATAATGAGAGTATAGGCCAACCTAGCATACATAGCAAACCCCTGTGTCAAAAAAAGGTAAAAAATCTTGTTATTTCTACCAATCCATTTCTGATACTTACCAAATCCTTAAAGGCAAAATCCTTACAGATACAGGAAAACTGATAGCAAGCCATGCCTCTTATTACCACTTTAATTTGTCTGCTTTAGAACTAGAATGCAGTCACCCAGACATATAGCATAATCTTTATAGGCAAAAGAGATATGTGCTAATTCAAATTTTCTCTATAGCAACTTCTATTTCTTCACTTGTTTGTGGGGTTTTAGCAAGAAAAAATTGAGATTCCTGAATTCCTTCAAGTAGAATTAAAAAAATCAATGGGCTTGGGGCTGGAGAGATGGCCTAGCGGTTAAGAGCACCAACTGCTCTTGCAGAGGATCTGGGTTTGATCCCCAGCACCCACATGGCGGCTGAGAACCGTCTTTAACTCCAGTTCCAGGGGAATCCGATGCCCTCTTCTGACCTCCGCGGCATTGCACGACACGGGTGCACAGACGCAGACCTGCATGCAGACAGTACATTCAACACATAAATAAGAGTCAATGGGCTATCTCTTGTGTCACATGGAAAAAATCAATGGGCTAGTCTTCTCTGCGAACAATTACTCCTTATAGTATGCTGCAGCATGTATATATGCTACATAAACATAGTTAACAGATATTTTTGTTTCTTGCCTTCTCTAAGTTGGATCTACTCACACAGATTCTGCACATGTAATTCCTGGGGCTTTACTCCCCATATTTGATTAATGACTATGTCCATTCCCTTCTAGCTTGGGCTCTTGAAGAGAATCACTGATTCTTAGCCATCTTACATATCCTCCCCATATAGGGGTTTAATAGGATTTGGCGGATTAGCCTGTGACTGAGATATAATTTTTATTATTTATTGTTTTATTTTTTGTTTTGTTTGAGACAGAGTCTTCCAATACCCCCAGCTGGCCTGGAACTTCTTTGTAGATCAGGCTGGCCTTGATTTCACAAAGCTCTTCCTACTTCTGCCTTCTGAGTGTTGGAATTAAAGAAATGTACAACCACGCCCAGTTTTTATTTTATTTGTTTTGTATATGAGGGTTTTTGTCTGCATGTATGTGTCAACCCATTTTCTGCAATGCCTGTGGAAGCCAGAAGAGGGTGTTGGATCCCTGAACTGGAATTATGGATGGTTGTTTAGCTGCCATGTGGGTGTGGGAACCAATCCCAAGTCCTCTGCAAGATCAGACAGTGCTCTTAATCCCTGAGCCACCTCTCCAGCCTCTGACTGAGATATTTTTAAAATGTAGCCATACAGCTTAATAATGCTCATATCCCTTAGGACAGCATCCTCCATTATCTAGCATGTCTCCTTTCCAACATCACCATCTTCCTATGCCCACACTCTAGCTCTATTCCAGTTAAGATTCACCGGTCTTGTTTTCTGGTATCTCCATGCCTTTGAATTTGTTGTGCCCTTTGCCTAGAAAGCAGTCCCTATCTCATCTGCTTCTACTGTTGCTTGCCTGCCTGCCTGCTTGCTTGCTTACTTGCTTTTGATATAGGGTCTCACTGTATAGTCCAGGCTTGCTTCAAACTTTCAATCCTCTTGCTTTAGTCTCCCAAGGGTTGAGATTAAAGGTATGTATCATCACTCCCAGCTTCCTACTGATTTCTTTGACTGTGCTCAAGGGTCTCTGTCCCTGGGGATTGCTTGATTACCTATTTACAGCTTACATTAAGCCGATCTTTATTTTTATAATACCAGTAACTCCACAGTTGCATTGTTTGTTTTTAATGGCAAGATCTCCATTTTTTCCCCTCTACACTACATGTAACAGCATCTTAACATCAATATTGCTCAATAATATTTTTGATACATAAGTAAATCCAATAAAACCAATATGAATTTGCTTCTATTTGCTAAATTTCATAACTTCCTATTTATTTTTCTAAATTGAAAGCTAGAGACTTCAAGCAGAATCAAATTTACATGATTTCTAAAATTACTGTTGCAGAACAAGCCAGACATATAATTATTTTATAAACAAAATCAAACCATAATTAAACTTAAATTCCTGCTAATATGGTGACTACTAACCTTATAATTAAAGCATTAATATCCAGTAAAATGTATACTTAAAGCAAGGCATGAATACATATATATATACAGATTCCACAGATTGTGTGAAAAAATGTTTTCTAATTCTATAAATTTAAGTCATGGCTGGGCATGGTGGAGCATATTCTTATCTCAGTATTCAAGAATTTTTGGCAGGAGGATTGAGTTTAAGCCCACACAGAAAGACCCTGTCCCTGAATCAAACAACATGCTAGAATGGTGGTGCAACCTTTATCCTAGCATTGGGAGGCCAGAGGCAGGTGGATCTCTGGGAGTTCAAGACCAGCCTGGTCTACATAGGGAGTCCTGGGCCATCTTGGACTACAGGGAAACCCTGTCTCAAAGACCCCCACCCCAAAAAAAAATCAAAAGAAGCAAATTTCAAGCATAATTGGCTTGTTTATAATACGTTTGAGTTTCCACAGTATAAATTACCCATTCACAGCTAAACCACCTGGTTATTGGGAATATGTATTTAGCTTAGGCTCTTGCACTTACACAGTGAAAGGGCATTGTGAAATCTTAAACTTAGAATACAAATTGTGGTACTGTTGAAAAAATTTTAAAGTTTACTGAAACTCTCACATCACAAAATTCCTTAGGGAGTTGCTTTCACAAACATAGAGGATCTCCTTTGGTTTGCAGTGAAACACATCCTTAATTCTTTCCACGATCTTTATGGCTAGAGCTGTCTTCCTGGTACCCGGAAGGCAGTAGATGAACAATTCACGGGTTTCCTGGAGGCTCTTAGAAAGTGACTCGAACTGCTCTTCTATAAGCAGCTTGAAAAACTCACTGCCCAGTTGATCACTCAGAAGAGATCTGAAGCCCAGTGAGATGACCACAAGAGCCTGCAGCAAATCCTCCACTTCAGCCCCATTGGCCAGTGTGTAGCATCGAGGGTAGTGCACAGGGAACTCATCAGCTGTGTACCCTTTGCTGGTCAGGTGGAGCAGCCTTGGGATGACACATACTTTCCCTGTGTAGCCACCAACAGTTTGTAGCTTCTGCTTTAACTGAAGAGCAGTGTCGTGAGTATACTTAGATCTTCCATCCCAACTGAGATCCATTACTGTATAGAGTACTGGAGGGCTATTAACTGCTATCAAGAGAGCATCACACAAGACATTGTGCTCTTTGGTTAAACCAATATCAGCAGCCCAGCTTCTAGAAAAGATCACAATCCCCTGAGAACAGGGTTGTATCTGTGTCTTCATTAATTTCTCCAGTCCTGTATGATCTGAGAATAACTTCTTACACAGAGATTCTGGCTTAAACTGTAGGTTTTCCTGTGTCACTGAAAATTCAAGCAATAGAAGTTACCAAAACTGTAACAAGCACAGTGGTACTCTTGCAACCTGTTAAGAAAGTATGACTCAAAAAAAAAAAAAAAAAAAGAATGACTCTAGCCATTGAAACCATAATTTTCCTGTTACAAAGAGAACAACCCCAATGCTGTGAATGTAATTTCTCATGTCTGGCAGGGCTAGCAGAGGGGACGCTCTCAGGGAGAGATCATCATGGAATAGACATGTCAGGAGGAGGAGGAGGAGGAGGAGGAGGAGGAGAGGAGGAGGAGGAGGAGGAGGAGGAGGAGGAGGATACTACCTGGGAAAAAATGTTGCTGCAGAGTCTTCTTAAATTTTAGAACTTTTGTGAGATATACTGGGCTTCTCAGTCCTGATGAAGCTGATGAGATTGGGTCAGCACTGTGGTTGGCAGCCAAACTGGAAGGATCTAAAGAATTATATGGAAAGTGATTTCAGACAAAAATCAAAAGTAAAAGGAGTTTTATTCTTTATACAGAATAAAACTGTGTAAATAAAACTGTGCCTCAAACAACTTTGCATGTCAGGGAAAATCTCTGGGAACTGCTATCAGGTCTTTTGTAGTCTAACTCACTGTGATTCATTTCAAGCAAGTCATTTCACCTCTGTCATAAGGGGGGTGATCCTGAGTTTCCTTCCAACTCTAATATTCTGATTCCAGGTCATCTGTAAGAAGAAAGGGCAGCTGGGGCTGGAGAGATGGCCTAGCGGTTAAGAGCACCAACTGCTCTTGCAGAGGACCTGGGTTCGATCCCCACACCCACATGGCGGCTGAAGAACCATCTTCAACCACTCCAGTTCCAGGGAAATCCGACGCCCTCTTCTGACCTCTGTGGCATCGCACAACACGGGGTGCACAACCTACATGCAGACAGTATATTCATATAATTCATTATTAAAAAAAGAAGAAAAGGGCAGCTACGGTGGTCAGCAAAGGTTAAGTAAAACACGGTTGTTGTTTTTTTTTGTTTTGTTTTGTCTCCTAATATCTTTATTGTTCCTTAGATAACTGGATAGTACAAAATTTCCCTCTTTTATTTATTTATTTTGTCTTAAAAAATGACCTTTCCACACATTGCTGAACTTGGAGAGTTCCTTCCTGTTGGAAACTGAAGTTTCCCAAAATGCACCTTTCCTATCCACAGTTACATGATTCAGATAACTTAACAAGAGAAGAATTCCTTTGATTATTATCAACATGAACTTGACTAAATCTTTATAAGGGTGAACATGATTTTTTTTTTTTTTTACTTTTTAGAACAAAAACCATCCACTTACCAATCCAAACTACAGCATTGCATGACAACGTTCATTGCATAAATTGATACACGGAGTTACCACCTCAGGGGGAATCACAGACAGACATCTCACGATCTAGCTACAGGGTATTACGCAAGTTCAAAAACGTGGGTACAACTTCACTCTACGCACACCCACCATCGCTTTGGGAAGTACTAGACACGGAGTCTCGGCACAGTTCATCTAAAAGACAACACTGTCAAGAAAAAGGCAGCTGCGATATGTGTGGGGCTGAACCAGCCTATGCAGAGCGCCACAGGGTAGGGGTGGGGACTCTGGGGAGGGGGAATGGCCATCACATCATCGCGCTGATCACAACCTACAGAAATGTCCATGCGATCCTAACAGTGGGTTGTTCTTGGGTGAGAAGGGCCAACAGTCACTGCCTTGTTTCTTTAGTATGTTATGTTACCAGAGAGGGATGGGGTGGGACAGACGGGGAGCCTTGGGCTGCAGTTCCAGCCGAAACGCGGGGGTTTCTTCCCAAATCCACGGCCCACCCACATGAATGAGGAGGAACCCAGAGATCACACCAACCCTGGGAGTCAGAATCACAGCTACTGATTTCCTGGAATCGGGACTGTTGAAGAGTCCTAGGATCATTTTGGCAGCTGTTTCACGGGAGCGTCCTTGGGGGGAGAACTTGGGACCCTTTGCTTCTGAGCAGTGGGAGCTACAACTCATCAGAGCGGATGGCGTGGAAGAGGGGACGTTGTAGAGGTTTTTTTTTTTAAGCTAGAGATCAATTTTATTAGTCTGAGAGAAAAAAGTGCAGGTAAACTGTTAATCTTGACAGCACCCAGAAGAGGGAGGCAGAGGAGAGGAAGAAGGAAGCCCTGTGGCTCACGGGCAGCCACACTGAAAGGGCAGGACTGATTGTTCTTTAAGTCTCCATCCAAGGTGAGAAGGAATTGAAAGTGGAAGGATCTTTAGCTGGGAAAAGGGAGGAAAGACTAGTCAAAAGAAAAAAAAGATGTTAATTTTTTGTTTGTCTATGGGTTTTTTATTTGTTTTGGGTTTTGTTTTTTTTTTTTTTTTTTTGCGCGGTGTGGTGGTGCACACCTTTAATCCAGCACTTGGGAGGCGAGGCAGGCGGATCTCTTGTGAGTTTCAAGTGCCAGCCTGGTTCTACAGAGCAAGTTTCCAGGCCAGCAGGGGCTCAGGGAGCCCTGTCTCAAAAAGACAAAAAAATTTTTTTTATGTAGTGAGTGTATTTCCTAAATGATTGTACAGCCCATGTCGTGCAATGTCTGTGGAGAGCATAAGAGGGCATTAATCCTGGTCTGGAGTTCAAGACAGTTTGTTCTGCATGCATGTGGAATATGGGAACTGAAACTGGGCCTCTTGCAAGAGCAGCCAGTGCTCTTAACCTCTAAGCCATCTCACAGCCCCTCTTTTCCCTTTTAGACAGAGTATTACTATGTGGTCCTGGCTAGCCCGGAACTTGGTTGGCCAGGCGATTGTCTAACTCAAATATGTCCATCTGCCTCTGCCATTTGAGTGCTGGGATTAAAGGTGTGCACCACCACACCTGGCAATCCAAAGTTTCTTTTATCAAATTGGGAATATATCAATCCTGAAGGCAAGCCAATAAGCCTATTTCTGTATGTAAATCCTTACAGATGAATTAACAATCACCAAGGTGGATTCCAAACAAAACTAGAAGGGAAGTAAAGCCATTGAGTATCCTCTCCATTCGTAGTGGGCCCCGCTCTGGAGTATCTGCTTTAGTCTCATCTCCCTACTTGGTGGTGCTGTAAGCCAGATAGTTTAAGTTACTGAAACAGTTCAAACTTGTCGACAAGCAAAATAAAGCCACAACAAAACATTTCCCTTGAAAGGACTTAGTGCAGTGTCATTTTTAAATGGTGTTTCTCTGAAGTGTGTCCTTAACATGAAACTATTTGTATTTAGACTAGGAAAATCAGCCTGCAAATTTTTTTTCAACAGGGCTTTACAGACACAAAAGAAAGCTCACTAACTCATAGCTAATGATATACCATGACTTTCCCCCAAAGAATTTTAATTTCAAAGTGATCAGATTCTGAGTCTTTGGAACTAAACATTTCAAGAAGAGAACCCTGTAATGGGAGACCATTTGTAAGCAAAAGAAAATGTAACTAAACTATATGACCAAATACCCTTGAAGGCAGAGAAGAAGGTTCTTGCCCACAGCCTGGACAATGACTCCCCTCTTTTTGATGGCTGAATATCCATCATCATGTCTACCCACTCCTTAGCCGTCAGCCTGGTGACGTCCGTGCCCTTCACGATCCAGGAATCTGGGTGCTCTGCAAACACGACACAACAGAAGGGCTCCACCCGAACCACACAGACATAACCATACAGGTCACCTGATTGATACACCTTCAAAATTTTGGTTGTAAAATTCACTGTGGGCTTCTCACAACAGAAGTGAAATGTGGGCAACTTTTCTATACACTTCTCTATTTCTTCTTCCAGTAAATCAGGGTCCACTCTTTCTTTCTTACATCCAAACACTTCTTTGCTCTTATCATCAACCCCAATAATTATATAACCCCCTTGAGTGTTGGCAAATGCAGAAACATAATGAGGCAGTGTCTCTTTAATCCGAGGGACAATCTTTTTGGAGGTGAACCTTTTAAACTCAACATGTGTTGACTCTGTAAAGTTAAGCTTCTCCTTAAAATTGAGTTCAACCTTTTCAAAAAATTCTGAGGCACACACTTTAATATCTTCCTCTTCCTGGGTAGATCTGTTGAGAACTTCCTGTGGGCACAGTCTTGGGCTGCTTCTCTGGGTTCTAGATGCCTTCTCTTTGAGAAGGTCCAGGGCACTGCTGGCACTCAAGTTGATAGCAGAGGTTACTTCTCTTTGGATACAGTTGGAACGCAGCAGTACAAATCTTCAACAGGAGGCTGGAGGAACCTGGGTTCCATGTTTCACAAAAATCAGAGAGAGGGGCTCCTGCTGCATGAAGTAAGGTACTTGCGTGAACCTGAAGGAAGAAGCTTTTGAAAGGAAGTTTCCAAATCCTGGCCCAGCCCATGCATTGGTAAGTGTATTTTTCATCATCAATCTCTGCTTTAATCACACCCCCTCGCAATTTCAGTAGTGCACATATGGCCTGGATGATATTCGAATTCTCTTGTCTTTCAAACAACTATCAGTCATCTTCTTCCTGTTCCTCTCTCCCAAAGTCATTTGCCCACTTCTATAATGATCTCAGCATAGGACATTTTCTGTGCTCCAAACAGTAAAAGAAAGGAGTTCCTATTAAAAAAAATAAAAAAACAAAAAAAAAAACCCAGGACAGAATGTTTATTAGTGAGAATTGAAATCTAGAGACAACATATTTTCTTCAAGGTTATAATTATTGGCTATACATTTAAACACTGGACTTTTTTTAGTGGCACTGGGAATTAGAACCCAGAGCCTTGCGCAGGCCAGGCATCCATTCTGCCACTGCTAGACTCCCACTGTCCTTCTCACTTATTATTTAGAGGCAGAGTCTCACTAAGTTGCTCAGTGCTGGCCTTGGAATCCTGGCATCTTATCGTCAAGATCTATTCCACTTGTCTCAACTGGGGGCCAGGCTGCACCACCTGGCCCAACTTTAGAAATAATCTTTGGTAGCACTTTTTTGTTTGTTTGTTTGGTTTGTTTGGTTGGTTGGGTTGGGTTTTGGTTGGGGTTTTTTTTTTTTTTTTTGGTTTTTAGAAGGAGGGTCTCCCTGTATCCCAGCTACCTGGAAACTTGCATATGTAGACCGAGGCCCTGGCCCATCCTACAGAGATCCACCTGCCTCTACCTCCCAAGTGCTGGATTAAAGGTGTGCACCACCACATCCAGTGATGTTAGCACTATTTTTGAACAATTTTGCCAAATAAACTTTTTAGCAAAGTATGGGTAGAAATTAAATGCTTAGTATTTTCCCATAATGGAAAATATATATTTCTGGAGATTTTAGTCATCTAATCAGGAAGCACCAACCGAGTCTAGATATAAATGGCATGAGTTAGCACAGGAGCCAAAGCTGACAAGAGGCAAGCAGAAATAGAAGTTTAGTCAAGGGAGACCATTCATATTCAAAGGGGGAGAAAAGCAGAGGAACTAGGGTTTGAAGAAATTGTGGAGGAGCTCATGTATTGTAGAGATCTTGCAATGAAAACAAACGGCTGGGCATGGTAGCATTTGCCTATAATCTAACACAGGCTCTCAGTGACGTGAAGCTTGTATAGAAGGGCTAAGAGGCTTTGTTGAGAGAGAGATAGCTAGCGAATAATCTAAACGTTTGTTCCTAATACAAAAGCGATCAACAGCGGGGATGATGGAGAGGAGTTAAAGAGAGGGAAGATTAGATGATGTGGCAGACAATCCCGTCAGAAACCGCGTAGTAGTCCGTTCTACCGACTATTACGCTTCTCACTGAGTGTTGAGATTGGACATATGCTACCCGATTGGCGCCAGTGTTTGTTTTCCCCCCCATAGCAAGATCTCCCGCGCTACTATACAATGAGCTCCATAACTAGGAATCAGCTGATTCCGCCTTTAGTTCGCTCGCTGCCTGCATGTTTTTTCTTGTTACCGCTTTGACGTATGTGATGGTACGATTCCCACTGGGTGACGATGGTGGTGAACACATTCTATTACGCTCTGCTTGCTCTCGTGTTCAGCTTTGGGCATCCTGTCTCTCATAGCCAGTTTATTTCTAGACTGCGTAGGTTGGTGAACTATTTCGTACTGATTCAGTTTGTAAACCTGGCTTAATCGTGTTCGTGTTCAGAATATACTGATATGTAGTTGTTGCCGCAGCCTAAAAGTGGGCGAAAATTACGGAAAGCTCATCGGAGTTGATTGTGTACGCGTCATACTTATAAGGCTGAGCAAAATGGATGTTGAGTTTTGTGGTCTAATTTAGATTCAGGAAGAATTAGTGCGTACTGGATGTGGTGGTGGCACACCTTTAATCCGCAGCACTTGGGAGGTAGAGGCGGTGGATTTTGTGAGATGGAAGGCCAGCCTGGTCTGAGCTATAGCAAGGTTTCGGCGAGGATAGCTGGTTTTGGATTCGGGAGACCTTTCACTAAACGCAAAAAAAAGAAATAATAAACCAACCAACCAATGGACTGACCAACCAACCAACAAACACAAAAGCAAAAAGTGCTACCAAAAGATTTTTTCTAAAGTTGGGGCCGGTGCGTGGCAGGCCTGGGCCCCAGGTTGAGACAAGTGGATTGAAGATGCAGGATCTTCAGTGAGTTCAAGGCCAACATGAGCACTTAGTGAGACTCTGCCTCTAAATAATAAGTGAGAAGAGCAGTGGGGATCTAGCAGTGGCAGAATGGATGCCTGGCCTGCGCAGTGGACCTGGTTCAATTCCCAGTGCCACTAAAAAAAGTCCAGTGTTAAAATGTATAGCCAATAATTTATAACCTTGAAGAAAATATTGTTGTCTCTGAATTTCTCACTAATAAACATGTCTGTCGTGGGGTTTTTTTTTTTTGTTTTTTTTTTTTTTTAATAGGAACTCCTTTCTTTTACTGTTTGGAGCACAGAAAATGTCCTATGCTGAGATCATTATAGAAGTGGGCAAAGTTACTTTGTTGGAGAAGGAAAGGAAGAGATGACTGATAGTTGGTATTTGAGAAGACAAGAGAAATTCGAATTATGTCATCCAGGCCATATGTGCACTACTGAATTCTGGAGGGGGTGTGATTAAAGCAGAGATTGATGATGAAAAATACACTTACCAATGCCATGGGCTGGGCCAGGATTTGGAAACTTCCTTTCAAAAGCTTCTTCCTTCAGGTTCACCGAAGTACCTTGACTTCATGCAGCAGGAGCACTCTCTCCTGATTTTTGTGAAGTCATGGAACCCAGGTTCCTCCAGCCTCCTGTTGAGGATTTGTAGCTTGCGTTCCAACTTATACCAAAGAGATGGAACCTCTGCTATCAACTTGAGTGCCAGCAGTGCCCTGGACCTTCTCAAAGAGAAGGCATCTAGAACCCAGAGAAGCAGCCCAAGACTGTGCCCACAGGAAGTTCTCAACAGATCTACCCAGGAAGAGGAAGATATTAAAGTGTGTGCCTCAGAATTTTTTGAAAAGGTTGAACTCAATTTTAAGGAGAAGCTTAACTTTACAGAGTCAACACATGTTGAGTTTAAAAGGTTCACCTCCAAAAAGATTGTCCCTCGGATTAAAGAGACACTGCCTCATTATGTTTCTGCATTTGCCAACACTCAAGGGGGTTATATAATTATTGGGGTTGATGATAAGAGCAAAGAAGTGTTTGGATGTAAGAAAGAAAGAGTGGACCCTGA
Source organism: Rhizomys pruinosus (assembly GCA_009823505.1). Lineage (NCBI taxonomy): Eukaryota > Metazoa > Chordata > Mammalia > Rodentia > Spalacidae > Rhizomys > Rhizomys pruinosus. The sequence goes on along the minus strand of VZQC01003810.1, from coordinate 276,766 downwards.
TTTACTGGAAGAAGAAATAGAGAAGTGTATAGAAAAGTTGCCCACATTTCACTTCTGTTGTGAGAAGCCCACAGTGAATTTTACAACCAAAATTTTGAAGGTGTATCAATCAGGTGACCTGTATGGTTATGTCTGTGTGGTTCGGGTGGGCCTTTCTTGGTTGTGGTCGTGTTTGCAGGAGCCCAGATTCCTGGATCGTGATAAGGGCACGGTGTCACATCAGGCTGACGGCTACAGGGAGTGTGGTAGAACATGATGATGGTATTCAGCATGGGTAAAGAAGAGGGGGGTGTCATTGTCAGGCTGTGAGGCAAGAAACCTTTCTTTCTGCTTTCAGGGTATGGTTGGTCACATAGTGTTTAGTTTTACATTTTCTTTTGCTTACAAATGGTCTCCCATTACAGGGTTCTCTTCTTGANACTGCTCTTGCAGAGAACCTGGGATCGATCCCCAGCACCCACATGACAGCTGAGAACCGTCTGTAACGCCAATTCCAGGAAAACTCCAGTTCCAGGGGAATCCGATGCCCTCTTCTGACCTCCGCGGCATTGCACGACACGGGTGCACAGACCTGCATGCAGACAGTACATTCATACACATAAAAAATAAGTCAATGGGCTATCTCTTGTGTCACATGGAAAAAATCAATGGGCTAGTCTTCTCTGCGAACAATTACTCCTTATAGTATGCTGCAGCATGTATATATGCTACATAAACATAGTTAACAGATATTTTTGTTTCTTGCCTTCTCTAAGTTGGATCTACTCACACAGATTCTGCACATGTAATTCCTGGGGCTTTACTCCCCATATTTGATTAATGACTATGTCCATTCCCTTCTAGCTTGGGCTCTTGAAGAGAATCACTGATTCTTAGCCATCTTACATATCCTCCCCATATAGGGGTTTAATAGGTATTTGGCGGATTAGCCTGTGACTGAGATATAATTTTTATTATTTATTGTTTTATTTTTGTTTTGTTTGAGACAGAGTCTTCCAATACCCCCAGCTGGCCTGGAACTTTCTTTGTAGATCAGGCTGGCCTTGATTTCACAAAGCTCTTCCTACTTCTGCCTTCTGAGTGTTGGAATTAAAGAAATGTACAACCACACCCAGTATTTTATTTTATTTGTTTATGTATATGAGGGTTTTGTCTGCATGTATGTGTACCCATTTTCTGCAATGCCTGTGGAAGCCAGAAGAGGGTGTTGGATCCCCTGAAACTGGAATTATGGATGGTTGTTAGCTGCCATGTGGGTGTGGGAACCAATCCCAAGTCCTCTGCAAGATCAGACAGTGCTCTTAACTCCTGAGCCACCTCTCCAGCCTCTGACTGAGATATTTTTAAAATGTAGCCATACAGCTTAATAATGCTCATATCCCTTAGGACAGCATCCTCCATTATCTAGCATGTCTCCTTTCCAACATCACCATCTTCCTATGCCCACACTCTAGCTCTATTCCAGTTAAGATTCACCGGTCTTGTTTTCTGGTATCTCCATGCCTTTGAATTTGTTGTGCCCTTTGCCTAGAAAGCAGTCCCTATCTCATCTGCTTCTACTGTTGCTTGCCTGCCTGCCTGCTTGCTTGCTTACTTGCTTTTGATATAGGGTCTCACTGTATAGTCCAGGCTTGCTTCAAACTTTCAATCCTCTTGCTTTAGTCTCCCAAGGGTTGAGATTAAAGGTATGTATCATCACTCCCAGCTTCCTACTGATTTCTTTGACTGTGCTCAAGGGTCTCTGTCCCTGGGGAATATTTGCTGACCTATTTACAGCTTACATTAAGCCGATCTTTATTATTATAATACCAGTAACTCCACAGTTGCATTGTTTGTTTTTAATGGCAAGATCTCCATTTTTTCCCCTCTAACACTACATGTAACAGCATCTTACATCAATATTGCTCAATAATATTTTTGATACATAAGTAAATCCAATAAAACCAATATGAATTTGCTCTATTTGCTAAATTTCATAACTTCCTATTTATTTTTCTAAATTGAAAGCTAGAGACTTCAAGCAGAATCAAATTTACATGATTTCTAAAATTACTGTTGCAGAACAAGCCAGACATATAATTATTTTATAAACAAAATCAAACCATAATTAAACTTAAATTCCTGCTAATATGGTGACTACTAACCTTATAATTAAAGCATTAATATCCAGTAAAATGTATACTTAAAGCAAGGCATGATACATATATATATACAGATTCCACAGATTGTGTGAAAAAAATGTTTCTAATTCTATAAATTAAGTCATGGCTGGGCATGGTGGAGCATATCTCTAATCTCAGTATTCAAGAATTTTTGGCAGGAGGATTGAGTTTAAGCCCACACAGAAAGACCCTGTCCCTGAATCAAACAAACATCTAGCATGGTGGTGCATACCTTTAATCCTAGCACTTGGGAGGCAGAGGCAGGTGGATCTCTGGGAGTTCAAGACCAGCCTGGTCTACATAGTGAGTCCTGGGCCATCTTGGACTACAGGGAAACCCTGTCTCAAAAAGACCCCCACCCCAAAAAAAAAATCAAAGAAGCAAATTTCAAGCATAATTGGCTTGTTTATAATACGTTTGAGTTTCCACAGTATAAATTACCCATTCACAGCTAAACCACCTGGTTATTGGGAATATGTATTTAGCTTAGGCTCTTGCACTTACACAGTGAAAGGGCATTGTGAAATCTTAAACTTAGAATACAAATTGTGGTACTGTTGAAAAAATTTTAAAGTTTACTGAAACTCTCACATCACAAAATTCCTTAGGGAGTTGCTTTCACAAACATAGAGGATCTCCTTTGGTTTGCAGTGAAACACATCCTTAATTCTTTCCACGATCTTTATGGCTAGAGCTGTCTTCCTGGTACCCGGAAGGCAGTAGATGAACAATTCACGGGTTTCCTGGAGGCTCTTAGAAAGTGACTCGAACTGCTCTTCTATAAGCAGCTTGAAAAACTCACTGCCCAGTTGATCACTCAGAAGAGATCTGAAGCCCAGTGAGATGACCACAAGAGCCTGCAGCAAATCCTCCACTTCAGCCCCATTGGCCAGTGTGTAGCATCGAGGGTAGTGCACAGGGAACTCATCAGCTGTGTACCCTTTGCTGGTCAGGTGGAGCAGCCTTGGGATGACACATACTTTCCCTGTGTAGCCACCAACAGTTTGTAGCTTCTGCTTTAACTGAAGAGCAGTGTCGTGAGTATACTTAGATCTTCCATCCCAACTGAGATCCATTACTGTATAGAGTACTGGAGGGCTATTAACTGCTATCAAGAGAGCATCACACAAGACATTGTGCTCTTTGGTTAAACCAATATCAGCAGCCCAGCTTCTAGAAAAGATCACAATCCCCTGAGAACAGGGTTGTATCTGTGTCTTCATTAATTTCTCCAGTCCTGTATGATCTGAGAATAACTTCTTACACAGAGATTCTGGCTTAAACTGTAGGTTTTCCTGTGTCACTGAAAATTCAAGCAATAGAAGTTACCAAAACTGTAACAAGCACAGTGGTACTCTTGCAACCTGTTAAGAAAGTATGACTCAAAAAAAAAAAAAAAAAAAGAATGTCTAGCCATGAAACCATAATTTTCCTGTTACAAAGAGAACAACCCCAATGCTGTGAATGTAATTTCTCATGTCTGGCAGGGCTAGCAGAGGGGACGCTCTCAGGGAGAGACATCATGGAATAGACATGTCAGGAGGAGGAGGAGGAGGAGGAGGAGGAGGAGGAGGAGGAGGATACTACCTGGGAAAAAATGTTGCTGCAGAGTCTTCTTAAATTTTAGAACTTTTGTGAGATATACTGGGCTTCTCAGTCCTGATGAAGCTGATGAGATTGGGTCAGCACTGTGGTTGGCAGCCAAACTGGAAGGATCTAAAGAATTATATGGAAAGTGATTTCAGACAAAAATCAAAAGTAAAAGGAGTTTTATTTTTTATACAGAATAAAACTGTGTAAATAAAACTGTGCCTCAAACAACTTTGCATGTCAGGGAAAATCTCTGGGAACTGCTATCAGGTCTTTTGTAGTCTAACTCACTGTGATTCATTTCAAGCAAGTCATTTCACCTCTGTCATAAGGGGGGTGATCCTGAGTTTCCTTCCAACTCTAATATTCTGATTCCAGGTCATCTGTAAGAAGAAAGGGCAGCTGGGGCTGGAGAGATGGCCTAGCGGTTAAGAGCACCAACTGCTCTTGCAGAGGACCTGGGTTCGATCCCCAGCACCCACATGGCGGCTGAGAACCATCTCAACCAACTCCAGTTCCAGGGGAATCCGACGCCCTCTTCTGACCTCTGTGGCATCGCACAACACGGGTGCACAAACCTACATGCAGACAGTATATTCATATAAATTCATTATTTAAAAAAAGAAGAAAGGGCAGCTACGGTGGTCAGCAAAGGTTAAGTAAAACACGGTTGTTGTTTTTTGTTTTGTTTTGTTTTGTCTCCTAATATCTTTATTGTTCCTTAGATAACTGGATAGTACAAAATTTCCCTCTTTTATTTATTTATTTTTGTCTTAAAAAATGACCTTTCCACACATTGCTGAACTTGGAGAGTTCCTTCCTGTTGGAAACTGAAGTTTCCCAAAATGCACCTTTCCTATCCACAGTTACATGATTCAGATAACTTAACAAGAGAAGAATTCCTTTGATTATTATCAACATGAACTTGACTAAATCTTTATAAGGGTGAACACTGATTTTTTTTTTTTTTACTTTTTAGAAACAAAAACCATCCACTTACCAATCCAAACTACAGCATTGCATGACAACGTTCATTGCATAAATTGAATACACGGAGTTACCACCTCAGGGGGAATCACAGACAGACATCTCACGATCTAGCTACAGGGTATTACGCAAGTTCAAAAACGTGGGTACAACTTCACTCTACGCACACCCACCATCGCTTTGGGAAGTACTAGACACGGAGTCTCGGCACAGTTCATCTAAAAGACAACACTGTCAAGAAAAAGGCAGCTGCGATATGTGTGGGGCTGAACCAGCCTATGCAGAGCGCCACAGGGTTAGGGGTGGGGACTCTGGGGAGGGGGAATGGCCATCACATCATCGCGCTGATCACAACCTACAGAAATGTCCATGCGATCCTAACAGTGGGTTGTTCTTGGGTGAGAAGGGCCAACAGTCACTGCCTTGTTTCTTTAGTATGTTATGGTACCAGAGAGGGATGGGGTGGGACAGACGGGGAGCCTTGGGCTGCAGTTCCAGCCGCAAACGCGGGGGTTTCTTCCCAAATCCACGGCCCACCCACATGAATGAGGAGGAACCCAGAGATCACACCAACCCTGGGAGTCAGAATCACAGCTACTGATTTCCTGGAATCGGGACTGTTGAAGAGTCCTAGGATCATTTTGGCAGCTGTTTCACGGGAGCGTCCTTGGGGGGAGAACTTGGGACCCTTTGCTTCTGAGCAGTGGGAGCTACAACTCATCAGAGCGGATGGCGTGGAAGAGGGTGACGTTGTAGAGGTTTTTTTTTAAGCTAGAGATCAATTTTATTAGTCTGAGAGAAAAAAGTGCAGGTAAACTGTTAATCTTGACAGCACCCAGAAGAGGGAGGCAGAGGAGAGGAAGAAGGAAAGCCCTGTGGCTCACGGGCAGCCACACTGAAAGGGCAGGACTGATTGTTCTTTAAGTCTCCATCCAAGGTGAGAAGGAATTGAAAGTGGAAGGATCTTTAGCTGGGAAAAGGGAGGAAATAGGTCAAAAAGAAAAAAAAGATGATGCAATAACAGTCTGTAATCACTGGCTTTGATGCAATGATCTAAGGGTTTTGTTTTTTTCCTTTAAAAAAAATTTTTTTATGCCAGGTGTGGTGGTGCACACCTTTAATCCTAGCACTTGGGAGGCAGAGGCAGGCGGATCTCTGTGAGTTCAAGGCCAGCCTGGTCTACAGAGCAAGTTCCAGGCCAGCAGGGGCTACAGGGAGACCCTGTCTCAAAAAGACCAAAAAAAATTTTTTTTATGTAGATGAGTGTATTTCCTAAATGTATGTACAAGCACCCATGTCGTGCAATGTCTGTGGAGGACATAAGAGGGCATTATATCCCCTGGATCTGGAGTTACAGACAGTTGTTCGCTGCCATGTGGATACTGGGAACTGAAACTGGGTCCTCTGCAAGAGCAGCCAGTGCTCTTAACCTCTAAGCCATCTCTCCAGCCCCATCTTTTCCCTTTTAGACAGAGTATTACTATGTGGTCCTGGCTAGCCCGGAACTTGGTTGGCCAGGCGATTGTCTAACTCAAATATGTCCATCTGCCTCTGCCATTTGAGTGCTGGGATTAAAGGTGTGCACCACCACACCTGGCAATCCAAAGTTCTTTTATCAAATTGGGAATATATCAATCCTGAAGGCAAGCCAATAAGCCTATTTCTGTATGTAAATCCTTACAGATGAATTAACAATCACCAAGGTGGATTCCAAACAAAACTAGAAGGGAAGTAAAGCCATTGAGTATCCTCTCCATTCGTAGTGGGCCCCGCTCTGGAGTATCTGCTTTAGTCTCATCTCCCTACTTGGTGGTGCTGTAAGCCAGATAGTTTAAGTTACTGAAACAGTTCAAACTTGTCGACAAGCAAAATAAAGCCACAACAAAACATTTCCCTTGAAAGACTTAGTGCAGTGTCATTTTTAAATGGTGTTTCTCTGAAGTGTGTCCTTAACATGAAACTATTTGTATTTAGACTAGGAAAATCAGCCTGCAAATTTTTTTTCAACAGGGCTTTACAGACACAAAAGAAAGCTCACTAACTCATAGCTAATGATATACCATGACTTTCCCCCAAAGAATTTTAATTTCAAAGTGATCAGATTCTGAGTCTTTGGAACTAAACATTTCAAGAAGAGAACCCTGTAATGGGAGACCATTTGTAAGCAAAAGAAAATGTAACTAAACTATATGACCAAATACCCTTGAAGGCAGAGAAGAAGGTTCTTGCCCACAGCCTGGACAATGACTCCCCTCTTTTTACCTGGCTGAATATCCATCATCATGTCTACCCACTCCTTAGCCGTCAGCCTTGTGACATCCGTGCCCTTCACGATCCAGGAATCTGGGTGCTCTGCAAACACGACACAACAGAAGGGCTCCACCCGAACCACACAGACATAACCATACAGGTCACCTGATTGATACACCTTCAAAATTTTGGTTGTAAAATTCACTGTGGGCTTCTCACAACAGAAGTGAAATGTGGGCAACTTTTCTATACACTTCTCTATTTCTTCTTCCAGTAAATCAGGGTCCACTCTTTCTTTCTTACATCCAAACACTTCTTTGCTCTTATCATCAACCCCAATAATTATATAACCCCCTTGAGTGTTGGCAAATGCAGAAACATAATGAGGCAGTGTCTCTTTAATCCGAGGGACAATCTTTTTGGAGGTGAACCTTTTAAACTCAACATGTGTTGACTCTGTAAAGTTAAGCTTCTCCTTAAAATTGAGTTCAACCTTTTCAAAAAATTCTGAGGCACACACTTTAATATCTTCCTCTTCCTGGGTAGATCTGTTGAGAACTTCCTGTGGGCACAGTCTTGGGCTGCTTCTCTGGGTTCTAGATGCCTTCTCTTTGAGAAGGTCCAGGGCACTGCTGGCACTCAAGTTGATAGCAGAGGTTCCATCTCTTTGGTATAAGTTGGAACGCAAGCTACAAATCCTCAACAGGAGGCTGGAGGAACCTGGGTTCCATGACTTCACAAAAATCAGGAGAGAGTGCTCCTGCTGCATGAAGTCAAGGTACTTCGGTGAACCTGAAGGAAGAAGCTTTTGAAAGGAAGTTTCCAAATCCTGGCCCAGCCCATGGCATTGGTAAGTGTATTTTTCATCATCAATCTCTGCTTTAATCACACCCCCTCCAGAATTCAGTAGTGCACATATGGCCTGGATGATATTCGAATTCTCTTGTCTTTTCAAACAACTATCAGTCATCTTCTTCCTGTTCTCTTCTCCAAAAGTAACTTTGCCCACTTCTATAATGATCTCAGCATAGGACATTTTCTGTGCTCCAAACAGTAAAAGAAAGGAGTTCCTATTAAAAAAAAAAAAAAAAAAAAAAAAACCCCAGGACAGAATGTTTATTAGTGAGAAATTCAGAGACAACAATATTTTCTTCAAGGTTATAAATTATTGGCTATACATTTTAACACTGGACTTTTTTTAGTGGCACTGGGAATTGAACCCAGAGCCTTGCGCAGGCCAGGCATCCATTCTGCCACTGCTAGATCCCCACTGCTCTTCTCACTTATTATTTAGAGGCAGAGTCTCACTAAGTTGCTCAGGCTGGCCTTGAACTCACTGGAAGATCCTGTATCTTCAATCCACTTGTCTCAACCTGGGAGCCCAGGCCTGCACCACCTGGCCCAACTTTAGAAATAATCTTTGGTAGCACTTTTTTGTTTGTTTGTTTGTTTGGTTGGTTGGTTGGTTGGTTGGGGTTTTTTTTTTTTTTTTTGGTTTTAGAAAGAGGGTCTCCCTGTATCCCCAGCTATCCTGGAACTTGCTATGTAGACCAGGCTGGCCTCCATCTCACAGAGATCCACCTGCCTCTACCTCCCAAGTGCTGGGATTAAAGGTGTGCACCACCACATCCAGTGTTAGCACTATTTTTGAACAATTTTGCCAAATAAACTTTTTAGCAAAGTATGGGTAGAAATTAAATGCTTAGTATTTTCCCATAATGGAAAATATATATTTCTGGAGATTTTAGTCATCTAATCAGGAAGCACCAACCGAGTCTAGATATAAATGGCATGAGTTAGCACAGGAGCCAAAGCTGACAGAGAGCAAGCAGAAATAGAAGTTTAAGTCAAGGGAGACCATTCATAATTCAAAGGGGGAAGAAAAGCAGCAGAGAACTAAAGGGGTTTGGTTGTGGAGCTCATGTATTGTAGGAGATCTTGCTATGAAAACAAACAGCTGGGCATGGTAGCATTTGCCTATAATCTCAGCACTCAGGAAGCTAAGGTAAAGGACTAAGAGTTTGAGGTCCAGCATAGTGGTGCACACATGTAATCCCAGCACTTGGGATGTGGAGGCAGTAGATCAGCAGTTCAAGGTCATCCTTGCTGAGTTGGAGGCCAGCCTGGGCTAGGGCTATATGAAATTCTGTCTCAAGCAAATAAAACAAAAAGCATGTAACTCACAAAATTTGGTATTTTATACGCTATTTTATATAGTTCTAAAAGCTAGTTCTACTCCTGAAAGAATGCCAATGAACATCAAATACAGACATTGTTTTATCTCTTCTCACATCTTCTACATCCTACAAGTAGGTATTTTTCACACCGTGATGTGAAGCAGGAATTTTCCCTTACTATAGTTCTGCCTTGTGCTATGGAGTCTCTAAGATTTGGAAAAGAGAGATGTGGAGAGATGACTTGGTGGCTAAGAGGACTTATTGTTCTTCCAGAGGACCCAGATTTGATTTCCAACATCCACATGGTAGCTAACACCTGTCCTTAATTTCATTCTAGGGACTAATGCCTTCTCCTGGCCTCTGCAGGCACCAGAAGTTCATGCAGAGCACTTACATACATCCAGGCAAAACACTCATACACATAAAATAAGTAAAATCTCATAGATAGATAGATAGATAGATAGATAGATAGATAATTTATGATTATATATATATATTTTTTTTTTTTTTAAAGAGACTGAGCCTTTGGAGCCTGTTCATTAAGCTGTGGTCAACACACCTTTTGTTTTAAGACAGAAAACAACTATCTGAATTGAAGTTGGATCTCTAAGGAAAACTTTCAGAACAGCGCCCCATCTTAACCTTGATTAAAAAGCAAAACATAAAGGGAGACCCTGTCTCAAACACACACACACACACACACAAAACATTAACTGAAGCCAAAAATCTTCCTCCTGAAAAATGCTTATGTGATGTTTGCAAAACAGAGTTTCTATAAAGGCTGTTTACACTCAAAGAGAAAAGGCAGCTGGAGTCCTCTCCTCTGAATTAGTTTGCTCTTCATTTGTCTTCTTACTTCCTTCATATACATCATAAGCTACCCAGGGAACTGTTTTCAGTATGTCAACCTTTTCTATGGTACACATAGATATGTGTGTCTTTTTTTTGGTCTTTTTGAGACAGGGTCTCCCTGTAGCCCCAGCTGGCCTGGAACTCACTCTAGACCAGGCTGGCCTTGAACTCACAAAGATCCGCCTGCCTCTGCCTCCCAAGTGCTAGGATTAAAGGCGTGCGCCACCACGCCCGGCCCACGATATGTGTATCTTTTATGGCTCCTTGAGAAAATTTTCCTTAATATCCTATTTATAAAATAGAGTCATGGGGCTGGAGAGATGGCTTGGCAGTAAAGAGCGCCGACTGCTCTTGCAGAGGACCCAGGTTCAACCCCCAGCACCCACTGGGAGGCTAAGAACCATCTTTAACTCCAGTCCCAGGGGAATCCGACACCCCCTTCTGATCTCCGCAGCATTGCACGACACGGGTGCACAGACCTACATGCAGACAGTACATTCATACACATACAAAAATAGATTTGAGAAATTAAAAAATAATAATAAATAAAATTTAAAAAATAGAGTCACAAAAGTGTTAGAAGGGATTTTTAAACACCTAATCCAGCCATCACTCTGACTCTTAAAACCTTTTTGTTAGAAATGGCTTCCTTCTTTTCAGTTTGCCTTCATGGTAACTTTCATTGGTAGGGTCTAAACCACAAGTCTATACCACAAGACTTTGGAATAAAAGAGCTTACAGTCTCATGATTCCCAAGTCTCATTGATGCTACTTGAATACCATCAGATGACAGTGTTCTGAGATTCTACAGTTGAATATCCTTTCCACCATTTGCTCCCTTAGCAAATTTCTCCTTAGCTAGAATATATACTAGCACATATACTAAGCCTTTAATATTTTCAGCCATGAACTACACTCAGAATAATGATGAGATTTAGAAGAAAATTTTTACCTGATATTCTTGCTTGCTCCTACTGCTTCAGTTCCAATTCTGGCTTTGAGTTGAATGTTTGCCTTCTGTTATAGCCCCTGCTGCCCTGCGATATCTGCCTGGGAGGAACAGGAACTTCTGCCAGACTCCCTTCCCCTTCACAACATTGACCCACTGAGGGAAGCTGATAAGGACTCAAGAAGAGATTGTCATAGCAGATTAGCCAGCCAAGGTCTGACCTCACAGAATAGTGAATCAGGTCTTCAGAGTGGAACAATTCAGGGTTTTTGAGTAAGCAGCCCAAGTTTACATCCTCTGAAAGAAGTGACCACCAATAACACAAGCAACCTTGCCCTGGTTAAAGTTGTTTGCAAACCTCTGCACTCAAATTTTAAGTTAGGCTACCCTGTACATACGTATTAGGAGCAACACTAGTTATGTTGTTATCTTCCAAATTGCTTGTTGTATTTTATTTACTTTTATCCTTTTCCCTATTATTTTTTAAATTATTTTATTATTTTATGTGTATGACTGCATGTGTATGTATGTATGTATGTATGTAACCCGTGTTGTGCGATGCCCGCGCAGGTCAGAAGAGGGTGTTGATTCTCTGGAACCGGAGTTAAGGGCAGTTGTTAGCTGCTACATGGATGCTGGGAATTAAACCTGTGTCCTATGCAAGAGCAGCCAGTGCTTTTAACTGCTGAGTAATCTTCCTATCCCTTTCCCTATTATTTTTAAAAGTTTTTATAAGTCTTCATACAAGTATATATTTTATGTTGAGCATATTTTTTATCCTCTTATTTCTCTCTCCTCCTGTTAATCCCCTTAAATATTTCCCTAATTTTATTTATACTTTCACGTCATATATACATACATGATTTTATATATTTGGGGGGGGTTGGCCTTTTTTTTTTTTTTTTTTANATGCCCACGCAGGTCAGAAAGGGTGTTTGATCCTCTGGAACCGTTGAGTTTAAGGCCAGATTGTTAGCTGTACATGGATGCCTGGGAATTAAACCTGGTCCTATGCAAGAGCAGCCAGTGCTTTTAACTGCTGAGTAATCTTCCTATCCCTTTCCCTATTATTTTTAAAAGTTTTTTAATAAGTCTTCATACAAGTATATATATTTTATGTTGAGCCTATTTTTTATCCTCTTATTTCTCTCTCCTCCTGTTAATCCCCTTAAATATTTCCCTAATTTTATTTATACTTTCACGGTCATATATACTACATGATTTTATATATTTGGGGGGGGTTGGCCTTTTTTTTTTTTTTTTTTTTTTTTTTTTTTTTGGTCTTTTTGAGACAGGATCACCCTGTAGCTTTGGCTGTCTTGGAACTCACTCTGTAGACCAGGATGGCCTTGAACTCACATAGATCTGCCTGCCTCTGCCTCTCAAATGCTAGGATTAAAGGCATGTGCCACCATGCCCAGCTTTTTTTCCCTTTTTTGATTTTATATATTTGTGTATGTATAAATCTCACCAGATAAAACATTCAATATTTGCCTTTCTGAAGCTCTCTTAATTTGCTTAATATGATTATCCCCAGTTGCATCCACTGTCCTACAGGTGACATAACTTTTTATGAATCAAAAATTCCATTATGTATATACACCACATTTTCTTTACCCAGTCCTCTGATTTTGCACACCTAGGTTGGTTATACAACTTAGCTATTGTGAGTAGTGCACATAGATGGAGCTGGCTGTCCTTGACTTGGAAGAATATAGACAATTTTTCTTTTCTCTTTTTCTCTTCAATGGTACTGTATTTTTTTAATGGCTTACAATGTTCACAAATTTTCTTTCTTTTTTTTTCATTTAAACAAAGACGTTTATTTAAACAAGACACTTGACTTGAAGGGAAAACTATCTAGGATTCATTTTCTTTCAAGAGTAATTTACCCCTACCTTAAAGACAGATTGCCCTACATGTAACAGCTATGTACAAAAAAAGTTATAAAATTGTCCTTGGTTTTACAATGATAAATGAAAAACATTAAACTTCTCCAATAGAACAAGGTATGCAAGGATTTTTGTGTTGTTGGTTTTTGTTATAACAATGAGAGCAAAATAACTTACTGGAGTATGAAGATAAGAGCTGACTGACTGAGCTCGCCACTATGGAGAAAGGGAGGCTTCCACTAGCCAGTGCTTTCCCGAACGTCTCCATTTGATGTCAACCAAAACATAATACCGGCCATTTAGATTAAAAAGAAAAAAGCACAATATGCTGGTGCATATACACCAGTTACTTTATGTACAGTAGAGGAATGGGAAGGGGAAATGAAATAGAACTGTACTGTAGTAGTCAGGATGTGGTGGAACCCAATCTCCTCTTTCTAAATGAGAATGTATTCTTGGTCTATAACAAAATTCTGGAGTGAAGGAGCAGGCTCCCTTCTTAGTAGACGCCTCCTGTCAGCTGCTGGAGCACATCAGTTGTGTCTTCATCATCCTCCATTTTCGACTGTGCAGGTGTGTCTGTTTCATTGATTGGCTGCCCATCAAAATGGAATCTGATTTGCCTCATTGACAAACCCTGTCATTCGCAATAGGCTTTCATTAGTTTACTAAGTGGCGTATGCCTTTTAATCTTAAACTGCACCACAGAACCATCCTGCCCTGCCACCCTCAAATTAATATGATCGTTGTTCTCAGTCTTGGCTCCTTCCTTGGGTTTCTCGTTGGCCATGGCAAGCGCCAGTGTCCTCAGCTGCCGCTTCACAAAAGAGGTACCAGGTCCGCACTGAAGAGCACACAGTCAGCACCCGGAGCGGCAGAAGAAGAAGCTTTTTGGTCTTTTTGAGACATGGTCTCCCTGTAGCCCCAGTTGTCCTGGAACTCACTATGCTCACTATATAAACCAGGCTGGCCTTGAACTCACAGAAATCCACCTGCCCCTGCCTCCCAAGTGCTGGGATTACAGGCATTCATCATCAAGCCCAGCTATGAATTATTTTTATAATTAAAAAAAATCACATAGAAAAATAGATGAGAGTCAGATATTTTTTCGTTTGGGGATGCTGCTGGTAAATTGGTTCAAGATACTAAACAAAATAATGGCCACCAACTGTTTATCACTATTATTGTTGTTAATATGTAAATGTTATTTTATTAAAAAAATGTTATTTTATAAGGACACATAGTCTTTTTTAGATGTAATTAAGAATCTTGGGATGGGGAAAATGACATTATCCTGGCTTACCTAC
>VZQC01003810.1:117785-262426 GCA_009823505.1 Rhizomys pruinosus | reverse complement strand
TTTGGTCTTTTTGAGACAGGATCACCCTGTAGCTTTGGCTGTCTTGGAACTCACTCTGTAGACCAGGATGGCCTTGAACTCACATAGATCTGCCTGCCTCTGCCTCTCAAATGCTAGGATTAAAGGCATGTGCCACCATGCCCAGCTTTTTTTCCCTTTTTTGATTTTATATATTTGTGTATGTATAAATCTCACCAGATAAAACATTCAATATTTGCCTTTCTGAAGCTCTCTTAATTTGCTTAATATGATTATCCCCAGTTGCATCCACTGTCCTACAGGTGACATAACTTTTTATGAATCAAAAATTCCATTATGTATATACACCACATTTTCTTTACCCAGTCCTCTGATTTTGCACACCTAGGTTGGTTATACAACTTAGCTATTGTGAGTAGTGCACATAGATGGAGCTGGCTGTCCTTGACTTGGAAGAATATAGACAATTTTTCTTTTCTCTTTTTCTCTTCAATGGTACTGTATTTTTTTAATGGCTTACAATGTTCACAAATTTTCTTTCTTTTTTTTTCATTTAAACAAAGACGTTTATTTAAACAAGACACTTGACTTGAAGGGAAAACTATCTAGGATTCATTTTCTTTCAAGAGTAATTTACCCCTACCTTAAAGACAGATTGCCCTACATGTAACAGCTATGTACAAAAAAAGTTATAAAATTGTCCTTGGTTTTACAATGATAAATGAAAAACATTAAACTTCTCCAATAGAACAAGGTATGCAAGGATTTTTGTGTTGTTGGTTTTTGTTATAACAATGAGAGCAAAATAACTTACTGGAGTATGAAGATAAGAGCTGACTGACTGAGCTCGCCACTATGGAGAAAGGGAGGCTTCCACTAGCCAGTGCTTTCCCGAACGTCTCCATTTGATGTCAACCAAAACATAATACCGGCCATTTAGATTAAAAAGAAAAAAGCACAATATGCTGGTGCATATACACCAGTTACTTTATGTACAGTAGAGGAATGGGAAGGGGAAATGAAATAGAACTGTACTGTAGTAGTCAGGATGTGGTGGAACCCAATCTCCTCTTTCTAAATGAGAATGTATTCTTGGTCTATAACAAAATTCTGGAGTGAAGGAGCAGGCTCCCTTCTTAGTAGACGCCTCCTGTCTGCTGCTGGAGCACATCAGTTGTGTCTTCATCATCCTCCATTTTCGACTGTGCAGGTGTGTCTGTTTCATTGATTGGCTGCCCATCAAAGTGGAATCTGATTTGCCTCATTGACAAACCCTGTCATTCGCAATAGGCTTTCATTAGTTTACTAAGTGGCGTATGCCTTTTAATCTTAAACTGCACCACAGAACCATCCTGCCCTGCCACCCTCAAATTAATATGATCGTTGTTCTCAGTCTTGGCTCCTTCCTTGGGTTTCTCGTTGGCCATGGCAAGCGCCAGTGTCCTCAGCTGCCGCTTCACAAAAGAGGTACCAGGTCCGCACTGAAGAGCACACAGTCAGCACCCGGAGCGGCAGAAGAAGAAGCTTTTTGGTCTTTTTGAGACATGGTCTCCCTGTAGCCCCAGTTGTCCTGGAACTCACTATGCTCACTATATAAACCAGGCTGGCCTTGAACTCACAGAAATCCACCTGCCCCTGCCTCCCAAGTGCTGGGATTACAGGCATTCATCATCAAGCCCAGCTATGAATTATTTTTATAATTAAAAAAAATCACATAGAAAAATAGATGAGAGTCAGATATTTTTTCGTTTGGGGATGCTGCTGGTAAATTGGTTCAAGATACTAAACAAAATAATGGCCACCAACTGTTTATCACTATTATTGTTGTTAATATGTAAATGTTATTTTATTAAAAAAATGTTATTTTATAAGGACACATAGTCTTTTTTAGATGTAATTAAGAATCTTGGGATGGGGAAAATGACATTATCCTGGCTTACCTACTGGATCTTAAAGCATATGTTTTTATAAGAGAGATGATTTGATTGATACAAGGATGATTTGGTTGATATGTGGTCCGAATAACAAAGATCAGACTGATATGACCAAAAACAAAGGCATGTCACAGTTA
Organism: Rhizomys pruinosus; assembly: GCA_009823505.1. Classification (NCBI taxonomy): domain Eukaryota; kingdom Metazoa; phylum Chordata; class Mammalia; order Rodentia; family Spalacidae; genus Rhizomys; species Rhizomys pruinosus. The sequence goes on along the minus strand of VZQC01003810.1, from coordinate 260,376 downwards.
CCACAGGCTGGAGGAGACTAGGAATGGATTCTTCTCTAAAGTTCTTGGAGAGAGCATGGCTCTGTTGGCATCTTGACTTTAGCCTAGTGAAATTGATGTTGAATTTTTTGCTGATAAAAAGCAAACAAACAGAAACAACCTATGGGCCAGGCATGGTAACACACACCTTTAATCCCAGCACTCAGGAGGCAGAGGCAGGTGGATCTCTGTGAGTTCATGGCCAACCTGATCTACATAGTGAGTTCCACAATAGCTGGCACAAAAAAACTGTCTCAAAAAAACTTTACTAGTTTTATTAGTAGCAGTAGTAGTAAGTAGTAGTAGTAGTCATCATAGTAGTAGTAGTCTGAGACAGGGTCTCCTTGTAGCCCCAGCTGGCCTGGAACTTGCTCTGTAGACCAGGCTGGCCTTGAACTCACAGAGATCTGCCTGCCTCTGTCTCCCAAATGCTGGGATTAAAGGCATGAGCCACCATGCCCAGCTTATAGTTTTATAATAGTTTTAATAGTTATAATAGTTTTAATAGCCATTTCTGGACCAGGTGTGGTGACACATCTTTCATCCCAGCATTTAAGAGGCAGAAGCAGGCAGATCTTTGTGAGTTCCAGGCCAGCCTGGGCTATACAGTGAGACCTTGTTTTTAAAAAAATTTTTGTGGGGCAGGAGAGATGGCCTAGGGGACCCGGGTTTGATCCCCAGCACCCACATGGCGGCTGAGAACCGTCTGTAACTCCAATTCCAGGAGAACTCCAGTTCCAGGGGAATCCAACACCCTCTTCTGACCTCTGCAGCATTGCATGACACGGGTGCACAAACCTACATGCAGACAGTACATTCATATAAATAAATAAATAAATAAATAAATAAATAAATAAATAAATAAAAAATAAAATAAAAAAAAAAAAATTTAAGCAGGGGTGTGGCGCACGCCTTTAATTCGACGCACTAGGAGGCAGAGGCAGGCCGGATCTTTGTGAGTTCAAGCGACCTAGCCTGGTATACGAGTGAGATCCCAACCACAGGAAAGTAGCACAGTTCCTCTCTCTAAATCAAACCATTAAAGGCAGTGTGCATGATGCATGTCTGTTAACCCTATTACTTGGGAAAGTCCAAGTCCGGAGGATCGGCTGGAGTTACAGGCCACCTTGGGGGCTATCATGAACCAACTCACACAAATGAAACCTAACACTAGCACGGACAATCCATCTGTTTCTGCTTCGCATTTTTATGCATGAACTGATTTTTTGTGTGGTTGTCTTTTTGAGACAAGGTTCCCTGTAGCCCAAAATGGCCTGGAACTCACTATGTAAGCCAGACTGGCTTTGAACTCTCAGAGATCTACCTGTGTCTGCCTCCCAAGTGCTGGGATCCACCACACCCAGTGAAATGACATTTTTAAGTCGGTCTCTGAACAACTTTATTTGATCTCCTTTCATTGTTGTTAACTTGAGACTACTGCCCTGCAGAGTTCTAATTGCTAATTACTCTTTGGACATGTTTGGCTGAATGGAGTTTCCAGGACAGGAGGCGACATGGATAACTTGTCATGATCAGCCCACCACCATAAGACCCTAAGGCCTAATGTCAGCTTCAGCTTGAACTTCTGAATGCAGCCTCACTTTTGGTCACCTTCACGCTTGAATCATGTCTAATGCTGGAGGCCATCAACATGACACATGGAAACTGAAATGACAAAGCAAGCAAACAAAAGAGCTGGAGATTAGAACCAGGTTTATCCAATTCAAAGGGCCTTCCGAGTTTGGGATTCTGGCTTGCTTGAGAGCTTTAAAAATCAAAAGTCTCTCTGGGCGGTGGTGGCGACACCTTAATCCTAGCCGCTTGGGGAAGGCGAGGCAAGATGGATCTTTGGGAGTTCAAGGCTAGCCTGGTCTCTACAGAGTGAGTTCCCGGACGCAGGGGCACCAGGGGAGCACCTGTCTTTTAAAAGACAAAAAAAAAAAAAAAAAAAAAAATCAAAAGTTTCCCTCAGTATCTTTTTACCTTTTTTTTTTTCCTTCCCACTCAACAGGAAGAACAAAATCTGGGCTGAAATGCTAGGAACTGGATTGTGGTTCCTTTCTGATTCTTTTACAATGCATCATGAGGGATCAGATCATCAGAGGGGGAGGTAATGTAGATTAGTAAAGGGGGGTTTCTTTTTCTTCTTCAAATTTTGGTTTTAAGTGTCCTGGATAGTCTGTCAGGCCAGGGAAGACCTCACATCTTGGCTTTACTGTCTGCAAAGCAAATGTTATTGACCCAAAACAACTTGAAATCGGTAGCCTGAATATATCATCTTTTTCTGGATGTTTGGGAAAGTTGTTTGTCATGCTAGTAATGGCTAAGAACTAGAATTCCCAGTTTATTTAAGATGTGTTCTTCTGCATTTCTTCTAATCAGCAGTGGTAGTTATGGTGAATCCTGCATGCTCACCACACATAAAATTCCAAACATAATAGCCTCTGGGATGTTACACTAACATAAAAAACTGCCATTTAGTGACTGCCTCAGTTGGGCCAAATGTGCTTTTGTTCTCTTACATAATCCTAATAACTTGAAAGACATGCATTATTTTTTTATTTTAATTTAATTTATTTATTTATGTGTATGAATGTATTGTCTGTGTGTAGGTTTGTGCGCCCGTGTCGTGCAATGCCGCAGAGGTCAGAAGAGGGTCTCGGATTCCCCTGGAACTGGAGTTCTCCTGGAATTGGAGTTACAGACGGTTCTCAGCCGCCATGTGGGTGCTGGGGATTGAACCCGGGTCCTCTGCAAGAGCAATCAGTGCTCTTAACCGCTAGGCTATCGCTATGCATTATTTTCATTCTTATAAATGACAAAAGTTCAACAATATAAAGTTCTGGGTTGCTCATCTAGTAAATAGCAGAGCTGGGATTTGAACACTGGTCTAACTGTATCCAAAGTCTGTCTACTCTTTCTGCTACATCACTGTGTTGAGAACTTGAAGAATAAGCCATGTGTCCCATTCACAATGTTTTTATATACATATTTTTTTTAATTTTATTTATTTTTGTATGTGTATGAATGCACTGTCTGCATGTAGGTTTGTACATCTGTGTTGTGCAGTGTCTCGGAGGTCAGAACAGGGTGTCGGATTCCCCTGGAACTGGAGTCAAGGACGGTTCTCAGCCGCCATGTGGGTGCTGGGGATTGAACCCAGGTCCTCTGCAAGTGCGGCTGGCGCTCTTAACCACTAGGCCATCTCTCCAGCCCCCATTTACAATCTAGAGGGAAAATATATATTAATTCATTAATATCAACTGAGCAAAAATGCACTAGGTATGCCCTCATTCATCTGAGAATGGTTCTGTAAGTTAGATGTTATTATTATATTACTTTCATCCTTTTTTGAGACTTTACAGAAGGGAAACTGAAAGTTTAATTATGATCCATATTCATAACTAATGCACTCTAGAGCCACTCTGAAGAGCTAGCAATGTAGGTGCAATGTGTGCTGTCTGTCTTGATGAGTGACAATAATGTTGCTGTGAGAACAAGGAAAGATTTCCTAAATGGCATGATGTACAAGTTAGAACCATGCTAAGGAGACAGAAAGCAGACAGACCAGTAGAGGAAACAACAGGTCCTCACTATCTTCTGTCCTTAATGTACAAGGAAGACCCGGAATCCTATGGCACAGAAGACATCTTGTTCCCTTTCACTTCTTCCTGTCCCTCTGACATTCATCACAGTTCTGATCCGCCTTTCCTTTGACACCTCTCCATTTCCACTAATATTTAGGTTCTTACCTTGAGTTAGCCTCATGGCTTTCACTCTCTGTCCCATTGTAATCTAAACACATCTGTAAACTAAGTTTCCTTAATTAAGCTCTAATTACCTAAGGACCTGACCTTGGAAATCTTCAATGCTCCCACTTTTGAGATTCCTGAACTCCACAACCACCCAGTTAGCCTGCCGGGCAGTCTTTCCAATCTTCTACTATGCCAAAAATACCAACAGGAGTCTTTAAACTTTGTTGTGAATCAGAACCACTTCTAAAGTGTTTACTAAAAACATTTATCTTGGCTGAGTGTGGTGACCCATGTCTTTAAACCTGGCACTCAGGTGGCAGAGGCAGGCAGACCTCTGTGAGTTTAAAGCTAGCCTGGTCTACATAGCAAGTTCCCAGACAGCCAGGGCTAGATAGTGAGACCGTGTCTAAACAAAACAGACAAGGGTCCTGGGAAACAAACCTGAGTCCTTTGGAAGAACAGTAAGTGCTCTAAATCACGGAGCCATCTCTCTAGCCCCCAGATAATTTAGCTGCACTTTTATCAGAGCATATTTTTCTTACATGTGTGTAAGAGCCCGTCCATCCAATCGCTGGACTCGCATGCTCAGACAGACCTTCACACACACACACACACACACACACACACACACACACACACACACACATTCACTCCAGGACCGGCCCAGGCAACATCACCATGCCCAACAGTCTCCCAGAGGTCCGAGAACTGAGAGTTGCAGGGTGAAGAAAAGAAACAGCCGTGCTCGCTGTACAGACAGCAGCAGGCCTAAGTCTCAGAAAGAGGCACTGGCTGAAAACAGACACCAGGAAGTTGCTTCACGTACGCCATCGCGCCAGCGGCAGCACCCCCGCCCACGCCCACGCCCACGCCCACGCCCACGCAACTTCGCCTTGGGCTCCGATTGACTGCTGTTCCTGACAACCCCGCCTCCCGGATGGTCACGTGGTGCCCTGGCTGCCCCGGGATTGACTGGCGGGCTGCGCTGCGGGGAGGAGGCTGAGGGGAGCTGACGCGGGAAGGCGATGTGGCTGCACACTGCTTCTATTGGATTCGCAGCCGGGGTGAGCGTCCTGAGAGTCCGGACGCAGGCGGACTGCGGATTCCCGGCCGGGTGCCCAAGTCTAGTCCTGGTCTCGGCCTCTGCCCCGCCAGGATGGCCCTCCGTCCCCTGGAGTTGGTGGGGGTTGCCGCGTTCTACTTTAGGCATCTACTGTGTATAAGCTTTGGCTGGCCTGCAGAGGAGTCTGAGCCGAGCGCCATGAGGTATAGGCTGGGGAGATGAGGGCTTGGAGATGCCCGAAGTATGCACTTTCCCCGCGGAACAGGTTAGAGGTAAGCCGGATTTATAACTTGTGCTGATGATTTTCCAATTCTGGACTGTAGAGCTTAGTGGAGAGGGTCGCCCACTGAGGTCATATATTGAACCCCTAGTAGCAGGCACGTAAAATACTGCCCTGGTTCTTCAGGAATTCAGTGAGATGGGGCCGGTGAGAGAGATGGGTGAAAACGGGTTACATGGTTGGCTTTGATGGACGAAACAGCTGTGGAAGTCCGAGGGGACTGACCAAGGAAGCTAAGGGCACTTAACCGAAAAGGTGGCATTTGAGTAGTTCTCAAAGAATACTTGGGTTTTCTCCCATTGAGGGACGTGAGGGAAGACATTGCAGGTGGAGCAAACTGTCCAGAGGCAGGGAACTAAAAGAATTACCCACGGGGTTTGCTAGAAACCTGAGTTAACATGTCTGGCTGGATCACATAGGTCAACTAGAGAAGATCTGAGGATGCAGAAATAGTCTTGTAACCGGGCGTGGTGGCGTACGCCTTTAATCCCAGCGCTAGGGAGGCAGAGGCAGGAGGATCTCTGTGAGTTCAAAGCCAGCCTGGTCTACATAGCGAGCTCCAGGCCAGCTGGGACTAAAGGGGGACTCTGTCTCAAAAATACAAAAAAAAAAAAAAGTCTTGGTTGAGTGGTCTGCAAGGTTCGTGTTAGGGTTGTGTTATTAGTTAAGGATAAATTTACATCATTTTGGTTTGTTTTGAAGACGGCTCTTCCTGTGTACCCCAGGCTGGCCTCAAACTCATGATCCTCCTGCCTCAGTCTCCCAATCAGTAGGATTACAGATGTAATCTACTACTATACCTGTTTTTTTGTTTTGTTTTGTTTTTTTTTTTTAGACAGGGTCTCCCTTTAGTCTTAGCCTGGAACTCGCTCTGTAGACCAGGCTAGCCTTGAACTCACAGAGATCCACCTGCCTCTGCCCCCCAAGTGCTATGATTAAAGGCATGTGCCACCACACCCAGCCTGATTGGTATTTTTGGTGCCAGAGTTGACCCAGGGTTTTATTCATGAGCCAATTTTGAAATACCTTTAATGTTAAGCAGAGTAGTTTGGATCTACTTCCTGGGCCTTGGGGACCAATTGAATGCTTGTGAGTAATGGCTGAATCACATTTCCATATTTAAAGGTCAGCAAGAGCATATGTAAACAGAGGCAGGAGACCCATTGAGTCTCTAGTGTTGTCAGGCAGAAGGAAGATGGGATTTGAAGTCATTTACTATTTGGAGCCCAAGTGTAGTGACAGATGCCTTTAATCCCACCACTTGGGAGTCAGGGAGGCAGGTGGATACCTGTGAGTTGGAGGGGGGAAAAGGCAGTTAATATTTGGTTTTGAGCTTGGCATTCCTTATAAGTTTCATGATTTGAGTTAAGTTAAGCTCTCAGCCAGATGTGGTACATGCCTGTGATCTCGGCACTTAGGAAGGCAGGAGAATCAGGAATTAGATAGATACTGGCAATACGGTATTGAGTGTCTGTGGAGAGGGTGACCTTGTGATCCTGGTACTTTTCCATGTCATAACTAGAAGATGTCATTTGGAATCAGTGAAATGCAGTCAGTTTCTCATTGAGAAACTGATTTTTCAGAGGCTGGAAAGATGGCTTAGCAGGTAAAGACAGCTTGCTGCCAAGAATGACAGCCTGAGTTTGATCTCCAGGACCCACATGGTGGAAAGAGAGAACAGACTCCTGAAAGTTGTCCTCTGACCTCCACATAGGTGCCATGACACCCATGCAACACACACAAAATAAAAATGTTTAAATGTTAAAAGAACTGTTGGAAGGAAGGAAATGAAATAAGATGACATGAAATTGATTACCCAAGCAGTGAATTATGCAGGCTTTGCTTTGCTTAATCTTGTACATAGGCTAGAGTCCAGAAGCTAGTAGTGGAAAAGCACAAATTTGGATTCAAACCTCAGTTCTCTTCCTAATTCTGTTATTAATTTCTATTTGCTTTGGCCTCTTTGGATTTGGGGCTTAAATTAGAAGTTTACAATGCTAACCATAAATAATGCCCATACCAATTTGGCCAAAGGACTTAAGGGATAACTTTGTTCCTTGCCTTCAGAGGTCAAGTAAGTCCCAGGGGACTATGCATGGGGGCATCTCTTGAAATGTCCTGCAGATGTGAGTCACCAGTCTTCCTGTGCAGGGAGGTCTTGGAGATCCACTAATGGGACTTTAGCCAGTGACCAGTCTATAAAGAGGAAAGTCTACTCATGCTTCAAAAAGGGAAGCCTGGTCTAGCAAGACCTGACTTTGTCCTGGATAGAACTAGTAAATGAAAAGCCAAAAGGAGGGGCTGGAGAGATGGCTCAATGGTTAAGAGTTCCGACGGTTCTCACAGAGGACTCCGATTCCCAGCACCCACATGGCATCTAAGAACTGTCTTTGAGCCAGGTGTGGTGTCGTATGCCTTTAATCCTAGCACTTGAGGCAGAGGCTGAGGTGGATCTCTGTGAGTTCAAGGCCAGCCCAGTCTGGTCTACAGTGTGAGTTCCAGGCCAGCTGGGGTTATAGGGAGACCCTGTCTCAAAAAAAGAAAAAGAAAAGCCAAAAGGAGCCAGGGGCTCCCTCCCCCCTTCCTCCCCCCAAAACCCGAGTGAACCCTGAGGACCAGATCCTCAACTGACCTTGAGAAAACAAAAACCTTGGTTAATTTGGGCTAACTGTGTGGCCTTAAACATCCAAAAGGAAAGTATAACTAGAAATAATCAGTAAGGCCTGAGAAATTGTACTTCAAGTATAAAACGAGATCTTAGTAAAAAGACAAAAAGTAAAACAACAACAACAACAAAAAAACCTCTGTTGTTTTGCCTATCTTCAATTCTTACTGGCAAGTGCAGCTACCCTATGGCTGCCACTACTTTTGCCATCCTTCAACGATGTGAGACAGGGCTGGAGAGATGGCCTAGCGGTTAAGAGCGCTGACCGCTCTTGCAGAGGACCCGGGTTTGATCCCCAGCATCCACATGGCGGCTGAGAACCGTCTGAAACTCCAATTCCAGGAGAACTCCAGTTCCAGGGGAATCCGACACCCTCTTCTGACCTCCGCGGCATTGCACGACACGGGTGCACAAACTTGCATGCAGACAGTACATCCATACACACACAGAAATAAATAAAATTAATAAAAAAAATTTCAAAGACGTGAGACACAGCTTTTCAACCTTCCAATATGGACTGAAGACTCATGTCTCTCCAAGACTCCTCCAAACCTTCAGTTCCAGATGGGGACTGCTGAGACATTCAGCTTGTGGATTGAGCAACTACTGGAGTTTCAGCCTCTTCAGAGTATAGACTGCCATTGTTGGACTACCCAGGCTGTATCATGGAGGCCAGTAAAGGAGGATCAAGACAGGACATGGTGCTTACTGGACCTCATTTGGTGACCATGGGAAGGGAAGACCCCAGTGTGGAGCACAAGGGCAGGACTGATGGTTGTTTGGGCTTGCCAAGGAGGAGCCTTCAAACAATTCCTTAAGGAAAACATGACATGTTTCAGCCTAATAAAGAAAAAATAAGTAAATAAAAATAAATCATAAGCTGAAGATGCTAAAACCTATGGTGTCATAATCCTGATATATGTGTGGCATGCATATATGCATATTTTGGAGTGATGCAAATTGGAAGGAACAACAAAAACAAAAAAGACTGGGTCAAAGAACTGACTGAAATGGTGAACTTCTTCCCAAAATAGACTTCTGCATCGAAAATTTTAAGAGACTAAAAAACACGTATGGCAGAAGCATGGGCTCTGGTGGGGCGGGGGGCAAGGAAGGGGAATGGGTCTGGATTCGATTGGGAAATGTATGAGATGCACAAAGCTTCAATAAAAATTGGCTTTGAAAAAAACATAATTTTATAAAGTAAGATAAAGTTTAAATGTAGTGATCTTGAAAAAAAAAAAAAAGGCAGAGGCAGGCGGATCTTTGTGAGTTCAAGGCCAGCCTGGTCTACAGAGTGAGTTCCTGGACAGCTGAGGCTACAGGGAAACGCTGTCTCGAAAAAAAAAAAAAATAATGATGATGATGATGATAATAATAAAATGATGCGAAAGTGACACACATCTCATAGAAAAAAAAAGTTTACAATGCCAAAGGAACTTTTAAAGTCTTCCTGTTTTGCCCAGGCTGGCCTCTTAACTCCTTGGCTTAAGTGACCCATCTGCCTTACCCTCTTGAGTAGCTAGAACTATAAGCATGTGTCACTCACTATACCTGGCATTATGGGTATACTTTTTCTCTTTGCTGGAAGAATTATAAGTTGAATTTTATATTAAATGAACTGGACATTATGATTTAGTAGAAAATCTGCTTTAAAACTAGGTTATGTGTCTCACCACAGAATCCCTCAGATAACAGAGTTTGAGCTCATTTTAAACTAAAAAAGTTTTGTGTTTTTATCTTTTCTTTTATTTATTTTATGTGTATGAGTGTTTTCCTTGCATGTACTTAGTACTGGGAGCATGCAGTGCCCACAACAGGTGAGAGTTCCCTAGATCTGGAGTTAAAGACAGTTGTTAGCTGCCATGTGGGTGCTAGGAACCTAACATGGGTCTTTTGCCAGAACAGCCAGTGCTCTTAACTGTTGAGCCATTCCTCTAGCTCCCCCAAAATGTTTTTGAATGGTAAATGTTTTACCTCTCTCTGTGCGGTGAACATAAAAATATCTCCTGCCAGGCGTGGTGGTGCATGCCTTTAATCCCAAGGCTCGGGAGGCAGAGGCAGGCGGATCAAAGCCAGACTAGTCTACATAGCGAGCTCCAGGCCAGCTGGGACTAAAGGGAGACCCTGTATTAAAAAGACAAAAAAAAAATATCTCCTAAACATGACTCCCCTAAGCAAAAACTTGTTCAAGTTTGCATTTCTTTTGTATAGCAATTACTTAAAGCCAAGTAGAAGATATTTATTGAAAAATTTATGATTGAAACAACTAAGAAAGCAGTTGTTTTTTTTTTTTTAGGTAAGCCTACATTTTCTTGGATGAGAAAACAGATTGGGCTGCCCTGTGGTCCAAGGAGCGGAAATAAAATGATGCAATGATGAGTGAAGTCTAATCTGACCTGGTATTGCCATTGATTTCCTGCTGGCTTTGACCAGGGCATGATCCCTTAATCTTCTCTCTGAGCTGATTCTGCTTAATTTCTACATAGGTGTATGCTAAACTATTTGGATACTGGATTGTTATGTATAAGAGTATTTCTTTTGTATTCTTTTGAATTACTGATAATTTCCTGTTTTCCTTTTTAGGTGGAACTGAGAGATCTGGTTTGAAAACTTACGGAGGAATGCACCATTTCAGTCCTGAATCTGAATCTGTTCCCTTACTGTTTCAAAAGTGCTTTAATTAACTGGTATTTTGGCAAGACCTTTGAGATTTTTTAAAATTTTATTTATTTTGTATGTGTATGAATGTACTGTCTGCATGTAGGTTTGTGCACCCGTGTCATGCAATGCCACGGAGGTCAGAAGAGGGTGTCAGATTCCCCTGGAACTGGAGTTCTCCTGGAATTGGAGTTATAGACGGTTCTCAGCCGCCATGTGGGTGCTGGGGATCGAACCCCGGTCCTCTGCAAGAGCAGTCAGCGCTTTTAACCACTAGGCTATCTCTCCAACCCAACCTTTGAGATTTTATAATAACCTTTTAAGTGACCATTATAACTTCTGACAAATATAAATTTTTTAATTTTTTTATATATATTTTTTGAGACAGGGGCTTCCTGAAGCCCCAGCTGGCCTGGAACTCACAATGTCAACCAGGCTGGCCTTGGCAGAGATCCTGCCACTGCCTCCCAAATCCTGGGATTAAAGGCATGCACCACCACGCCCTGCTTCCTGAATTAATTTTTTTCTTGATTTTTAAAAATATTTTTATTTTATTATTTTTTATGTGTATGAGTGTACTGTCTTCTGCATGTAGGTTGATGCACCCGTGTCTTGCAATGCCGCAGAGGTCAGAAGAGGGCATTGGATTCCCCAGGAACTGGAGTTAAAGACAGTTCTTAGCCACCATGTGGGTGCTGGGAATCGAACCCGGGTCCTCTGCAAGAGCAGTTGGGTGCTCTTAACCACTGAGCCATCTCTCCAGCCCCTGAATTAATGATTTTTAAAAGCCATTTCTTTACTAACTTGTCAATCTATTGGCATAAGTTTTCCTAAACAGGTTACTGAACTCTAGTGTTACCAAAAAGTTTCATATAAGGCTGTATTCTTGTTGGAACAAGATTTTTGTTCTCTTACTGCCTTTTTTTTTTTTTGAGACAGGGTCTCTCTTTTGTCCCAGTTGGCCTGGAGCTCGCTCTGTAGACCAGGCTGGCCTTGAACTCACAGAGATCTGCCTGCCTCTGCCTCCCCAGTGCTGGGATTAAAGGGGTGTGCCACCACGCCCAGCAAGCAACATTTTAATACAGAAATACCACAAAAATCCAAAGTTGTTCTGAATGAAAATTTTATGTAAAACACCTGAAGTAATCTTTGAGTTTCCACATCATCATGACAGCATAAAACTGTTTTTTTCCCCCAGAATCATGTATTATTAAAACTCAAATATTTAATAGGAACTTTTGTAATAACCAGGATAATTCTAGTCAGTTGTGCAAACTCAACAGCAAGCAGAAAGAGCCTGTTGAAGGTCTTCCATGACTCACCAAGTACTCATTGGACAAGGATGAGGTAAGCATCTTACTATGTTTTATCATTGCTTATTAGCTTTGCTTTCACATTGAAATTTTCAGACTCCTCTCTGTATAAACTAACTGTATTTTTCTTTATCCTGTTTTCCAAGAAAGGCAGGCATGGCTCATAAAGAAATCTTCAAATGCTCATAAACTATAGCAGATGTTAGCAAACAAGTCACAGTATATGGAAGTGTTCCTATATATTTCCATAAAGAGGAACTCCATGTTTCATATTGTTTGTAAACAGCTAAAACCTCTACCTCACAGGTAGATAAATGTTCTCAAAAGAGAAGGCCTGCTTCCCAATAACCACCTGCTTTTAAAGTCTAACCTAGAGTTTTCCTCAGTTTTTGAACCTCATTTGTTTTCTCTCCTGTTACTTTTTTACAGACTCCCTACAGAGCCTAAGCTGGCCTTGAACTAAAAATCCTGCTTCCATCTCCTGAGTGTTGGTATTATAGTCATGTACTACCACTTGAAGCTTAAACCTCTTACTCTTAAAGGAGAATGAGAAGCAAAGTATCTGTTCTAATTATCTTCTTTAATCCACCTCTACACTGGCCCTTACACCACCTACAATCCTGATCCTCCTACTTAGCCAGCTTGGTAGAGAGCAGACAAAAAGGTTAGGATCAAATGGATATACCTTTAAAGGAATCCATATAGAAGCCAGGCATGGTGCCACACGCCTTTAATCCCAGCACTTGGGAGGCAGAGGCAGGTGGATCTCTGTGAGTTTAAGGCCAGCCTGATCTACATAGTGAGTTGCAGGACAGCTGGGGCTACAGGGAGACCCTTTTTCAAAAAAACCAAAAAAAAAAAAAAAAAGGAATCCATATAGTTATTTAAAATTAATATAGTTAGGAATTAGGGAAGTATCAATGCTGTTTACCAAACTAAAACAGTCTGGTGGCCTTCAAATGCAAAAAGAGTTGTGAGAGAATCTGCTGATCCCTTTCAGTTTTCTGGCGAGTACAGTTTAACCAGGTGCTGTACTTCTGTCGGATAACCAGTGATGGGACAGGCTTGGTGACTCCTCACATAATTAAACACACAGCGGTAACAAAAGACATAGCCAGAGGTGGCAAGAACAGTATCATTCACCCGAGTTTTACGACAGAGTGGGCATACAGTCTTCATTTTGGGTAAGAGCGGAGAATCAGAGTTGTAGTCTAGGTGGACAGGTGGTGGTGGAGTAGGTAGGGCAGTCAGTGACTTGATGGCTTCTTGGTTTTCAGATGAGTACCACCAGTCAAGGAACTGCAGGAAGAATACACCCACAGAAAGGCCAGTGGACAGGGATAAGGCCACACCTCCCACAGCTTTCTTCAGAGCTGACTTCATCTTTTCACCAATGCTATTGGGAAAAGAGAACAAGGGAGCAAACAGAACAGTTTATTTGGGTATAAGCACAGAATGACTAACATAGCTCCATGCTCATCAGAATCATGGATTTTGTTATTGAAGAGATGGTAGACTGAAGAGATAGCTCAGCAGTTAAGAGTACTGGCTGCTCTTGCAGAGGACCTGGGTCAATTCTCAGCACCCACTTGGCAGCTAACAATCATTTGTAATTCTAGTTCCCTACTGCATGAACAGGTATACTTACATACTTGGAAACAATATATTCATACACATAAAACAGTATTAAAAAATATTTGGGGGCTGGAGAGATGGTTCATCAGTTAAGAGTACTGGTTGCGGGGCTGGAGAGATGGCCTAGTGGTTAAGAGCACCGACTGCTCTTGCAGAGGACCAAGGTTTGATCCCCAGCACCCACATGGTGGCTGAGAACAGTCTTTAACTCCAGTTCCAGGGGAATCTGACACCCTCTTCTGACCTCCGCAGCATTGCACGATACAGGTGCACAAACCTACATACAGACAGTACGTTCATACACATACAAAAATAAATAAAATTAAAAAAAAAAAAGTACTGGCTGTTCTTGGAGAGGACCTGGGTTTGAATCTCAGCATCCACATGGCAGCTAGTAGCTGTAACTCTAGTTCCATGAGTGCTCTTCTGACCTCTATAGGGATTGCATGACATGGGTGTACTTTACATATCTGTAGGCAATACATTCACACACATTAAAAAAAAAAAAAAAAAGACCCAGGCATGGTGGTGCACACCTTTAATCCCAGCACTTGGGTGGCAGAGGCAGGGGGATCTCTGTGAGTTCAAGGCCAGGCTGGTCTACATAGTTTCAGGATAGCTGGAGCTACAGGGAGACCCTGTCTCAAGAAATAAAATAAGATAAATAAATAAAATATTTTTATAAAAACATTGCTGCACTGGCACAGTCCTTATGGGACTCTTCAAATGATTAAGTCGGTATCGTAGGTGTATACCTGAACTCTATTTTTTAAAAAATTTTATGTGTATGCATCTATTGCCTACATGCATGTAAAATACACCTGTGTCATGCAATGCCTGTGCAGGTCAGAAGAGGGTGTTGGATCCCCTGGAACTGGTGCAGGTCAGAAGAGGGTGTTGGATCCCCTGGAACTGGAGTTACCTAGCTGAACTCTAGCTGCCATGTGAGTACTGAGAATTGACTAAGAGCAGCCAGTGCTCTTAACTGCTGAACCCTCTCTCCATCCTCCTGAAGTTTGTATTTAACAACAATGGATTCGGCATTTGATTTTACAAAGACACTGGAGAATTAGATTTTATAGACCTTTTTTTTTTTTGGTCTTTTTGAGACAGGGTTTCCCTTTAGTTCCAGGTGGCCTGGAGCTCACAGAGACCCTCCTGCCTCTGCCTCCCAAGTGCTGGGATTAAAGGCATGGGCCACTACACCTGGATTTTTATACTTTTTTTCTTAGTGGAAGATGTGTCCAAAAAAAGAAACAGTTTCTCTTAAAAAAAAATAATTTGAAATTGTAGGAGAAACCAAGCATTAGCTAGAGGTGGTGTAGCCTCCTGTTTAGAATTAACTTGGTATTTTAGGTTTATACCTGCAGTTTGCTATTTTTTTAATTTTCAACTTTATGTGTATGCATATATGGCTCTGCCTTCAAGGTCAGCTCTGCTGTCTGGTAGCTGTTGGTTTCCCCAACTGCTGAATGAAGCTACTGCATTTAGGGTCTTGATAAAGTACACCTCCCATTAGGCCTGGGAGATGTGTCCATTATGAGGAAGGTTACCAGGATGGCAGTCGTGTTTTATGGGTGTGAAGAATAACTAATATGGGGCTGGAGAGATAGCCTAGTGGTTAAGAGCACCGACTGCTCTTGCAGAGGACCCAGGTTCAATCCCCAGCACCCACATGGCGGCTGAGAACGATCTGTAACTCCAATTCCAGGGGAATCCGACACCCTCTTCTGACCTCCGCGGCATTGCAAGACACTGGTGCACAAACCTACATGCAGACAGTACATTCATACACATATAAAAAAAAAACTTTTTTTGTATGATTTTATCAAATAACTCAAACTGAGGGAGGTAGATTAGATAAATGTGATAAAATATTTTTAGGAAATGTTAAGGACTTACCTTCTCACTGGTTGCCTCATCACACTGGCTACAACCAGCCTGTGCTCCATAGCTTGGATATCCTGAGCTGTCAGCCGGCCTAGCTTAACTCCAGCTAGTTTCAATAGGGGAGAGTGATGCTGAGCTTTTCCTAGGATGTATCGAAGTTGCTGCACAAGAAACCAGCCCTCCCAGGCCATGTTAACAAATGGGTAGGCTGCCAGGAAGGCTCTGTAAAATCGTTTCCACTGAGAAGAAGGGGGGTGAATAGAATATTCATCCTCTTCTCTCAAGCTAGAAACCAGCTTCTCCAGCTTCACTTTCAGATAGGGAAAAAGAACGAGAAACATAACCGATTTCCAAAGGTGCTTCTTGGGGAGACCAGCACTGGCCAATCTCTGAAACCTCTCAGAGTCCCCCATCACAATCCGCTTTAAGCCATAAAAGTTTTCAGAAAATGAGGCACTGGTTTTAGACAGATAGTGCTGCTGAAGCAGAAGATCCAGCAGAGTAAAGATTTCATCAAACCACCTCCAAAAGAAGCCATAGTACACAGGATTTGATTCTGCAAGAACCTAAGGCAAATAGATGAAATTTGGTTAGTCTTCAGCTTGCATCATGTTTTCTTTTTCCTTATAAATTCAACATAAATTCGATGTCTATCCTAAGCCCCCTGAGGTTCTAGGAATTGAGTACAGGGCTTTGAATGTCCATTAAGCCATGGGATATGAATGATACACAAACTGGTAGTTTCAAACTTTAGGCTACCAAGTAGAATTAACTGCTTTGGCTTGGTGTTTTACCCAGTCATCCCAGAATTCTTTCAGAGACATACCTTACCTTGACCACATGCTGAAGAGCAGGTCTCACTGCTGTCATTAAACTGTCCTGTGCTACCACCTCAAAGATGGACGGCTGGTCGTCTGTCACTGAAGCCGTGGTGATGTGAGCCCCATGCTCAGCCATAGTGTCCTGTGTGTACTGGGTTTTAGTTTCCCACAAACGCTCTAATGAGCATGAACTTTTTTGTATCAAACGGGTGCTGAACCTTAATCTTTCTGCGTGGCACCGGAAATTTCAGTCTTACAGGAGTGGAATTCAACTGGGGTAAATAAAAGCTCTGGAGAACTGGGGATGGAAGGGAGGGATCTCTAGGTTAAGGACTGAGCTCCAGCGGGGGAAGGGGCGCATAGGGGTGGCAGTGGCTTGTCAGACACTGCGTGACTCCGAGACACGTGCGCGAAGGGACCCCGAATTGTAGAGCTGCAGTCCGAGCTACGAACCAGCGACCTTCCTCAGCAGGCTGCGGGGTGCGCGGGTTGGGGGCGCGGCACCGCGCGCCAGCCCGTCCTTGCTGGCTGCCCCCGGCGCGGCGCGGCGCGGCGCGGCGCCGAGCACCGTGACGCCGCGGGCCAGCGAGGTCTTGCTTTGTGACCTGCCGCACCCGGAAACAAACTCTCAGGGCCCTCGGACAAGGCGGGCGGAAGACGGGCGCTCTAGCATCGGAGGCGCCATGAGCCGGAACTAGGAACTCTATGGCACAGCGGGATTTCCGGTTCCTCCCCTCGGACATTAGCGAGGTGATGGGGAATGGCGTGGGTCAATGGTTTGTTCCGGTTCTGGTCCTGCCTGGCTGCAGCCTGGTGGAAAGCCACCTCTGGTTCCCTGTGTACAGCGCCCAGGGCGCCGGACATGGGCCCGTAACAAGTTCCCGCAGGCGAAGGAACTAAGGACGGAGGGAAAAGTGGCAGGTCCTTTACATAGCCACCGTCTCCCACAGTCCGAGGACTTGAAGCGACAGCGCAAGACACAGGCTTTAGTTTTTATTATCGCTATCAGGGAGTTTGGTGTTAGGATGAAAACGATCGTCCAACAGAATTTAGGACTATGACTTTTTCATCCTAGCTGCTAGCTTGTCTTCCACGTATTAAATTCAGTTATAACTCTAGGCACATGCTGCTTTATTCGATGAAAATGATTCCTGCTCAGCAAGATGTGTCATGATCGATAACAAAATACTGCCACAGCAGGGGACATACTGATAAAACTAGCGTGGGCTGAAGTTGGATAGACTAGGTGCTTTTCGCTTAGTTTGTATACCAGATGTCAAATGATCTGCAGAGTACAAGTTTTATACTTTTTTGGTTGAATTGCTGATATAAGTAATTGAATTTGAATGAGTTACCTTCTTGGTAACTCCCCACTTCTAGGCTAAAACAAAAATAGAAGGACCTTAAGTCAATTAGTTTGCATAATGAGAATGCTTTTTTTAAAAAGCTGGATTTAGTTGTTTCAGTCTTAAAAATTAAAATTCTAGTTCTAAAATATGTTTTATGCTCTTTTACTAAAATAGCTGTCAGAAGATGACTTGGTGCCTTCTTTTTAACTTTTCAGTTAAGTGTTGTATTTTGTTTTGGCTTAAGACAAGGCCTTGGTATGTAGCCCTGGCTGGTCTAGTACTATCATCTAGCTTGTGGCAGTCCTGCCTCAGCTCCCAATGCTATGTGCCTTTATGACCAGCCTTAGAAAGTTTGAAGAAGGAGAGAATGTATCTATATAAAGCATATCAGGAATCAGTGATAATATATATGTTATTAACTAAACAGCAAAAATACAAAGTTGAGAACTAAGGAAATTAAACATCAAAGTTTTTTCCGGCTACAAGAAAAACAGGATAATTCAAAATAAAAAGGAATTTATCAAGTATATGGAATATCTCACAAATGAGTTAGCTCAAAGAACAGGGACTACATAATCAAATGTGAATTCTCTAGGAGGAATTAGCAACATTTTATCTAGGTAACCTTGTTACACTGAATTTGCCCTCATGCTCTTTAATCAAATTCCAACTGATTAGCTGAGTGTCTGGGCACACATATGTAATCCCAGCATTTAGGAGGCTGGACTACATAGTGAGAACTCGTCTTGAAAAAGAAAGGAAAAACAAGTAAAAAAAAGAGAGCCCTGCATGGTGGTATATTGCCTTTAATCCTGGCACCCCTCTAGAGGCAGGTAGTTTACATAGCAAGTTCCAGGCCAGCTGGGGCTACAGGGAAATTCTGTCTCAAAAACAAAGACCCCCTCCCCCCAAAAAAACAGAAGGGAGAAAAAGGAAGAAAACATTAGAAATCCAAAATCCAATTGAGCAATCTTGATTCAGAGCCCCATTTCATTCTTAGACAGATGGGCAAGATACCTTAATAGATTATGAGAATAAACATAAGAAAATGGAAAGATAGTCAAAGATAATGTGTTAGGGCTGAGGATATAGATCAGTGGTAAAGTATTTGCCCAGCATATGTGAATCCCTAGGATCCATATCCAGTTGTGAAAAAAATAATTTTATATTGGTAATGTGTCAATTTTTAGTTGCCAAGTAACAGAACAAAAATCCCATCCTTGCTAGGTGTGATGGCACATGGATTTAGTATACCAATGACTCAGGCAGAAGTGACTGAACTTTATATATTAGAAGGCATTAAGCAGGCAGATTTCTGTGAGTTCAAGGCCAGGCCAGCTGAGGCTACAGTTGAGACCCTGTCTCAAAAACACCAAAAAAAAAAAAAAAAGGCACTAAGGGCCAAATCTTGATCACCAGGTTATGAAGTCTTTAAAAAGTTATTAGTACAGTATATAATTAATGCTCAGTAAGTATTAATTTACTGATTTGATTATAATGGTGTAGGTCATCATTATTCTATGACTGATGGGCTTGACAGCTTCTTAAGTGGTCTGCCACACACTGAGTCTTTGATGATAGGAACTGTTTTCTTTTGAGACAGGGTCTCCCTATGTAATCCTGGCTGGCCTCAAACTGGCTATGTAGACCAAACTGGCCTTTAATTTTCAGAGTTCTGCCTGCCTCTGTCCTGAGTGCTGGGATTAAAGATGTATACCACCACACTTGGAAGGAACCATGTTTTCTAAGAGTTGGATCTCTAATACAAGTCCTGAGATATATATAGTAGCCCTTGATAAATATTAAAAATAGAGTAAGATAGCCGGGCGTGGTGGTGCACACCTTTAATCCTACACTCCAGGAGGCAGAGGCAGGCGAACTCTGGGAGTTTACAGGCCAGTTGTCATACATAGCCAGGTTTGAGGCCAGCAGGACTGATATAGGGAGACCCTGTTCAATGAAAATTCTATCATCATAAACTCAGTGCATGTGGCAGACCACTTATAGAAGCTGTCAAGACCATCAGGTCATAGAATACTACACCATTAAACAATTAGTAAATTAAATACTTACTGAGCAATTAATTATATACTGTACTACGATAACATATAATTTTAAAGACTTCATAACTGGTGATAAGATTTGGCCCTTCATTAGGTTGCCTTTTTTTTTTTTTTTTTTTGTGTGTTTTTGAGACAGGGTCCAGCTGTCCTGGGGCTCACACTGTAGATTATGCTGTCCTTGAACTCACAGAAATCTGCCTGCTTAATGCCTTCTAATATATAAAGTTCAGTCACTTCTGCCTGAGTCATTGGTATACTAAATCCATGTGCCATCACACCTAGCAAGGATGGGATTTTTGTTCTGTTACTTGGCAACTAAAAATTGACACATTACCAATATAAAATTATTTTTTTCACAACTGGATATGGATCCTAGGGATTCACATATGCTGGGCAAATACTTTGTGAGTTCAAGGCCACCCTGGTCTACAGAGTGAGTTCCAGGTCAGCTGGGGCTACAAGGAGACCCTGTCTTGAAAAGAACAAACAAACAAACAAAAAAGTAGAGTAAAAGTAGCCAGAAATAAGATGGGCAGAAGAATTTGGGAAGTTCAAGCCTCAGCACTCAGGAAGCAGAGACAAGAGACGCTCCAGTTCAAGGCCAGCCTGAGCTACATAGGCAGACACTTAAAAATGAAAAGATGCCTGGGGCTGAGCGATGGCTCAGTGGTTAACAGCACTTGCAAAAACCTGGGGTCAAATCCCAGCACACACATAGTGTCTGTAACTCCAGTTGCAGGGGATCTGATGCCCTCTTCTGACCTCTGCAGGCACTGCACAACATAGGTGCATTTACATATATGCAGGCAATACACTCATGCACTAAAATAAGTAAAATAAAAAATACACATAAAATAACAAAACAATGGGCGGATGGGGGGACATGGGTCTAGATTTGATAAATATATATAAATAAATAATATAAAAAAATAAAACAATGAACTCGGTAGCCAGGACTTAAGAGTCTCAGCACTGGGGAGGCAAAACAAGGAGGATGGCCACAAGTTCCAGGTTAGCCTAAGACACTAAAACTAGCCAACCAAATTACCAACCAAAACCCAACAAACTAAACAGAAAAATAGTTTGGGGTATGTTTTTAAAGTGATTTAAAATATTCATTTTTCTTTTGAATACATATTCCTTAGAATTGGAAATAAAAAGATATAAAGAAGCTAATGATTGTAACTTAGCACCCAACAGAACCAGTATTAGGGATATATCCTTTTCTAGGTTCAGAATTTTGTCCCCTTTGCATTTAAAAAATCATACATTCTTTAAAATATCACACATTCTTTAGAAATATGATTTGAGACACATTTTCAGTCATAGAAATTAGTACCCATTAACTGTCAAACACTTTAAGTTCAAAAAATATGAAGAAAATTAAAATCTTTTAGCAATTCATCACTTTTAGATTCTGCTGAATATTCTTTCTAACCTTTATACATACATAGTCATACTGTGTGTGCATAGGTAATACATATTGATTTTAAAATATTTCATTAGCTGGGCGTGGTGGAGCACGCCTTTAATCCCAGCATTAGGGAGGCAGAGGCAGAGGCAGGAGGATCTCTGAATTCAAGGCCAGCCTGGTCTATATAAGCGAGTCCCAGGACAGGTGGGGCTACAAGGAGACCCTGTCTCAAAAAGACAAAAAAAAATTTTTTTGCATTATTTTACTTTTGGTCTTTTTTGAGAAAGGGTCTCTCTGTAGCCCTACCTGGCCTGGAACTCACTATGTAGACCAGGCTGAGCTTGGAACTCACAGAGATCCATCTGCCTCTGCCTCCAAAGTGCTGGAATTCAAGGCATGCACCACCTCACCTGGGTATTTATTTTAAATGCCTGAGTGTATTGCTTTGTATCCATGCAAGTGCACCCGTGTAATGCAATGCCAGCAGATGTCAAAAGAGGGCATCGGATTCCCCCTGGAACTGGAATCATAGAGAGTTATTAGCTGCCACATGGGTGCTGGGAATTGAACCTAGGTCCTCTGCAAGAGCATCCAGTGCTCTTAACTGCTGAGCCTTCTCTCCAGCCCCTTTTTCAATTTTTTTTTTTTTTTTTTTTTTTTTTTTTTTTTTTTTTTTTTTTTTGTATTTTTATGAGACCAGGTCCTCCTTGCAGTAACCCAGCTGGCCTGGAGACTCACTATTTAAGATCAGGCTGGCCTTGAACTCAGAGATACACTGCTCCTGCTTCTTCCAAGTCTAGGATCCTATAGATAGTTAAAGGCATGCACCACCAATCAGCCCAGGCCCCTTTTTAATTTTTCGAGCTTTAACATTTATTTTTATGTGTTATGACTGTATCCCTGCAATAATCTTAACTTTGAACACTCTTGCTTAACCTCCAGAGTGCTTTCGAATTACAGTTTGTCCATGCCCCAATTTAATTGTACTTTGGGGGATGGTCTTTTTGAGACCATGGTCTCTATGCAGCCACCAGCTGTCTGGGAACTCACTCATAGACGAGATCCTGTGCCTAAACGCACAGAGCTCGGCTGCCTCCTGCTCTCCGGGTTGGGATTAAAGCCCTGCACTCCACACACCTGGCAATATAAAAAAAATTTTACGTTTTTTTGTTTTTTACTTTATTGTTTTTAATTTTATTATTTCCATATGTGATTGACATGTACTTGTCTGCATGTAGTTTGTGGCACCTGTGATCGTTGCAATGCCGGGAGGTCAGAAGGGGTGTGTCTCGGATTCTCCTGGGAATGGAGTTTCTGGAATTGGAGTTTCAGACGGTTCTCGGCCGCCACGTGGGTGCTGGGGATCGAACCCAGGTCCTCTGCAAGAGCGGTCGGCGCTCTTAACCGCTAGGCCATCTCTCCAGCCCTATTTACTTTTTTTTATACTTTACATTTTAATATGACTTTATTTGAATGATAAAATATTCTGCACTATGTAGCTAACTACCATAAGTGTTTATATTACATTCTTTAATTTTATACTTAGCTTTCTAACTTCCTCTACTTTAATACAGAAAATGCATGTCACATATTTCATTGAGAACAAAAGTTTAAAAAAAAAAACACTTCTTTTTGAGATTGGGTCTCCCAAGTAGCCCCAGCTGACTTGGAACTGGCTACATAGACCAGGCTGGCCTCAAACCCCACTGGGACTAAAGGTGTGCATCGCCCAGCAACAGGCAGATATTTTTCTTCTATTTCAAATTTGATGGGCAAAAATGTGATGGGCAAAATCCACCCCATCCTCCAGGTTGTCGGATTAAGTTTTTTGTTTCCTAAGGAAACATGAGGAAGCTAGAGAGATGGCTCAGTGGTTAAGAGCACTGACTACTCTTGCAGAGGACCAGGGTTCAATTCCCAGCACCCACATGGCAGGTAACAACCATCCTTAACCCCCAATTCAGGGGAAACCATGCCCTTTTCTGACTTCCTTGGGCATTGCACCTACCCGCAATGGCACCTACCTACAATGCAGACAATACACTCATACACATAATTTTTTTTTAAAGGAAATTGTATGAGCTAGGTGTTTTACCTCCTTATGCAGTTTTAAGTTTCAACAAGACTAAAGGGGCTGCAATAATAGCCTTGCCAGTCATATTCACAGCAGGGATTCAAACTCACATCAGACTTCTAGCTACTTTGCACCGCTGGCCCCTAGTCCCACAGTCCTTGTATAGTCCTGGCTCTATCACCCTCTATGGGCTTCTGAATCTGGCTGATTGTGTTTAAGAAAACGGGGTATGGGCTGGAGAGATGGGTTTACGGTTAAGAGCACTGGCTCTTGCAGAGGACCCACACTTTCGATTCCCAGCACCCATATGGTAGCTAACAACTGTCCTTAACTTCAGTTCCAGAGAAATACGACACAGTCTTCAGACCTCGAAGAGCATTGCACAACTTGGGTACATTTACATACATGCAGACAATAAAGAAATTAAAGAATAATGAAAATAAAAAACAAGGTATCTATCCCAGGTTTTTACAAAATTCTTGTGCGGGGAAATAAAACCAGAGACAGTCGGCCTATTTAACATGTCCAGTGGGATGGCCGTTGCTGTCCCCAAGTCTCTAGGCCTGGTGCCCAAGAAACTTGTCGCTGAGTAGATGGAGACAGGGACGGGCTGTTTATTGGCACTCCCCTCCCCCGTCCCCGCGCGCAGCCCGATGACATCACGCGGCGAAGTTCTCTTACGACAAGGTTTCCGGCCCACCATCTTTATCCCTGGCAAATTGGGTTTTGCGCAGTGGTTTAGACCCAGAGAAAGTCGTGACAGGCAGGAAACCATTACACCAACCTCCCCGGCTGTGCTCTCTGGCTGCTCTCGCCACCCAGCCTTTGCCTCCGGTGAGTTCCCAGATGCTGGCTTTGAGGTGTGGTGGGGAGGGAGCGGAACCCCAGGCCGGGTCTTAGGCGCAGGAGGAAAGAAGAGCGGGGGCAGCGCGACCGTTGGGGGGACGGAGAGAGCCCACAGCGTGACCATTGTGAGGAGATGGTGGGAGGAAGTGTCCGCTCCCGGGTGCCTGGGCTGGGCGGGGGCTGGGCGGGGGCGGCCGCCGGGAGAGGAGGCTTCCCGGAGAAGTGGGGTTTCGGAGACCGGGTCGGACTTGGCCGAGGCAGGGGTGTGGCCGCTGGGGACCGAGGGCAGAACCTGCCTGCTTCCCGGTGAGTGTCGTTCCGTGAAAGACGGGACTGTTCGGTAGGCCGGAGGGAGAGGGAGTCCCCAACGGTTTGTCCATGGAAACCTCTGGTCCCCGGCAATTGCAGACTTGGAGGCATTTCTCCCCACCATGTTAAGAATGAAAGGGTCTCGGCCTCTTGGGAAGGGAGGGAAAACCTGTATAACTGACCCCTGCGTGACAGGAGGAAGCCAGTGGAAGTGAATCTTAGCCTGGATTGGTTTGTTTGCTTGTTTCTTCCCCCGGTTTAGCAGCAGTCTGGTGTGAAGGAGGCTGTAAATTCCATTAGAAGTGAAGAAACTGGAATTTCCTTATATTTCCTTATTCTTTGAATTCAGTGTTGGCTTCCAGAGCAATTCTGGAAGTAGGGGTCTGCTCTTACTAAACTCACTTGGCCACTTCATTTGTAAATGTGTCATGGATTCCTCATTGGAATTTTTTGCTCTTGGAATGGAAAGTGTTTTAATTGCCACTTTTGCAAGCATTGTGGTTTAAAAGAGAAAAGAAAACAGCTCAGAAAGGAAAGATGGCGAAGAAGGAAGGTAGTCTAGATGAGGAACAATTTAAATTATTAATTATCTTCTTCATGTAGTTCTATTCCTTAGCCTCGGGGTGCACTTACAAAGTAATAATAGAAAGCAGCAGATGAAGGAGATGTAGCTGTGCAAGAAAACGTGTAACACATTCCTAGGATGACTAAGTGAGGCAAGAACTGCTCACAGGTATCTTAGCCCTCCAGACTCCCTAAGAAACAAAGGGTAGTGTGTGTTATGCAAACAGATTCCCTGAAAATTGAGTGGCAAAATGATTATAAAGCAGACATTCTGAGGAATTAAGACCCAAAGAAGTTCACGTTTTACATCCTTTTCCTCTCTAAAGATCATTTTAAAGTATTATATTTTAAGGCACAAATTTTAACCAAGTTAAATGAGGAATATTCAGAGAAGACATGGTCTTTCCTTCTTTTTCCTTCTTTCCTTTTTTCCTTCTTTCTTCCTTCTTCCTTCCTCTCAGGCTTGTTTCCCAAAATGTTTTGGCATTTCATTAACAATTGAGTGTAAAACTGTTGAGCTTCTTTCTTTGTAATACTGTATTAACAATTTGTAGTTATTTGAGATCAGAAGTGATTTTGGCTTTTAAATGTTTTATAGTTTCTGATAAGCAAATAATATGCTGTTGTCTTAGTGTTACTGAAGAGCTGGCTAAACATGATCTTTACACCTCTAACAGTTGTAATCAAAGGTTGCTGGAATAACTTCTGCTTTTACAGTTTACTTAATTTTTGACTACTTACTGACGTTATGTGCAGAAAGGACATAGTGGACTTACCAACTCTGTTAGCTGCCGTTTCCCAGAGAGCCATTTGAAATTAAGACCCTAAATTTCTTCTGACCTTAATCTTATTTTTCTTTTGAGTTTCTCGTTTGAGGAACTATAGGAAGAGAAGAATGGAAAGAAAGGAGTAACTTTCACCACCTATATTTGTCAGAAACTAGGTTATGTTAAATCTAGGTAGATAATTTTGTCCAGGGTGGCTGTCTGTGAAAGACAGTGATGTTTCTCTGGAACCATCAAAAAAAAAAAAAAAAACAGACAGTGATGTCACACTGTGGCCTAGGAAAAAATAAGAGCAATTATGTGCTCTGTGGCAACTTTGTTCTTTGTTTTTGTTGTTGTTGGTTTTTTGTTGTTTTTGTTTTTTTTTACATGGTCTCCCTTTAGTCCCAGCTGGCCTGGAGCGCGCTCTGTAGACCAGGCTGGCCTTGAATTCACAGAGAACTGCCTGCCTCTGCATCCCGAGTACTGGGATTAAAAGTATGCATCACCACGCCCTGCACTAAGGACAATTCTTAGCCACCATGTGGATGCTGGGAATGGAATCCAGGTCCTTTGCAAGAGCAATCAGTTCTCTTAACCACTTTACCATCTCTCCAGTGCAGCAGCTTTGCTCTTTAACAGTGTCCTTAGGTCATACTATTAAGTCAATCAGTGACTTGTCAGATATGGCTTTGATATACAAAGGTAATGTGAGTTCAAATTCCATCGTGGATTGCTTTATTTCTAGGGATATCCTGAGAAACAAAAATATGCCCCAATGGAATTTTGAATTTTGAGTAACTACAGAAAATTGTTTTTCTCTAGCCCTGTCCTGGCTATTTTTTAATGTGGCTTCTAATCCAAATACCAGTTTTATTACCCTATATCTGACAAATATTCATAAGTCTGTATCTGGCAAATGCTGGGATTATTTCATTTGAAATACAGGTGTATGTCATTATTGTGAGGTGAAAGACACAATGGCATTAAGATTTTGCTACCACCACCTTTTTTCATATCTTATTTATTAAATATTTAATATCCATGTGTGTAATGTGTTTGGATCCATTCCATCTCCTCATTCCCTCCCTTCCACTCATTGTTTTAGTTTAGACTATTTTCATTTTTCTTGGAGTTTCATTTGGGTGAAGGCAAGGATAGACTTGATACCATGTTTCTTTGCCAGTGTGGAAATTTTTCTGTATTACAGTGGCTTACCTTGGTGCCAGGTTAAGTCAGTGATTATATTTACCTGCTTATTTATCTTTAGCTGTTTTCTTCTTTGGGTGGTAGGGAGGTCTTGTGCCTGCTAGGTAAACACTATAGCTGGGTGTGTGGGTCCATGCCTGTAATCCAGTTCTAGGGAAGCACAGACTAGAGATGACCAGGAGTGTGCAGCCAGCCTGACGGGCAAATGGAGTTCCAGGCCTGCCATGGCTGCATAGTAAAACCTTGTGTCAAATGATAATAATAGTAATGATGATTAAATGTATGTGTATAGATATGAGAACTTTTGTGCACTTTGTCCAAGTAATTAAGAAAAAATTTCCAAGCATTTTAAAAAAATCTTCAGTGTTAAGTTTTTATGTTTTAAAACGGTATAATAACATTCTATACAAACAAAAATGGTGGTGCTGAGCTCCAGCACTCCTGTCAGGCTCCCCCAGTCATTTCTGTACGTCAGTTTTTCCTGTTTATATATGTAGTTTCACAGATAACTTAAGATTTATTACAAGTTGGCTTTTTTGTTTGTTTGTTTGTTTGTTTGTCTTTTGGAGACAGGGTTTCCCTGTAGCTCCAGATGGCCTAGAACTCACTATGTAGACCAGGCTGGTCTTGAACTCAACGGGATCAAAGGTGTGCGCCACCACGCCCAGCACAAGTCTTTTTATGTGAAGAATTCCTAGTTGGATGTGGATGGCACATACCTATAATCTCAGCACTTAGGAGTAGGATCAGTGGTTAAAAGTCATTTTCAGGGGCTGGAGAGATGGCCTAGCGGTTAAGAGCGCCGACTGCTCTTGGAGAGGACCTGGGTTCGATCCCCAGCACCCACATGGCGGCTGAGAACCATCTTTAACTCCAGTTCCAGAGGAACCCAACACCCTCTTCTGACCTCCACAGCATTGCACGACACGGGTGCACAAACCTACATGGAGACAGTACATTCATATACATAAAATTTTTAAAAAAGTGTCATTTTCAGCTATATGGCAAGTTCAAGGCCAACTTGAACTACATGAGACCCCTTGTTAAGGAAAAAAACAAAAGCTGTGTGTGTTGGACTTCGTATGTAATACCAGAGCTTCATAGGGAAACAACTGCCTCAAAAAACAACAGTGGGCTAGAGGGATGGCTCAGTGGTTAAGACCTCTTGGTGCTCTTGCAGAAGACATGAATTCAGTTCCCAGCACCTATGTTAAACAGCTGACAGCCACCTGTAACTCCAGCTCCAGGGGATCCAACAGCCCCTTCATGTACCTCTTAGGTACCCACACACATGCATATAGATGTATGCATACATGTAATTAATAAAAAAAACTTAAATTTTTGCTAGAAAGATATGAAAACATTAAGGTATACTTCTATTATAATGACTATCAGAACAGATATTTCTGTATATTAAATATTTGTAATTTCAAGCTCATTTCTTTCTTTTTTGCTTTTGTTTTGAGACAGGGTCTCATGTAGCCCAGGCTCAGCCTGACTTCAGCTGTAGATGACCTGAAACTGCTGATCTTCCTGCTTCTACCTCCCAAGTGCAGGGATTATGGCAGGCTTGTTATTTTTCTGAAAGATTTCTTTTATTGAAAGTTGCAAGTTCCTGGGGGGGGCAGGGTGTAGACATAAGCCTTAAATCCCAGTGCTCAGGAGACAGAGACAGGCAGATCTCTGAGAGTTCAAGAATAGCCTGGTCTACATAGGGAGTTCCAGGCTAACCAGTGTTGCACAGTGAGACCCTGTCTTAAAAAAAAAAAAAAAATCCCTGAAAAGCTGGGAGAGAGGGGGAAAAAAGCTTCAAGGAGTATTAAATAGACTGGCAGAATTTTTTTTCCTTTAAAATTAGGTTGCTTTGAAATGTATGCTTTTAGTGACCCCATTATGAAGGAGCAAAGTAACCAGCCATAGGAGGTTCAAAATATTACCCCATTTCACTTGTCCTCTAAATTTCGCCCCTAGAAGTTCCTTGAGGCAAGTTACAGTTTTTATTTTCAGTGTGTTTCTTGAACCAATGGTGGTGATAAAGAAGAAGCAACTCATTTTTTTTAAAGAGCAGAAGTTCTTAAATATAGTGTTCTTAAAATCAGTTGGATGTTCATAAAATGAACCAAATATTTTGCTGTATATACATAACTTGGATAAAAATACTCCTTACTTTTATCATAGGTGCACATTAAAGATCCAAAATCATGACTGACTCCAAGTACTTCACAACTAATAAAAAGGGTAAGTAAGAGAACCTCGTCAAATATTGGGAATGTTTTCAGTTACCCCAAGTAGAATGTTTTCATGTTTTTACACATGTCTGATTGAGAATCTGCTGCTTCTACAGATCAGTATATTTGAGTATGTTATTAAAGTATAGGGACTTTATATGCTTATTGCATAGTGCTGGGGACCTAACCCAGGGCCTTGCCCGTGCTAGGTGGGTACTCTGCCACTGAGCTTCACCTCCAGCTCTTGAATCTATTACCTTTGTCACCTTTGTGATCAATAATATAATGCTATGTACATTTTTATGTTTTTGTTTTTGAGACAGGGTCTCCCTGCAGTTCCAGCTAGCCTGGAACTTACTATGTAGACCAGGCTGGCCTCGAATTCACATAGATCCACCTTGCCTCTGCCTCCTGAGTGCTGGGATTAAAGGTGTGCCTGGCTATAATGCTTGTTTTTACATATGAGTGTGAGCCTAGAAACAGGATTCTTCTTTGGAAGAAACCCTAACCTCCCAAATTGTTTCTAAATAGCTAATTAGTCCTCAAAGACAGACTAATGTCACTATCCACAGCTTCCTTCCTCTCCTTTCTTTCTTTCTTTCTTTCTTTTTTTTTTTTTTTTTTTTTTTTTTTTTTTTTTTTTTTTTTTTGTCTTTTTGAGACAGGGTCTCCCTATAGCCCCAGCCATCCTGGAGCTTGCTATGTAGACCAGGCTGGCCCTGAACTCACAGAGATCCGCCTGCCTCTGCCTCCCAAGTGCTGGGATTTAAGGTGTGTTCCACCACATTGGGCTCCTTTATTTTCTTCTCGAAATCAAAATGCTGTGCTTTTACATTTAGTGAGTCTTGTATTTGCCAAAGTATTCTGGGCTTGAGACCAACTACTATTCATTTTTTCTTCTTATTTTTCAATGACTTGGCTTGCTTCTCAGGTATGTTTTCTCTTTCCCAATGACTGAAATACAACAAATTTTCTAGTGTAGAGTTTATCTTTATTTCCCTCAGTATTTTCTACTGTGGTTGTCTCCAGACTTAGCTGACTTTGCAGGCAATGGAGTCTTATGTTCAGTTACTCAGTATATTTATTGAGCATGTACTATGCACATTTTGCTTAATACTGTAACACTGATAGAGTTTCTAATTTTAAGTATCCTAATTTCTACTAAGTCAGAGTAGGTCATTGAAGAGGATACTTAGTATTCAATCTTGGTTTCTAAATGATACTTATCTCTAAAGGGAACCAGAATTCCTTGGACAAATAACTAATTCCAAAGCTATATTGTAAGTTGAATGTGAACATCTTCTAAGTTAGGAAGTGCTCAGAAAGTGATGGGACATCAAGGAGCCACAGATTCGAGGGACTGCTACTGGCCAAATGTGGGTAATTTGAGCAACAAAAAATGTGACTGTAGCCGGGCATGGTGGCTCATGCCTCTAATCCCAGCACTCGCTTCTAATCCCAGCACTCGGGAGGCAGAGGCAGGCAGATCTCTGTATGTTCAAGGCCAGCCTGGTCTATATAGCAAGCTCCAGGCCACTTGGGACTAAAGGGAGACTCTGTCTCAAAAAGACCAAAAAAAAAAAAAAAAAAAGTGATCATAATAATGGATTATATATAACCCATTGAATAAAATCAGTACATGTGTGCCAATATTAAGCATACATTATAGTGTAGGCAAGTATTATCAGTGAGTGCTAAAACTAAGGTGAAAAGTTTGAGGAACAGGATATTTTATATTTTTTTTTTCATAGATTACTAATTATAGGGAAAATATTAATTTTACAGTGTCAAAATCTGGCATTAGAACAATGACTATATTTATTGTTGACATCACCAGTAATGGGTCAAAATCACATTTGCCTTTGGATTTGATGTACTAAGAAGAGCATGCTATCACTTAGGTGGTAGTGTGCAAAAAATTCATAACCTCATTGGAATGAGAGAAATACATGGCAAGCTGGAGGGACTCCACAGTAAGAGTCCTGTACTTAAAGATGACCATGATTGCAGACTTAGAGATGTGACAGTAAATGTAATGCATACTCCTAAACTGAATGCTGCCTCAGAGATGGGCATAGGACAAGAATCAAGTTGCTATGAAAGACATTATTGAGATATTAAAGGCTATAGATTAGATGATGGTGATGATATATTAATGCTTAATCAATGTATGAAGGGAATGTAAGAAATTTTCCTTTTTCTTCAAAACACAACTGGAGCAATGGCTCAGCAGTTAAGAGCACTGGCTGCTCTTAGAGGATCGGAGTTCAATTCCCAGCACCCACATGGCAGCTAACAAGCATCCTTAACTCCAGTTCCAGGGGAATTTGACGCCTTCCTCAGACCTCTGTGGGCATTGCATGACACAAGTGCACCTATCTACATGCAGCCAATATACTCATACACATAAAAATAAAATTAAAAAAAAAAAACCCACAACTGATGTATTCAGGGCTAAGGAGGTATGATATCTGCAACTTTAAAAGGTGTTAGAAAAAGGTATGTATATGTGTAGAGAATAAGAAAACAAATGTGGAAAAATATTAACTGGGGAATACAATTTTAAGATTGATTTTTTTTTTTTTTTTTTTTGCCGGGCATGGTGGCGCACGCCTTTAATCCTAGCACTTGGGAGGCAGAGGCAGGCGGATCTTTGTGAGTTCAAGGCCAGCCTGTTCTACAGAGTGAGTTCCAGGACAGCTGGGGCTACAGGGAGATCCTGTCTCAAAAAAAACCAAAAAACAACAAAAAAAGATTGATTTTTTTTTCTTATTTCCATATATATATATATATATATATGTCTGGCGTGTGTGTGTGTGTTCATGTGCATGTGTATGTATGTACATGTGTATAGAGGCCTAAGGTTGATGTTAGGTGGTCTTCTTTAATCCCTCTTCATCTTACTCATTGAGACAGGTCTTTCATTTGAATCCAGTATGGCTGGTCTTGCTCCAGGAATCACCTGTTTCTGCTTTCCAAGGCTGGAATTACAGGCAGGCCACCCACACTCACCCCATATTTATGTAGGTCCTTGGGAATACCTCCTGTATTCACCCCATATTTATGTAGGTCCTTGGGATCTGCACTCTAGTCCTCTTGCTTTTGTAATAAGTGCTTTGATCACTGAGCTATCTCTCCATCCTGCTTTTTTTTCCTTTTAAATAAAAATTAAGCCAAGACTAGTGGCACATGGCTATAATCCTCACCGTTTAGAAGGCTGAGGCAGGAGGATACAGATTCAAGGCCAGCCTGAGCAATTAACCAGACCCTGTCTCAAAATAAGAAAGCCCAAAGGAAAGGACTGGTGCTGTAGCTTAGAAATGGTGATTGCCTAGCCTGTGGAAGCAAGTTAGAAAAGCAGTGTACACTTTAGTACCCTGTCTAGGTAGGGGGCATCAGAACATTTTCCACAAGACTCAAACACCTGTTACATTTTGTTTTTTAGAGTACACAGGGGTACTCTATATGTTGAGGTTTCCCAGGGACTTTTAGAACAATACTGTTGCTGTGGTTACCAACCCTGGATAAGCTTGGTTTCAGTGGTCAGGATATAGAAATTTTGTTTTGTTTTGATCTTTTCTAATTTATTCTTTTGTTATTTAGTGACAGAGTCTTACCACTAAGTAGCCCGGAATGCCCTAGAACTTGCTATGTACCCAGATTAGACCGAAACTCATTATCCTCCTGCCTCATCCTCTCATAGACTTAGTTAAAAAAAAAAAAAAAGCTCCATAGCTTTTTAACAACCCACAGATTATTTTAGTATGTACCAACATTAAGAATGTTGTTAACTGCTAGCAGTGCTTGGTAGATTTGACAAGGGGAAGGAGTTGTGGTATATGCAAGATACTTTGCCTCCCTTAGTGCCTATCTTTGGCTCCATGCCGTTCCTCAAAACTCTTTTATCATTTGCGCCTCAGAAAAGCCATTAGCCTGCTACTCATGGTGGCACATGCCTGTAATCCTGGCACTCAAATGCTGAGGCAGGAGAGATGTGAGTTCAAAGCTACACTGGATTTATAGGAAGACTTCGTCTAAAAAAAAAAAAAAAATCAAACAGACCTCAGGGGCAAGCAGACTTGCTGAGTAAGCCTAGTGCCCCAAGTTTGATCCCTGGGACCTAGGTCCCAGGTAAAGGCTAAATTCAGGAGAGAACCGATTCCAGGAAGTTCCCCCTCTGATCTCCACACATTCACCATCATATTCATCATACATGTACACACAGGATAATAATTTTAAAAATACATGGGGCTGGAGAGATGGCCTAGTGGTTAAAAACGCCCACTGCTCTTGCAGAGGACCCGGTTTCGATCCCCAGCACCAACATGGCGGCTGAGAACCGTCTTTAACTCCAGTTCCAGGGGAATCCGACACCCTCTTCTGACCTCCACGGCATTGCACGACATGGGTGCACAGACCTATATGCAGACAGTACATTCATACACAAAAATAAATAATAAATAAATAAAATTTAAAAATAAATAAAATAAAAATATTTTTAAAAACACAAAAATCCATTAGCCCCTTGTTATTCATTTCTGCTTCCCCAAACTGTTTAATCATTTTGAAATGTATTTTTTTCTTCTGATAATGAGACCAACATATTATCTATAATGACATAAAGGATTTTTTTAAAAGTAGCCTAATTTGTCAAGCCTTTTCTTGTAAAGGGTGTGGTTGACCTTTTTAAAATTCAGACATTTTTGAGATTTACAGATTGAATTACTGGTAGATAAATACCATGTGTTTAGAAATTGATAGACTGTTCCCTCTGCTTCCTGCAACACCCACCAGAGCTGCCACTGGAACATATTCTTTCAATTTATGCTTGGTTCTGGAATAATTTCTGTTCCATCCTGTTTTGCTTCTCAGCTCCTGCTGCTACTTACAACTCAGACTTTCTGAAACCCCGCTGTTTGTCCTTTCCTGTAACCAGAAGAAAATGACAGGAGTCCTCAGAACTGCATTTGGCAGCATAGGACTGAGCAAAGAGGACAGGGACTTTTTAAAAGGTCTAGCTTTTCTGCCAGTGTTATTTTTGTAGTTGTCAATTAAATGGAATTGCAATTTTTATAACAATTAGCTTAACTTTTGGGGTGGATATTGATAAAACAAGCTTTTGCAGCTCAACTTTCTGTGTGTTTTATCAGTATTATACTTCCCATTTAGGAGCTTCTGCAGACTAGAGGATGAAGTCTGGATAAAAAATAAACATTGAGAACAGTCTCGATGGTGAAGGACAAGGAGGCAATGTTGTAGACAAGTTTAAGGGTTTGGATAGAAAGGCTGGGTATAGGGACACATAGCTGTACAGCACTGGGGAAGCAGGGACAAGAGAATGATGTGAGTTGGAGGCTAGCCTAGTCTACATAATAAATTCCTGGCCAGCCAGGACTACACAATGATTGTTGCAGATAAAAGCAACAATAAAAAAGTTGGAGGAATATTCATGGAAGGAAGAGATAGTTGGGAGTAGTCAGCCTTTTTCTCCGGGACATAGTGGTATGGAGGGGTCATCTTTTCTTCTTCCTCTCCCTCTCTCTCTTTTTCTATCTGATTAGGTCTATTGCCTTTTTTATTTTGGCCCCAGCATCCTAAAGGCAAGTAAGCCTAGAGATAGGGTCTTAAAATAGTGGCGAGAGTCTTTGACACTTCACAGTGCAGAGCTTGAGTAGTCATTCAAAATGAGGCCTTTAGAAATGACCCTATTTTGTGTCAGTTTTACAGCTTCATTCCTTCTTGTCTCCTTTCCCCACTTTCCTCTTCTTCCTCTTCCTTTTCTTTTTTTCTTGTCTTCTGAGACAGGATCTCACAATGTAGTCCTACCTGGCCTGAAACTTACTTTGTAGACCAGACTGGCCTTGGGCTTTTGGCAGTCTTCTTTCCTGCCTTTGCCTCCTGAATGCTAGGATTATAGGCATGTGTGACTACATTGAGTCACAATTATTCTTGTTAGATTGATTGAGACCTTAAAGCCCATTAACTTGTTAAAGTACTGACTAGAGTAGAGTGTGTGTGTGTGTGTGTGTGTGATGGCATACATTGTGGAGTTCAGGACAACTTTCAGAAGTCGGTTCTCTCCACTGTATGGGTTCTGAAGCACCTTTAACCATTGAGCTGTCTCACCAATCCAGATTTATGTATGAAGCATATGTTATTTATTCTTTGAGAATACCATATACAATGTGTCCGGTTTGTATTCACCATCCACTACACCTTCCAACTCTCCCCAGCATGTCCCTCTCCCAACTTCATGTCTGTGCTATGAGTTTATGGCAATGACCATGTCATATCCAAAAGACAGCATTTCACAGCATTCCTCCTCATCCTCCACCCCATCTTCTACTATGTTCCCTGAGCCCTGGTGGGGGGGAAGATGTTGATAGGGGTGTCCTCATTAGAGCTGAGCACTCACAGTCAGTTATTCTCAGTCCTTTTACTAGTTAGAAGTCTCTGAATTTACCAATTTACTGATGTCCACTGCCAAAAAGCTTTTCTGACCAAGGTTGAGAGTAGCACTAATCTATGAGGATGAACAAATATTTAGAAGGCAGTTTTTGACAAAGTGATGATTAAGCAAAATAACAGTAGTAGTTCCCCCCTAGGCCTATGTTTGACCTCCCCAGCTATGGGCTTTTGACCAGGTTTCCTGATCACAGCACTAATGGTGAATTCTCTCCTGTACGGTAGGCTCCAAATCCAATCAGAAAGCTGGCAGTTACTCTTTAACAGTCATGTCACTATTGCAGGAAAGTAGTGATTTTATTCTTTTTAAAAATTTTGTGGAGTGGTGAATCTTAACTGTGTTGTACATTGGGATCATTGGGGTAACTTTTAAAAACATGAAATAAGAGGTCATTCTGGTTCATTTGGACTAGATTAGAACATTGCTGCCTTTTTTTTTTTTTTTTGGTCTTTTGAGACAGGGCCTCCCTTTAGCTCTGGCTGTCCTGGAACTCACTCTGTAGACCAGGCTGGCCTTGAACTCACAGAGATCTGCCTGCCTCTGCCTCCCAAGTGCTAGGATTAAAGGTGTGCGCCACGCTCGGCAGACATTACTATTTTTAAACATTTCTTGGGGCTGGAGAGACAGCTCAGAGGTTAAGAGCGCCGATTGCTCTTGAAGAGGACCCGGGTTTGATACCCAGTCCCCGCATGGTGGCTAAGAACCATCTTTAAGCTGGGCATGGTGGAGCCTGCCTTTAATCCTAGCACTCAGGAGGCAGAGGCAGGTGGATCTCTGTGAGCTCAAGGCCAGCCTGGTCTACAAAGTGAGTTCCAGGCCAGCTGGGACTAAAGGGGGACCCTGTCTCAAAAAAAAAAAAATGTCTTGGCTGGTGAGATGGCATAGTGGGTAAAGCATTTGCCATGCAAGCCTGAGATCCATCCTCAGATGGTATACATCTGTAATTTCAGCACTCCTACTTGGATATGGGAGACGGAGTACACATTAGCAGCAGAAGCGGGAAAGTCTGCCACAGCAAGGCGGAAGGAGAGAAATCCTGCGAGGTGTTTTTAAGAATTTTTATTTTTGTGGGGCTGGAGAGCTGGCTCAGCAGTTAAGAGCACCGAGTGCTCTTGCAGAGGACCTGGGTTCGATTCCTAGCACCCACATGGGGGCTAACAACCATCCATTAACTCCAGTTCCAGGGAGTCTTATACCCTCTTCTGCCCTCTGAGAGCATTGCATGACACAGGTGCACTTACATACATCCAGGAAGTACACTCATACACATAAAATAAAAATAAATTTAAAAAAATTATTTTTATGTGTATGAATGTTTTATCTGCATGTATGTATGTGTACCATATGCATGCCTGGTGTCCGCAGAGCCTAGAAAAGGACATCGGATTCACTTGAACTAGAGTAACAGACAGTCGTGAGCTGCCATGTGTGTGCTGGGTGCCCAACTCAGGTCCTCTACAAGTGCTTTTAATCACTGAGCTATCTCTCTAGTCCCTTGAAAGTTGTCTTTTGTCCTCCATAGGCATCCTCTGCCCTTTTTCTCACAAATATGCACATGTGCATACACACAATGATAACTTTTTGAAAAGTGAAACAAAATCAAACATTTTCCATTGAGGATTCAAATCCAGAGATGGAACACAAAGTCCAATACTATACCTATCTATTACAGGACCTTTGAGCCTATTAGTTTAAAAAGCTGGGATGGGTAAATGATATGATGTATGATACTTCTGGTTTGTAAACCCTGATTTCTTTTTTTTTTTGGTGTTTTCAAGACAGGGTCTCCCTATAGCCCCAGCTGTCCTGGAACTCACTCTGTAGACCAGGCTGGCCTTGAACTCAAAAAAATCTGCCTGCCTCTGCCTCCCAAATGCTAGGATTAAAGGCGTGCACCACCACGCCCTGCAACCCTGATTTCTAATAAGTCAGTTCCCTTATATTTGTTTTCTTGTCAGGACCTTAAAATTCGAATGGGAGTTCACCTCTATAGCATTTTTTTTTAAATTTTTTTTTATTAATTTTATTTATTTCTGTATGTGTATGAATGTACTGTCTGCATGCAAGTTTGTGCACCCGTGTCGTGCAATGCCGCGGGGTCAGAAGAGGGTCTCGGATTCCCCTGGAACTGGAGTTCTCCTGGAATTGGAGTTTCAGATGGTTTTCGGCCGCCATGTGGGTGCTGGGGATCGAACCCGGGTCCTCTGTAAGAGCGGTCGGCGCTCTTAACCGCTAGGCCATCTCTCCAGCCCCCACCTCTATCGCATTTTTATCCCGTTGCAGTAAGATACGGTTTTTCCTATGGTTCCTAAAGGTCTGCATTGTACTTCTAAGTCTCTAATTTAAAAGGTTTTAAATATATATTGATGGAGTCCTTGTCAGTGAGTCAGTGAATATAATGGGGCTTTGAATTTCACATCCCCTATAATTTATCAGTAATCTTGTTTCAGTGACTGCCTTCCTGTCCTGGTTTACTTATTGCAGCATTCCACGTGTTCTATGGTCCTGAGACCTTACCCATTTGTTCTCATCTCTTTTAGGAGAAATCTTTGAATTAAAAGCAGAACTCAACAATGAAAAGAAAGAAAAGAGGAAGGAGGCTGTGAAGAAAGTGATTGCCGCTATGACCGTGGGGAAGGATGTTAGGTAATGGTGATCAGATCGATACTTCATTTTATGGCCCTTAACTCATTTC
Source organism: Rhizomys pruinosus (assembly GCA_009823505.1). Taxonomy (NCBI): domain Eukaryota; kingdom Metazoa; phylum Chordata; class Mammalia; order Rodentia; family Spalacidae; genus Rhizomys; species Rhizomys pruinosus. The sequence goes on along the minus strand of VZQC01003810.1, from coordinate 222,294 downwards.
CTATAAAATCATAGACCACTCAGATAGTGATGCATGTTTAGTCCTAGCTACTCCAGGGGCTGAGGCAGGAGGATCCCTTGAGCCTGCGAGTTGAGGGCCAACCTGAGCAACACAGCAACTCTGTCTCAAAAAAATCAAACACATAGAACCTGTGAAAATGGGATTGTCCTGCAGAAAACATCATAAGGCAGTGTAATTCCTTTTTATTAGCTCTCTGACTTCAGTGTTTCGTTTGCTTTTTTGATTCTTGTTTTATACAGATTTTAGCATAAAGCTTTGAGTCCTGGCATAGTTATAATTCTGTTACCTGAGGGAGTTTTAGAAGATGGTAAAAATATACTGAGAAGTTGAAGCACACATATTCTTTAATTGGCTCAAGCTGGTGCCCTTGGATTACTAGTGTACATTCATCTGTTGAGTTCAAGATGAAAACCAATACAAAAATCTTCTGATCTTTTTTTGTTTGCATCTATAATTTAGTGAGACTGTTAACAATAAATAAGGATTGTCTACAGGTCCCTGCAAATTCCTAATAGTCTTTTGGGAGTCCATGAGGCCAAAGCTATTTTTATATTAAATATTTTATTCTTTTTTATTTTATGTGAATAAATGTATTGCCCACATATCTATGAGTGCACCCATGTCATGCAGTGCCCACTGAGTCAGAAGAAGGTGTTAGATACCTTGAAACTGGAGTTACAGATAGTTGTTATGTGCAATGTGAGTGCTGGGAACTGAACTTCCCTCTGTAAGAGGAGACAGTGCTCTTAACCACTGAACCATGTCTCCAGCCCCAAAGCTTTTTTTTTTTTTTTTTTNTAGTCCCAGTTGGCCTGGAGCTCACTCTGTAGACCAGGCTGGCCTTGAACTCACAGAGATCTGCCTGCCTCTCCCTCCCGAGTGCTGGGATTAAAGGTGTGTGCCACCCCAAAGCTATTTTTATAACAGTACTTAAATATTACTTGCCCTTTCACCATTTCCAAGGCTGGTACTGATGGTGTGAACCAGTGGTGAGTGAAGCCGCCAGTGCCTTCATATGAACTTAGGTAGTGCTGCTGGCCAGGACAGTCATTCTGTTTTTCACCACCAAGGAAAAAGAAGTTGCATTTAGACTTTTTTCGTGGTACAATAAAATTGTATTTTATAGAAACATCAACCATGAACAGGTATTTTATTGTGTGTGTGTGTGTGTGTGTGTGTGTGTGTGTGTGTGTGCACGTGTCAGTTCTCCCCTGCCACCTTGTGGGATCCAGAGATCGAGTTCAGGTCATCAGGACCATGTGCAAGCATTCTACCTGCTGAGCTATCTTGCCAGTCCTTTTATCTTTATATATTTTTTTTTAATTTTTAAAAAATTTATTTTGTGTGTGCATATGTTGGTACAGGTATTTTTAATATTCTGTGACAGAATTGTGCACAAAGTTCTGCTATTATGTCAAAGAGTGATAGTTGAGAAAAAGTCTTGTGTGATATTTTGAATTACAAATATTGTTAAGTAAAAGAATAATTGACAAATGAACTATATTTAATCAGATTTTGATATTTGGGAGACGTGATCAAAAATGAACAAAGTAAACCTGTTGTTCAAAGGTAAATTTTGGTAATATATAAATTTCAAGCTTTAGAGTGAAAATTAAAAGTTTAGCAGACTTCAGATTACCCATAATGGAGTCTGATAGTTTCTTGACACACATTTTTCCTTTTTCTTAATTTTTTTTAAATTTTTGAGACAGGATCTCCCTGTAGCCCCAGCTGGCCCCCAGCTACACACATTTTTCTAAAGTGAGGTTGTTGGTGAAATTGATGGATATGGTGTTTGTTGTTACATTGGGAGGATCTGCATCACTCAGTACATGCTTTCCACATAGCCACCGCTTTATCCATGGACTAGGATGCATTATTCAAAGTACATGATAAATGAATGGATCTTAATTTCACTGAGTTTGAGTAGTTTATTGGTATGGCTTTAGAATCTGAATTGTGGGGCTGGAGAGATGGCTCAGCGGTTAAGAGCACCAACTGCTCTTGCAGAGGACCCAGGTTCAATTCCCAGCACCCACATGGCAGCTAAGGACCGTCTTTGACTCCAGTTCCAGGGGAATCTGACGCCCTCTTCTAACCTTCACAGCATTGCATGACATGGGTGCACCAACCTACATGCAGTCAGTACACTCATACACATAAAAAATAATAAATAAATTAAAAAATTTTTTTAAAATAAAGAGACCTTCAAAAAAATCTGAATTGTAGCTAAACTTTTAAAAAATTATCACAGATAAACAAAATTTTTAATAAAGAGGTGGTAGGAGCAGCACTTTGCTCTTCTTTTTTCTTTTTTTTTGGGGGGGGTCTTTTTGAGACAGGATCTCTCTGTAGCCCCGGCTGTCCTGGAACTCACTCTTGTAGACCAGGCTGGCCTTGAACTCACAAAGATCCGCCTGCCTCTGCCTCCCGAGTGCTAGGATTAAAGGCATGTGCCACTAGCCCGGCCCTCCTCTTCTTTTAATGGTAGAAAACAAGATGAGGTAGCAGAGGCTCAAGGGCAGAGTTTAGCTCTAACCAATTCTCTGGCCTGAAGAAGATCAACCTGAACCACTTGTTGAATTTTATCTTTGAACCCTGTGGCCAGGCAGGTCACTTTGAAGGTAGTGGACATGGCAGCTGGGGAAAGGGAATGAGTGGGGACATAAGCTAAATAAAGGAAAATATTGTTGTATCATTCTAGTGTAGTATCAAAGAAGAATATCCAGTTATTTGAAAACCAATGTTACTATTTACTGGTTTTTATAGCCATTCTGTACATTAACCATAAAATTCATTTTGAAGAGTGTTTTAATTATATACCTATGCATAAATCTATACTGGTACCACATAAACAAATTAAATTGTTGGTTACTTCCCAAGATAGAAGTTGAGAGATTCATTGGAATGTGATAGATTCTTTTTGAATTTTCACCCCATTATTTTGCAAATAATTTCTGTTTCTAGGCCTGAAAGATGGCTCATTAGGTAAGGGGTCTTGCCAACCTGATGACCTGAGTTCACTTATCAGAACCCACATGGTGGAAGGAGAGTACTGACTCCTACAGATTGTCTCCTGACTTTCACATATATACATACACATACATACAAATAACTTTTTTTTTTGGTCTTTTCGAGACAGGGTCTCCCTGTAGCCCCAGCTGTCCTGGAACTCACTCTGTAGACCAGGCTGGCCTTGAACTCACAAAGATCCACCTGCCTCTGCCTCCCAAGTGCTAGGATTAAAGGCGTATGCCACCATGCCCGGCTTCCATACAAATAACTTTTAAAAGATTTCATATTTACATCTTTAAAAATAATTTCTTGCTGGGTGTGGTGGCATATGCCTTTAATCCCAGCAGAGGTAGGTGGATCTCTGTGATTTCAAGGCCAGCCTGATCTATATGGTTTGAGGACAGCTGGGGCTACAGGAACACCCTGTCTCAAAAAGACAAAAAAAATGTATAATTTCTGTTTTTGTCCTCTGTTTTTTGTGTATATACAGACCTATAGCATGTGAAATAAACTGACATTTGCCTTCTGTTATTTGTAAGATACATAGAAATATTTAAAAATTATTATATTAATAAAGCTTTGGGGAAGGCTGATTGCTAACTTTATAGTTAACCTGGATCTTTTTTTTTTTTTTTGAAGTTTAAAATTGTATGTGTATGAGTGTTTTGCCTGCATATTTGTGTGTGTATCATGTGTGTGCCTGGTACCCATGTAGGTCTGAAGAGGGTGTTGGATTCCCTAGAACTGCAGTTATAGGTAGTTGTGAGCTGCCTAGGATGGGTACTGGGAACTGAATACATTTTCTTTATAAGAGCAGTGAATGTTCAGTCCTTTCAGAAAAATGGTCCTACTTTGTGAATACAGACACAAATTTCTTTCCTTTGTAGGAGAATGGTAAATTATGAAATGATGGCCAGAAATTGGGATGGCTATAGACTGCATTTATATTTTATTATATATATTTTTTTTCTTTTGGTCTTTTTGAGACAGGGTCTTCCTCTAGTCCCAGCTGGCCTGGAACTCACTATGTAGACCAGGCTAGCCTTGAACTCACAGAGATCTGTCTGCCTCTGCCTCCCAAGTGCTGAGATTAAAGGTGTGCACCACAATGCCTGGCTTTACACTAATTTGGGGGGGGGGCTCTTTTTGAGACTGGGTCTCCCTGTAGCCCCAGCTGGCCTGGAACTCACTATGTAGACCAGGTTGGCCTTGAACTCACAGAGATCCACCTGCCTTTGCCTCCAGAATGCCGGGATTAAAGATGTGCACCACCACAACTGGCTAATTTTTTTAAAGTAAATAAATCTGCTACATATGGTGGTACAAGCCTTAAATCCCAGCACTTGGGAGGCAGAGGTAGGTGGATCTCTGTGAGATGAGGCCATCAGAGTCTACATAGCAAGTTCCAGGAGAGCAAGTTCCAGGAACTTGCTCTGTAGACCAGGCTGGCCTTGAACTCACAAAGATCTGACTGCCTCTGCCTCTGGAGTGCTAGGATTAAAGGCGTGCACCACCACACTTGGCACTCATATGCTTTCTATGATTTATTTATTTATTTATTTTATTATTATTATTATTATTATTTTGATCTTTTTTGAGACAGGGTCTCCCTGTAGCTCCAGCTGTCCTGGAACTCACTCTGTAGACCAGGCTGGCCTTGAACTCACAAAGATCCGCCTGCCTCTGCCTCCCAAGTGCTAGGATTAAAGGCGTGCACCACCACGCCCGGCTCTATGATTTATTTTAAAATAATTTAGGAGTTTGGAATATAGCTCAGTGGAAGAACACTTGCCTGGAATTTGTGAGACTCTAGGTTTTACAAAACCTTCATTTTTGAACAAAACCTAGAACAATTAATAGGGATGGGAATGAGGGTAGAGATATATGTGAAAGCTAAAAAGGGTTAGGGATGTAGCTGAGTGGTAAAGCACTTGCCTACTCTGCATGTAGCCCTGAGTTCAACCCAGTGAACAAAATGGTTAGAGACCTTATAGCCAATAATACTTATATTCTTTTAAATTGTTTTTTGTTGTTATTGATTTCCATGAAAATGAATTCTCACCATTGATTTGTTGTCCTTATGTAAGTCATCTGTAATGCAAGTTTATGATATCAACTCTTTTATCCAACAGCTTAGCACCTACATTGCTTCACTCTTTGTCTCTTCTCAGCTCTCTCTTTCCAGATGTAGTAAACTGTATGCAGACTGACAACCTGGAACTAAAGAAGCTTGTGTACCTCTACTTGATGAATTATGCCAAGAGTCAGCCAGACATGGCCATCATGGCTGTCAACAGCTTTGTGAAGGTAATGTTCCAAGGACTGGAGCAGTCTCCACCTCATAGAACCTTTTCAGAAGTGATTTCTGATAGTGGTAGATTGCAGATAAACAGTTTCTGTTCTGAGGGAAGTCCGGTAGTGGAATCCTGGGAGTGTGTAGCAGTGTTCAGGATTTAAGCCTTCTGTATGCTAGTGTGGCCATCCAGGGAAATTGAAACCATATTGTGAGCCTTCTTCTGTTAGTGGGGCTAGACACATGCATCCTTGCTAGATGAGTAAAAGAAAGCCGGGTGAAACCTCAGCATTTTACCTTCCAAGGCTAGATAGCAAAGGTTGGACTTGGACATAGCATTATATTAGTTACCTAATTGTAAAAATTAGGATTACAACTTAGAACTAGTGGAAATTTTGGGAGGTATTACTTTTCTCTGATTTAGCAGGCCTTAAGGTATTTGATAAAATATTTTTATTATAGAAATTAAAAAATATTCAAGTAGAGGGAATAGTACACAGGACATACTTGGGGTTAGAGAGATGGCTCAGTGAAGAACACTGGCTGTTCTTGCAGAAGACCTGGGTTTGAATCCCAGCACCCACATAGTGCCTATCAACCATCCTTAACTTTAGTTCCAGAGGATCTGACGATGTCTTCTGAGGGCATTGGACAACATGGGTGCAGTTACATACATGCAGGCAGTATATGAAATGTATAAAATAAAAATAATAAAATATTTTCAAAATGCATACTTATCTTTTGATTTGAATAATTACTCAGTTACTGACATATGGCCATTATTGTTTAATTTATATTCCTTGGACGTGCTTTTCTGACTCCCACCCTCCTCTCCAAGCATCATTTTTATGCTTATGTTTGTCAGAAAAAGATCTCAATCTCTCCTTCTCTCTTCCCTCTGAGGAAGTCTCACTATGTAGCCCAGACTAACCTTTAACTCTTAGTCTTTCGGCCTCAGCCTCCTGAGTGCTGAGATAGATGGTTTCTACCACACTGGACTCAGAATAAGATTTTTTTTTTTTGAAATGGGATTCCATGTAGCCTGGCCTTGGGCTCAACATGTAGCTGAAGATGAATTTAAACTTCTTATTCTCTTGCCTCCACAACCCAAGAGCTAGGATTGTAGGTATGCACTACCATATCTGCCTAAGATCTGTTTTCGAAAACACAACCACAGGACTATTGTCTCATCTCTAAAAACTGGCAACGCTGTGTCTGGTGCATTTGTAGCCAGGCTTGGCAAAATGAGATCCTGTCTCAGAAAGCTTAAAAAATAAAGTAAGGCTGGGCATGGTCGCACACCTTAAATCCCGGCACTCAGGAGGCAGAGACTAGTGGATGTCTGGGAGTTGAGGCCAGGCTGGTCTACATAGTTCCAGAATAGTTGGAACTATAGGGAAACCCTATCTCAAAAAAAAAAAGTACCAACAAAACGTTTCCTTAATGTAATTGAGTAGTCAGGGTTTTCCTATCATTAGATATGCTGAGCAAAAGCGTGACTATTCCCATTACTCTAAGTCTCTCTCTCTCCTCTCTCCCTCTCCCTCCCCCCTTACTCTCCTCCTTCCACCTCTCTCTGGTCTGCATTTGGAAAAAAACAAAAACAAAAACAGTGTATTAGTCACTTTTCTGTTACTGTGATAAAACCACCATGACCAAGGGAACTTATAAAAGGAAGAGTTTATTTGAGTTTACGATTGACAGATCCAGGGAATTATAGTCCATTGTGGTAGGAGGCATAGTGGCAGAAGCTGAAGCAGAAAGCCAAGGTTCCCATCTTCCAATGAGCACAGGAAGCGGAGAGAGAGCAACTGGAGACCTGCAAGGCTTGTTGAACTCTGTAAGCCTGCCCCCAGTGACAATCTTCCTCCAGCATGGCCACACCTTCTAAGATCTCCCAAAACAGTGCCACCAACTGGGGACAAAAATGTCTGAATACTTGAAGCCTATGGGAAACATTCTCATTCAACCACAACCAGACAATTCCAAAATTCTTTTTAGAACTTTTTTTTAAATTGAAGTTTTTTGCTTTTCATGCAACATTTCTTAGTCAAGTTTGTACCCATTCCTTGTCCCCCTCCCGCCAGAGCTCATGCATTCTGCCATACATGTCTTGTATCTTTTTCTCAGTCTGTTTTAAATTTTTTCAGTGCAGAAGTTTACAGTTTTGGGCAGAAGTTTACTGTTTCAGTTGGTTCTTTGACCCAGTCTTTTTTGTTGTTGTTCCTTCCAATTTGTATCACTTCAATTTATGCATATATACATGTCACACATATACCAAAATTATGATGTCTGAAAATAAACTATAGGTTAATTCCAAAACATGTTTAGGGATTCACAATTTGACAGTAGTGTTGAATGCAGGTAAAGAAAAATATTACCTTATATTCCCACATCATATAGCAAGTTGATGAGTAATGTCAGATATTCTATTTATAAAAAGAGAGAAAAAGAAAAAAAAAGAATTATTCAGTTTGCCTTATAAATAGGGATTTGGTGCTAGGGTCCACAAATGAGGGACACCATACATGAACTTTGAAAAATAACTTATACACTGACTTCCTTTTTGGAGGGTTTTTGTGTTTTTCTTGTGTTTTTCTACATTATCTATAGAATATAGCTTTTGTTTGCCTAATGATTCTTAGAATAGACTTAATCATAAGAATTTATTTATTTATTATTATTTATTTATTTATTTTTGAGGCAGTGTCTCATTGTGTACCCTTGGTCTGGAACTTTTTGCAGACCATGCAAGCCTCAAATTCGTAGAAAATCTACCTGTCCTCTGCCTCCTGAATATTTGGATTAAAGGTATATACCACCATGCCTGGATTTCTTGTTAAAATAAAAAATTTAGCCAGGCGTGGTGGTGCACACCTTTAATCCTAGCACTCGGGAGGCAGAGGCAGGCAGATCTTTGTGAGTTCAAGGCCAGCCTAGTCTACAGAGTGAGTTCCCGGCCAGCTGGGGCTACAGGGAGACCCTGTCTCAAAAAAAAAAAAAATTTAATATAGGTGGTTTAGGAAAATACTCCTCAATGCTCTGTCTACAGCATTTAGAAGAATTTGCTAATAATGTTTGTTGGTTAGGAGCTCAGAAAGCCTATTGCTGCTTGACTGGGCCTGATCACCTCCTGTCCTCTTCTTTGTTTCCTTGGCTGTAGGCCTCTGGAAATCTTGTTATCTTTTCTCTCTACTTGGCATGAACAGACCAGGTGTGGAAGTGGAACACAGTCTTTGTAATTCTTCATTCTTTTCCTGAGCAAGGATATAAGAACAAAGGTCTTTTCTGATTTTAGGGCAAGTCCACTACTATTTTTTGGATTTGGCATACCAGCTCACTAGGCGTCTGCATAGCCCAGGATTGACTCCTACTGGACCTTTGCTCTATGTGTATATAAAGCACTTAAACGATTTCCTTCTAAACTCTTGAGTAGACATATAAGACCTGTAATTAGGAAAGAAATATGAGAGATTGGATTCTGATGGAAAATAGAAGGAAAACTGTGGTTTGTGTTATTGTGATGTTTACTTGTAATCACCTTGTATGTCTATGGTTGATAATTGTTTTTTTGTAGGATTGTGAAGATCCCAATCCTTTGATTCGAGCCTTGGCAGTCAGAACCATGGGGTGTATTCGAGTGGACAAGATTACAGAATATCTCTGTGAACCCCTCCGCAAGTGCTTAAAGGATGAAGACCCCTATGTTCGGAAAACAGCAGCAGTCTGTGTGGCAAAGCTCCATGATATCAATGCCCAAATGGTGGAAGATCAGGGATTTCTGGATTCGCTACGGGATCTCATAGCAGATTCAAATCCAATGGTAATAAACTTATGCTTTTATAAAGAGAACAATATTTAAATTGAGCCTTTTCCAGGACATGTTTAACACAGATTGTTTTGGGGACGTGGACCACAGGATAGTTGTGGTAAACATGAGTTCTGTGTAATCTACAGATTGTGTATTTCATACCCTAGTTATATATGGAAATGAAACTCAAACCAAGTGCTCTTTATTACCTAATATTGTAATGTACTCTAAAGGAGTCTAAAGTAAGATTCTTTTTAGTGAACTTGATTATAGTTTATAAGTATTTTGTAGCCAGAACATATCACCTTAAAGTTGGGTTTTATGGTTTGTTTTCGGTAGTGCCTGGGATCAAACATAGAGCCTTGCTCATGGTAGTCAAGTACCATCCAACTGAGTCTCATCCCCAGCCCCAAAGTTGGAATTTATTTCCTTTTTGATGTCTTTAATTTTGTTTATATAGTGAAGGGAGCTCAGGTCCCAAGTAATGTGTTTGAATTGAGTTATTAGTTACAAAGTGTTAGTACTAAGAAGATGGAGGATTGTTGGCCACGTTCTTTAAGGTACACTCCCCCCTCACCCAACTCTGTGCTGTGTGTGTGTGTGTGTGTGTGTGTGTGTGTGTGTGTGTGTGTGTCGCATGGTCAGAGGACAATTTGTAGGAGTCAATTTTCTCCTCACATGTTGTGGGTTCTGGGACTCAAACTTGGCAGCAGGTAACTTAAAACACTGAGCCATCTCTTTGGCCCTGACAGTACTGTATTATGGAACATGTAGCTGGTACCAGTGTGGTTTGTCATTGTTGTGGTTTGCTCTGTCGTTGTGAGCAACCAGCCACATTGAAATTCTGTACCTGAGAGCAGAGGTGGTGATGAAAAGTTTGAATTTCAAGCACCCAACAGGGTAAGCGGAATATCATGTACCTTGTGGAACCCTATTAAATATTTAGAGGTACTGAGAATGAATTGAGATGAAAATGAATTCTAACTTCTGTAAGCAATTTTGGATGGAAAAAGACATCTGTGTAGTAATGTTCTTTGTAGAATATATTGAATTCTGGGGGATAAGGACTGAAGGTATAGCAAGAAGGCTTTTTAGTTTGGTTTCTTTGTGGGGGGGCAGTTAAGATTAAAGTAGCACTTGGATATCGCTATCAGGTCAGTTTAGAGAATACAGGCCTAATTTGCCTGATTTATTCTGTTTCCTCTATTGAGAAGAGGGCTTGTTTTTAATCCACTCCATAGTACTCAAGTGACACATTTATATAATTTATTTATTCGTTTATTAGTTTAACATAGGAGTTTTCAAACATTGAAAATTAGACTACATGAGTGAATGAATGAGCTCATCACCAGAGTCAGTAACTATCATTCTAATCTTTAAAAAAATTTTATTTAATTTATGTATATGATTGTATGCGTGTATGTGTGTAAGTGCACCTGTGTCATGCAATGCCCCTGGAGCCAAGAGAAGGGGTTGGATGCCCTGGAACTGGAGTTACAGATGGCTGTTAGCTGCCATGTAGGCTAATTGAACCTAGGTCCTCTACAAGAGCAGCCAGTGCTCTTAATTGCTGAGCCATCTCTCCACCCCTAGTCATGCTAATCTTATTTTACTTGTTTTCCTCCATTCCCTGTCTGGATGTAATTTAAACAGGCAACACATGACTGGGTTTCTATTTAAATTTAATGTATCATATTATAATAAACTGATATTCTTGCTAATTCATTTGTTATTGTTTGCTATCAATAGACAGTCCAGATTTTATTGGAACTCCCTATGTAGTCTATATTAGCCTTAAATTTTTGGTCTTATATCTCATCCTCATGAGTGCTGGGATTGCCATCATTCTTGGCTGTTCTTGGTAATTCTTTTTTTTTTTTTTTTTTTTTTTTTTTTTTTTTTTTTTTTTTTATGTATACGAGTGTTTTGCCTGTGTGTATGTTGAGTGCATGTTATTCGTGAAGCCCAGGGATTCCAGGAGCAGGTGTTGAATCCCTTGGAACTGGAGTTAGAGACAGTTGTTAGCCACCATGTGGGTGCTGGGAAACCTAACCCAGGTCCTTTGGAAGAGCAGCCATCTCTCCAGCCCTTGTTCTTGACAGTTCTTAAACCTGTTTTTACAACAACAAATTGAGAGGCGATTTGGACAGATTTTCACTAGTATATTTGAGAAGACTTACAGAGAAAATTTAAGGTTACTTTGGAATATTTTTGAAAAGAGACTTTCAGAATACCTATTTTTAAAATTGGGGTTTTGTTTGTGTTTATGGTGCTGGATTCAAACACAGGGCCTCTCAAGTGTTGGTTAATCATTCCCCCCCATTGAATTACTCTTCCACCTTCACCTGGACTGTTTTATTGTCTGTTTATTGCAGATTTATTTAGAAGGAGCTGTTGGCATGAGATACCAAGTTGTAACTGGTGCCTGCTAAACAGAAAATCAGCATTCTTGTGAGGCTTTTCAGTAACAATAGAACTTTTCTCTGATACTGCCCAGTGTGTGCCGGTACAAGTTGAAAGAAGCACTCAAGCCGGGTGTGGTGGTGCACACCTTTAATCCTAGCACTTGGGAGGCAGAGACAGGGGATCTTTGTGAGTTCAAGGCCAGCCTGGTCTACAAAGTGAGTTCCAGGACAGCTGGGGCTACAGGGAGACCCTCTCGAAAAGAAAAAAAAAAAAAAAAAAGAAGCTCTCCCGATGGTACTGGCTCTGTACCTGTGGAAGTCTGAGCACAGGGTGTTCTGAACTGAATGCTTTACTGCCTCATTCTTGATCTCACCTTGTTACATATACCCATATTCAAATCATTTTTGAGTTCTTTATTCTAGTTCTTATGAAGAACAACCAAAAAAAAAAAAAGCTGTATCACAATCACAAAAAAAGTTATGAAAATAACAAAGTGTTAAAATCCCACACTGGTTTTCCTTTTTGTCTTTTTGAGACAATGTCTCCCTGTAGCTCCAGCTGGTCTGGAGCTCACTATGTAGATCAGGCTGGCCTTGGACTCACAGAGATCCACCTGCCTCTGCCTTCTGAGTACTGGGATTAAAGGTGTGCACTGGTTTTCCTTTTTATCAGGGAGGTTAAATGCTGCAGATAGCAAATAGACTGAGTACATGTGAACAAAAGTGACATCAAGAGCTAGAGCTGGAATTATAAGCTCACTAGCTCAAACACCTCAGAAGCCCCTAAGTCTTGATATGGTTCTGAGAATTTTGTTTTGAAATGCGCCTCTGCTTGGCATAATGATATAGTATTTCACTTAGTTTTCATATCTGTAAATGTTTTTGATGTTACAGATCAAGAAATGTATACTCAGAGAGTCTAAACTCTCAGAGCCATGTGGCTAATAACAATGAAGCCAGGATTCTAACCTCATTCTAAGTCTCCCAACCCCTGACTAATCACTCCCTTCATGGATAGTTGTATATGGTAAAATTTAAATGCAGGGATACCCCACACACTTAGATCTATTTCATTCTCATTTTTCAAAATGGCTGCAATTCCAAACACATGAAGTCTTTAATTATTTGGACACTTTTATTATGGAATCATCTGTCTTTAAAAAAAAGTTTTTTTAATTTTTTTTATTTTATGTGTCTAAGTGTTATGCTTGCATGTAATGTATGTAAGTGTACCATGTCATGCAATGCCTGTGGAGGATAGAAGAGGACATCAGATCCCCTGGAACTGGAGTTATGGATGGTTGCTAGCTGCCATGTGGGTGCTGGAATTGAACCCAGGTCCTTTGCAAAAGCAGCCAGTGCTCTTAACCCCTGAGCCATCTCTCCAGCCCAAAATATGAGTGTATTACCTGCATGTATGTAAGTGCACCCATGTCATGCAGTGCCCCAGAGATCAGAAGAGAGCATTGGATTACCCGGAGCTGGAGCTAGGACATTTGTTAGCCACCATGTAGGTGCTAAGAACCAAATCTGGGTCCTTTGCAAGAGCAGCCAGTGCTCTTAACTGCAGAGCTATTTCTCCAGCCCATCATCTGTAAGAAAACAGACAATCTTTGTTCTTGCTCTTGAGGAGTGATTTTGTGTCACTTTTTCAGAGGCGGTTCCACATGGTAGCAGCACTGTACCAGCAAATACTAGATTGTCCTAAAGGAAATGAATACTGCAGGGGGCTAGCTTAATATTCTCAGAGTTCCCCTACAAAGGGCTTTCTAGATAGGAAAGTACCAGAACACCTGTAGAAATAATTTCAGACATTTTACTAGGAGAATAAACTATCAATCAATCAATCAAGACAATGCTTAGAGATGTGTTTGTTTGTTTATTTATTTATTTATTTATTTATTTATTTATTTAGGTCTTTTCGAGACAGGGTCTCCCTGTAGCCCCAGCTGTCCTGGAACTCACTCTGTAGACCAGGCTGGCCTGGAACTCACAAAGACCCACCTGCCTCTGCCTCCCAAGTGCTAGGATTAAAGGCCTGAGCCACCACGCCCAGTGACTTTATTGATTTTTAAAAATCTTATGTGAATGAGAATATTGCTTCTGTGTAGATAGGTATACTCATGTTACACAGTACTCGCAGAGGTCAGAAGAGGGCATTGGAGCCCCTGGAACTGGAGTTATGGACAGTTGTTAGATGCCACGTTCTTTTATTTTTTGGTCTTTTTGAGACAGGGGTCTCCCCTTAGTCCCAGCTGGCTTTGAACTCACAGAGATCCACCTGCCTCAGCCTCCCGAGTGCTGGGATTAAAGGCGTGTGCCACCACACCTGGCAGATGCCATGTTCTTTTTTTTTTTTAGGATTAACTCCTTTTTTTTTTTTAGCAAATCTAGACCCGTGTTCCCGCCCATTCCCCCACCCCGCCAGAGCTCATGCATTCTGCCAAACATGCTTTTCATCTCTTAGTCTTTCTCAATATTTTCCATGGGGAAGTTGACTGTTTTGAGCAGAAGTTCACTGTTTCAGTCAGTTCTTTGATGCAGTCTTTTCTGCTGTTGTTGTTGTTGTTGTTTCCAAAATGCATTACGCCCAACTGCTTTGTACAAAAGCTCAGGGGGCCCCACACAAGAAATACTTACAACTGGGTAATTGGCACTAGCATCCACAGATGAGGGATACCATTCGTCGTTTGTTTTTCTGGGACTGTGTTACTTCACTCAGCATGATGTCCTCTAGCTCCAGCCATTTTCCTGCAAAGCTCGTGATGTCGTCTTTCTTTACTGCTGCATAGAACTCCATTGTGTAGATGTACCACATTTTCTCTATCCACTCGTCAGTTGAGGGGCATTTAGGTTGGTTCCAGCTCTTTGCTATTGTGAAGAGAGCTGAAATAAACATGGCCGTGCATGTATCTCTGTGGTGGCGTAAGTCTTGAGGGTACATGCCCAGGAGTGGTATGGCTGGGTCGGGTGGCAAGTTCATTCCAAGTCTTCCAAGGGTTCTCCACACTGCTTTCCATAGTGGCTGTACGAGTTTACATTCCCACCAGCAGTGGATGAGTGTTCCCCTTTCCCCACAACCTCTCCAGCACTTGGTATCATTTGTTTTCTTGATCCTAGCCAGTCTTACTGGAGTAAGATGATATCTTAAAGTGGTTTTGATTTGCATTTCCTTAATGATTAGTGATGTTGAGCAGTTCTTGAGGTGTTTCTCAGACATCTCTAATTCCTCGCTTGTGAAGTCTCTGTTCAGTTCTTTGCTCCATCTATTGAGCGGGTCGTTTGTTTTCTTTTTTCTTTGTTTTTTGAGTAGTTTATATATTCTGGAAATCAATGCTTTGTCAGATGTATCTGCAGTGAAGGTTTCCTCCCACTCTGTGGGATTTCTCTTCACTTCCTTGATTGTTTCTTTTGATGTACAGAAGCTTTTGAGTTTGATGAGGTCCCATTTGTCAATTGTCGACCTTAATTCTTGTGCAGCTGCTGTCTGATTTAGGAAGTCTTTTCCTACGCCTATGTCTTGTAGTCTGCTGCCAACTTTTTCTTCTATCACCTTCAGAGTTTGGGGTTTCACGTTGAGGTCTTTAATCCATCTGGAGTTGACTTTTGTACAGGGTGAGAGGTAGGGGTTTAATTTCATTCTTCTACAAGTGGTGATCCAGTTTTGCCAACACCACTTGCTGAAGATGCTGTCTTTTCTCCATTGTGGTTTCTTGGCCCCCTTGTCAAATATGAGATGGCTGAAATTGTATGTGCTCAGATTTGGATCTTCGGTTTTGTTCCATTGGTCAACAGGTCTGTTTTTGTGCCAGTACCAGGCTGTTTTTATGACTATAGCCCTGTAGTATAGTTTAAAATCTGGTATAGAGATCCCTCCTGTGTAGCTCTTTTCACTCAGGATTGATTTGGCTATTCGGGGTCTTTTGTTTCTCCAAATGAATTTAAGAACTTTTGTTTCCAAGCCTGTGAAGAAACTCTTGGGGATTTTGATTGGGATTGCATTAAATCTATACAAGAGTTTTGGTAAAATGGACATTTTTACAATGTTAATTTTCCCAATCCATGAGCATGGGAGGTTTTTCCATCTTCTGAGGTCTTCTTCAATTTCTTTCTTTAAGGGTTTAAAATTTTTGTTGTAGAGGTCTTTGGTGTCTTTGGTTAGGTTTGTTCCTAGGTATCTTATTGTTTTTGAGGCTATTGTGAGTGGGAAGGTCTCTTTGAATTCTTTCTCCAGTTGCTTGTTCTTGGTGTAAAGAAAGGCCATTGATTTTCTAAGGTTAATTTTGTATCCTGCCACTTTGCTGAAGCTGTTAATCGTTTCTAGGAGTTTTCTGGTGGAGTTTTTTGCATCCCTTAAGTAAACAATCATATCATCAGCAAATAGGGATAGTTTGACTTCCTCTTTTCCAATTAGTACTCCTTTAATATCCTTTTCTTGCCTTATTGCTCTAGCAAGTGTTTCAAGCACTATATTGAAGAGGAGTGGTGATAGGGGGCAGCCTTGCCGAGTTCCTACCTTTAAAGGGAATGTTTCTGTCATTTCCCCATTTAGGATGATATTGGCTGTGGGTTTCCTGTATATGGCTTTGATTACATTGAGGAATGATCCCTCCAATCCAATTCCTTCTAGGACTTTAAGCATGAAGGGATGCTGGATTTTGTCAAAGGCTTTTTCAGCATCAATTGAGATGATGGTGTGGTTTTTGTCTTTGATTCCGTTTATGTGTTTGATGATGTTTATTGATTTTCGTATGTTGAACCATCCCTGCATCTCTGGTATGAATCCAACTTGGTCATGATGGATGATCTTCTTGATGTGGGTCTGTATGCGATTTGCCAGTATTCTGTTTAGAATTTTGGCATCTGTGTTCATGAGGGAGATGGGTCTATAATTCTCCTTTTTAGTTGTATCTTTGCCTGGTTTTGGTAATAGAGTGATGTTGGCTTCATAGAAGGAATTTGGGAGAGTTCCCTCTGATTGTATACTTCTAAACAGTTTCAGAAATAATGGTTGTAGGTCTTTTTGAAATGTTTTATAGAATTCTGCTGTGAAACCGTCTGGGCCTGGGCTTTTTTTAGTTGGGAGGCTTCTTACTACATCCTCTATTTCTTCATATGT
This sequence comes from Rhizomys pruinosus, assembly GCA_009823505.1. NCBI lineage: Eukaryota > Metazoa > Chordata > Mammalia > Rodentia > Spalacidae > Rhizomys > Rhizomys pruinosus. Next base: position 205,630 of record VZQC01003810.1, on the reverse strand, counting down.
TATGGGTCTGTTTAAGCTGCTGGTCTCCTCTTGGCCAAGCTTTGGTGATTCCCAAGATTTCAGATATTCATCCATTTCTTCTAGATTTTCAAACTTGGTAGAATATAGGTTCTTGTAATATTCCCATATAATTTTCTTGATCTTTTCCTTGTCCGTTGTGATATTTCCCTTTTCATCACAGATTGTATTGATTTGGAGTTGTTCCTTCTTTCTTTTTGTTAACTGGGCTAGAGGTCTGTCTATCTTGTTTATTCTTTCAAAGAACCAACTTTTGGCTTCATTGATTTTTTGTATTGTTTTCTTTGTTTCTATTTCATTGATTTCTGCTCTGATTTTTGTTATTTCTTCCTGTCTGTTGCGTTTAGGGTTCATCTGTTGTTGCCTCTCAAGTGCTTTTAGCTGTAGTGTTAGATCATTCACTTGTGCTCTTTCTGTTTTTCTAATGTAGGCACCCAGGGCTATAAATTTCCCTCTTAGGACTGCTTTTAAGGTATCCCATAAGTTTTGTTGTGTTGTATTGTCATTGTCATTCAGTTCCAGGAATGTTTTTATTTCTTTCTTTATCTCTTCCTTGACCCATTCATTATTCAAGAGTGTGTTGTTTAGTCTCCATGTGTTCTTGTAGGCAGGAGGGCTTGTCCTGGTGTTGATGTTGAGCTTCATTGCACTGTGGTCTGACAGGATGCATGAAATTATTTCAATCTTTTTGTATTTGTAGAGGTTTCTTCTGTGTCCCAGGATGTGGTCGATTTTGGAGAATGTTCCGTGGGGTGCTGAGTAGAAAGTGTATTCTCTGGTATTAGGATGGAATGTTCGGTAGAGGTCTATGAGGTCCATTTGGTGTATCATATCGTTCAGTTCAGATGTCTCTCTGTTTATTTTTTGTCCTGTTGACCTATCCAAAGGACTCAGTGGGGTATTGAAATCTCCCACTATGAGTGTGCTGGGGTTAGTCTGTGACTTGTGGTCCTGGAGAATTGTCTTTATAAAGTTTGGTGCACCAGAATTTGGGGCATATATATTCATAATTGTGAAATCTTCTTGGTGGATTGTTCCTTTGATGAAAATGTAATGGCCTTCTTTGTCTCTTCTGATTTCTTTTACTTTGAAGTCTATTTTATCCGATATTAAAATAGCAACACCTGCTTTCTTTTTGGTACCATTTGCTTGGAATATTTTTTTCCATCCCTTCACTTTAAGGTGGTGCCTGTCCTTGAAGGTAAGATGTGTTTCTTGCAGACAGCATATCGATGGATTCTGTTTCCTAATCCAGTCTCCCAGTCTATGTCTTTTGATTGGGGAATTTAGTCCATTAATATTTAAGGTTATGACTGATAGGTTTGTGTTGCTTCCTTTTGCCTTATTATCCATCTGCGGTTTTGATTTAGGTTTCTACTTCTGCAGTTATGCTTTTATTGATTTCTCTTTCTAGGTGCCTGGGGTTGGTTGCTCCTTTCTTCTGTTCTTTGAATTGCTTCAAGTATTCTCTGAAGGGTTGGTTTTCCGGACATGTATTCTTTCAAGTTGTTTATGTCATGGAAGATTTTCCTCTCTCCTTCCACTATGATTGACATTTTTGCTGGGTATAGTAACCTGGGCTGGCATCCATTGTCCCTCAACACTGGGAATGCTTTGCTCCAGGTTCTTCTTGCCTTCATCGTTTGCTGTGAGAAGTCCGTTGTTATTCTGATAGGTTTCCCCTTATAGGTCACTTGTTGTTTTTCTCTTGTCGCTTTAAGGATTTTGTCTTTGTTTTGGGTGTCTAGCATTTTAACTATGATGTGGCGTGGAGAATTTCTTTTCTGATCTTGTCTGTTTGGAGTTCTATGTGCTTCTTGTATTGGTATTGGTTTGTCCTTTTTTAGTTTGGGGAAGTTTTCATCTATTATTCTGTTGAAGATCTGATCAATACCATTCTCTTGGGATTCTTCTCCTTCCTCTATTCCTATGATGCGGAGGTTTGATCTTTTCATAGTGTCCCACAGCTCCTGGTTGTTCCATTTTTGTGTATTTTTAAATTTTTCATAATCTTTCCTTGAGGTTTTTAGTTGTTCTGTGTTATCCTCCAGGTCTGATATTCTTTGTTCTGCTTCCTCCATTCTGCTTCTGAGGCTTTTTTCATTCCTTTCCTCTTGAATGGATGAGTGTTTGATTTCCTTTTTCATTTCCTCTTCTGATTTCTTTAGTGTTTCTATTTCTTTTTGGAGCTTCTCGATCTCTTTTTGTAGCTCTTTTGTTCGCTGGTTGGTTTCTTTTTCTTTTTCAGCATGGGATCTTTTCAGTGTTTCTACTTCCTTCCAGAGCTTATTCTCTCTCTCTCGGTCCTTCTTGAGTTCCTCATTCTCTTTTCTTAGTTCTTTATGATCTCGTAGTTCTTTAAGTATGTTCCCAATTGTGTTTCTGATGTCTGTGTCCTGGGGCATCCCCAGGGGGATCCCACTGCAGGAGCCTTCCATAGGGTTGGTAAAGCTTGGCACGGGATTATCCTGCCCCTTTCCAGTGTAGTCTCTTCTTCGTGATCCTGGCATATGGGCTTCTCCTTGCCTGTATTCCAATATGAGTCCTAAATGCCTCTTCACTGTGTTGAAGGCTTGCTTGCCTCCTTCAGATGCTTCTTCGTAATCTCAGTTGGGGGGGGAGGGCTCTTCAGCCCGCGCCCCCGTACCTTCTGCTGGGCTCAGGAGATCTCGATGCCATGTTCTAACTGTAGTTAGCAGTCTGCCATGGGAGGGACTCCCTTGACAGTCCTACTGCTTGGTTGTACTTTGCTTTTTGGTTTTGAGCTCAGTTCTCAGCTTGTCTGAATTATTACAGAACCCCTTTGATCTCTGTCATCCAGGCCTTCTGTTACTCTCAGAGCTGCCCTTGGAAATACCACTTTTCCATTGTTTTGTCCTCTGATAAAGTGTAAACTAATTAGTAAGAAAAAAATTCTTTATTGAAGGATCTTTTGCATTATAACCTCAATTTTGGTCCACTTTAGCCTTTAGAAAAGGTTCCAATTAAACTCCCATCTTTTAACTTGAACTTCTTCTGGAAAATTATCAAAACTATTTTTCTTCTCAAAAGGAAATACCTATTTTTGCTGTTTGCTAGCTAGCACATATAGTATAGCATGGGATGATGATGGTGTTTCTCAACTAAGGTTAGTTTTACTTCCATGGGATAGTTAATTCTATCTGGAAACACTGATTATTGTCACAGTTAACGGAAAGACTACCGTTGGCATCTAGTGGGTAGAGTTCAGGCATACTTTAAACAGGCTACAGAAAATTAATTATCTAGCTTGGGTCAGGGAGATGGCTCAGAGGGTAAAAGCAGTTGCTGTGTGAGCTTGATAACCTAAATTCAGATACATAGAACCCATGTAAAAGCTACTGGGTACCTGTAATCCTAGTGTTCCTACATGGAGGTGGGAGGTAGAGACAGAAAAATCCCCCAGAAGCTTGCAAGCCAGCTAACCCGGAATACTTAACACAGCAGCAGACAAGAGACCCTGCTTCAAATAAGGTGGAAGATGAGCACTAACACCCAATGTCCTCTGACTTCCACTATGTACCAATGCACATGCATGCTCCCATACAGGAACACACACACACACACACACACACACACACACATACACATACATACATACATACATACATATTCTGGGCGTGGCAGTATATACCTTTAATCCCAGTATTTGGGAGGCAGAGGCAAGTAAATCTCTGTGAGCTCGAGGGCAGCCTGATCTACATAGTGAGTTCCAGGACAGCTTAGGCTATAGGGAGACCCTGTCTCAAAAAAAAAAAAAAAATTTAAATAAATAAAATAACAATAATAATAATCTGGTTTAACTGTTGATAGTGCTTAGATTGTAAAACTGGCACTGCAAAGTCACTGAATCCATATGAAGATGATAATGATTAAAAATGGTGGAATAGGGGCTGGAGAGATGGCCTAGCAGTTAAGAGCACCGACTGCTCTTACAGAGGACCCGGGTTCGATCCCCAGCACCCACATGGCGGCCGAGAGCCGTCTGAAACTCCAATTCCAGGAGAACTCCAGCTCCAGGGGAATCCGAGACCCTCTTCTGACCTCCGCGGCGTTGCACGACACGGGTGCACAGACTTGCATGCAGGCAGTACATTCATACACATACAGAAATAAATAAAATTAATAAAAAAAAAATTAAAAAAAAATGGTGGAATAAAAATGGTGACCTGTGGTTGACCTGGCATTTGAGGCAACTGCATAAAGAAGATGCAAAATTCCAAACCATTGCTGATTTTTATGAGGCTGAAAATAAATAAATCACCCATTATTTATAATAGTTTTGGTGAGTTATTCTGTTGCTTTCAGTTTATTCAAGTCTTTAGAAGTACCACTTCTCCCACTTGTAGCTTGACCAGAAAAAAACCGAAGCATAAATCTGTTCATAGTGTGGGTGACATTGACCATGATGGCTGGAAATCAAAGCCCCAACAAATAGTAATTTTGTTAATAGGAGGAAATCACTGCAATGGAAAATGATATAATTTTGGTTCTGAGATTCTGAAGAAGAGTAATGTGAGAATTCAGGGTAAAAACCTCATGCTATGGGACCTGCCGAGGTTGCTCAGAGGCTAAAGAGCACTTTCCGCTCTTCCAGAGGACCCAAGTTTAGTTCCCAGCACCCACATAGTGGCTCACCACTTGCCTGCATGCACATGGTGTACATATATGCACTTGACCCCACACATTCATGTAAACTAAATAAATAAATCTTTTTTTAAAAATGATCCTCGGGGTTAGGGAATGGTGCAAGAGGTCTTTCTGAAAGGAGGTACTTCCCTCTCCGCACACATCTAGATTTCCTCCTGGAGTCTGTTCCACAGGGTAATATTTTTTTTGGTATTTTTGAAACAGGGGCTCCCTTTAGTCCCAGCTGGCCTGGAGCTCGCTCTGTAGACAAGGCTGGCCTTGAACTCACAGAGATCCACCTGCCTCTGCCTCCCCAGTGCTGGGATTAAAGGTGTGCGCCACCACGCCCGGCATCACAGGGTAATCTTTTTACCCTAATCTTACCTGCTGCTCCAGCTGTCTCTTTCTCTGAAAAATGAGATCAAATTTATGTCCTCAGAATTTCCACATCTGAGATAAATCCAGCTTATATATAAATTTGCTTTTAGAGCTGGCTAGTAAATCTTGCCTCTTTAAGTACTTATAAGATATGATTGCCTCTGAAATATATAAAGGAGAATGCATTTTTTTTTTTTCATAAATATGAATATCGTGGACTGGAGAGATGGCCTAGCGGTTAAAAGCACCGACTGCTCTTGCAGCCTTTAATCCCAGCACTTGGGAGGCAGAGGCCTACAGATCTCTGAGTTCAAGGCCACCCTGATCTACATAGTGAGCTTCAGGCCAGCTGGGACTAAAGGGAGACCTTGTCTCAAAAAAAGACCAAAAAAAAACACCATGTACCACTACACTCAGCCTTTTGTAGTATGTGTGTGTGTGTATATATACATATATATATATATATATTATTTTTTTTTTTTTTTGGTCTTTTTGAGACAGGGTCTCATAGCTCCAGCTGGCTTGGGACTCACAATGTAGACCAGGCTGGCCTTGAACTCACAGAGATCTGCCTGGCCTGTCTGTGCCTCCCAAGTCCTGGGATTGAAGGCATGTGCCACCACACCCAAGTAGACTTTTGTAATTTTTAAATATTTTTAAGTGCTCATTTGTTGGTTATATCAGAAATAATCTGTGGGGCTGGAGAGATGGCTCAGTGGTTAAGAGCGCCGACTGCTCTTTCAGAGGACCCAGGTTCGATTCCCAGTACCCACATAGTGGCTAAGAACTGTCTTTAGTGCCAGGTGGTGGTGCACACCTCTGATCCCAGCGATTGGGATTAAAAACATGTATTACATGCTTGGGCGTTGTGGCACAGGCCTTTAATCCCAGCTCTTGGGAGGCAGATGCAGGCGGATCTCTGTGAGTTCAAGGCCAGCCTGGTCTACAGAGCAAGTTCCAGACCAGCTAGGGCTCTAGGGAGACCCTCTCAAAAAAAAAAAGACCAAAAAAAAGTAGTATGAAAGAACTAATCTGTAATTCTGATGACATTTCTTTTTGTAATTACATATATTCTCAATTGGGAGTCAGGACACAAGTGTTCTTTCTTGTCTAGGGTATGGTTTTTCACTTAACATCAGAAATAATTGTATGTTTGAAATGCTATGAATCAACAATTTCAGTGATTATGAAATGTGTTTCTGGGGCTGGAGAGATGGCCTAGCGGTTAGGAGCACTGACTGCTCTTGCAGAGGACCTGGGTTTGATCCCTAGCACCCACATGGTGGCTGAGAACCGTCCGTAACTCCAATTCCAGGAAAACTCCAGTTCCAGGGGAATCTGATGCCCTCTTCTGACCTCCGAGGCTATGCACGACACGAGTGCACAAAACCTGCATGCAGACAGTACATTCATACACATAAATAAATAAATAAAATAAAATAAAATAAAATAAAATAAAATAAAATAAAATGTGTTTCTGTATGTTTAGAGTAAGTGTTTTTCATTAAACTGCATCTCGGTTTCAGAAATGCTACTGTTAAAAATTGTGCAACTTTTATTTAACAAATTATGGTAATATTAATCACCTTAAATTTGTTTGTGGTTTTGTGAAAATACTTCCATTAATTAATATATTGTCTAATTTGTATCCTGAGACTAAAGTTAATTTATGTTATAGATTACACTATCTCCAGGAAACCACATTGCACAGTGATTATGCTCTAACATTGTTCACTAGTGAAGTCTGGTCTCAAATGTGTATATTCTTACTCCAAGATAGGCGATTTGATTGACAGTTTAACTTCCCAGTTATACACACCCACTGATAGCCCTATAATTTGGCCTAGATTTTTCTGTTACCAAATGTAAATATTTATTTAGATTTTCTCTCTCCTTCCTTCCTTCCTTTCTTCCTTCCTTCCACCCATCTATCCATCCATCCATCCATCCATCCATCCATCCATCCATTTTGTTCTGTAGCTTGGCATATAACTATTTAGTTATCCCATGGTGACCTCAAATTTAAAAGGTTTCTCCTTGCCTCAGCCACGTTTCTGGGATTAACAGGTGTGAGCCACTGTCCACTCAAGACTTCAAATTTTATAGTTGTTCATGTGTCTTGATTTTATTGATAGTTTTGAGTACTGTTATAATGATTAATGTTTTAATAGTGACACTTCTAATACCTAAACTATAATTCTGGATTGCCTGGTTTTTAGGAAACACTGCATGTCATTTTTGGTGATTTAATACATGTTTTGAAAGCAGCTTGTCTATTTCTGTCAGACTAGGTAAAATGTTTAGGCATAAGTTGAGATCTGTGAAGTGATCCTACAAAGTTTGATTGTGTGTCATAGTTTTGATGTGAGTATATCAATGTCATCTGTTTCTTTGCCAGGTGGTGGCTAATGCTGTAGCAGCATTGTCTGAGATTAGTGAGTCTCACCCAAACAGCAACTTACTTGATCTGAACCCCCAGAACATCAATAAGCTGCTTACAGCCCTGAATGAGTGTACTGAATGGGGCCAGATCTTCATCTTGGACTGCCTGTCTAATTACAACCCTAAAGATGACCGGGAAGCTCAGAGGTCAGTATGTTTTACTGGAGAGTACCTGATGATCTTGTCTGATAGAATAATCTCTATTGTATAAGAGGCTGTCAGTTTGAGGAAGACAGTGGATCTGAGTAGGCATTGCTTTCTCCAGCATACTTTCTCACTGCTTTTAGGAACCACTGTAAGAGGTAAACTATGTCCCCACCCCCACCCCCAAATCTAACTGTTGCTGTAAATGTTTCTCATTTTTTTGCTAAAAATCTCCCTTAGCATTATCTTCCATCTCTCAGTTCCTGGCCATTTTGTAAACAAAAGTTGCGAATATCTCTGTTTGGAACGACACACTATCCATTCTATTAGATACTTAGAAAGTAGCTTCATACTCATTTTTGAGCTGAACAATACCTATGGTTTAGTGCTATGGCAGCTATATTAGAGTCAACAACACATATGCTGCTTACCATTGGGTATAGAAATCATGTCAGCCTAAGCCAGACATGGTGGCGCACGCCTTTAATCCTAGTACTTGAGAGGCAGAGGCAGGTGGATCTTTGTGAGTTCAAGGCCAGCCTGGTCTACAGAGTGAGTTCCAGGACAGCCAGAGCTACAGGGAGACCCTGTCTCAAAAAGAACAAACAAACAAACAAACAAACAAACAAAAAACCTACTCAAATAAATAAAATCGTGATCTAAAAAATTATGCTGGTTTGGGCTGGAAAACTGGTGTAGCCATTAAAGGCTCAGGCTCACAACCAAAAGGATTATGCTGGTGCTGGGATTGGTGGCACACGCCTTTAATCCCAGCACTCTGGAGGCAGAGGCAGGTGGATCTTTGTGAGTTCAAGGCCAGCCTGGTCTACAGAAAGGAGTTCCAGGACACCTGAGGCTACAGGGAGACCCTGTCTCGAAAAGACAGAAAAAAAAAAATTATGTCAGCCTAAATTTGGAAGTTTAAGGAAGCATGTCTTGATTGTTCTGACCACCTTAAAAAACATATACACACACACACACACACACACACACATATTTCAGTTTACAAAGTTGGAGTACCACCAATTTGTAAATGAAGCATATTGTGTAATAAGCGCTATACTAGGCAAAGTACTTCTGAGGAAATGTTGGCTCATCATTAAAGTTGACATATTTTAATTATGGTAGATAAGAACCTTCCTTGCCTGGCTGAAGCTGATTTCCAAGCTACTAGAATGTAAGTTTTCTTCACTTGTCTAGGAAACTATTCCCTATGGACTTACCTAATACCCCTGGTGGTTTCTTTCCATTATTGAAAGTACAAGTATATTCTGGAAAGAACTATACCAAAAACTATATTTTCTATTGGCCATTGACATTACACTCATGCATTTACTCAGCAAATGTTTCTTAAGTTCATGCTGTGCGCTAGGCACTGCTCTAGGCTCTGAGGATTCAACAGTGGACAGACAAAAATCATGGTCCTCATGCAGCATTCATTCTGAGGAATGGAGGTAGGAGTATATGCAATATGGATATTCAGTATGCTATATAATATGCCCCATTTTGATGGGTGCTAACAAAGATAAGGGGAAGAGATGTAACAAATGCCTGGTGTTTTAGGGTAAGAGTTTGTAAAGATTGTACTTTCTCTCTCTCTCTCTCTGTTTTAATTATTATTTTTTGAGTCAGGGTCTTACTATATAGTCTAATCTGGCCTCAAATTTGTGGTCCTCCTGCCTTGGAATTTGTGGTGGTTTCCCCACCACCACTTTTTAAGTGATCTGAGAGGGCCTCTCTTGAGAGGGTGGCATTTATTTAACGACCTAAGGGATCCTGGTCGGAGTCAGTAAAGTAGGCATAGGAGGAAGAGTGAATAACATAGCCACTTACCATATCTTCTTAATATTATGAGTAGTTGACCAAGAGCTATCAAAATGAGGTTGATTACAGAGAATATTGCATGTGCGAATATCCAAGATTTCATGCAGCAGCTAGACATAGGTAGTGGGGCTAGAAGAAGGTAAGAGAATATTGCAGTGGTGTATTATTAAAAACAACCAAAAATACCCGTTTCAGAGTTTCTTCTATTGGCCTGGCCTGAAAGAAGGAGGTTGGGTAGTTTTTCCTGCCAACTCACCTCCTCCTGTGTCTTAAAAGAAAACCTTTAGTTAGAGGTGGGTATGTGTCTCTCATTAAGAACTCACTTTCAGAATGCTCAATTTGACTTCCTATAGGTTGAGTAGAAATGGGCTGTGAGGCAGGGAGCCCTAACATAATATGGGGAGACAAAGAGGACTATAAACAAGAAGGTAACTGGTGTGAGGTCAAGTATTCGGGGGATGGCTAGTTTCCTTCTGGTTTGAATATCCCTATTGCTGGTTTCCTAATTTTTCTGATATCCCCGCTCTGCCTGTAGTTTGCTGGGTATGAGGCTTCTGTGGTGTTGGATCCCATCTTGACCTAAGCATGGAGCTTTGACTTTTCTAACCGAATCTTTAATTTCTTGGTTCTTGGGCCATGTAAACGTTACCTTATGGAATGAAATGAACAAATATATAATCTAAGGTACTAATTTTTCCCTTTCTGCCCATAGCATCTGTGAGCGAGTAACTCCCCGGCTATCCCATGCCAACTCAGCAGTGGTGCTTTCAGCAGTAAAGGTCCTAATGAAATTTCTAGAATTGCTGCCCAAGGACTCCGACTACTACAACATGCTGCTGAAGAAGTTAGCTCCCCCACTTGTCACTCTGCTGTCTGGAGAACCAGAAGTACAATACGTTGCCTTAAGGAACATCAACCTGATTGTCCAGAAAAGGTTGGCAAGTAGTGAATTGGTGGTTAAAAATGTTTGTAATTTTGAATTAAGCTTAATGTAAATGTTCAGTAGACTAGTGCTAATTGTTTTTACTGTGTGGAATTAAAAGTGTTATATAGTAGACTGATTTGTGTAGGATCAGAGGGCTTATACTTGACATCATTCAGTGATAAATGTCTGCTGTTGCAGTTCAAGTCCCAGTGCCTGCTTGATGTCATGTTTCAGACTGCAGTTTAGAACTAGGTTGTTCTTCCTCAGCACATCTTTGTGAAAGCACGTATGTAAACATCAGATGTCAAATAAAGTCGATAAGAAAGAAGAGTTGGAAGTGTAGCTCAGTTATTAGAGTGCTTGCCTAGAATGTACAAGGTACTTAGTTTGATACCCAGCACTGGGTGTGGGAGGGTTTTTCTCTCCCATGGGGGAGAATGGAAGAAGGGCAAAAAGACACTGATTTGATACTAATAAGCTGAAGATATTAGTTATCAATATATCAATATCCTTCACCTTACTTTCTTGTGTTTTTGTACATCATAGGCCTGAAATCTTGAAGCAGGAAATCAAAGTCTTCTTTGTGAAGTACAATGACCCTATCTATGTTAAATTAGAGAAGTTGGACATCATGATTCGTCTGGCATCCCAAGCCAACATTGCTCAGGTCAGGCCTTAAGTGGGCTCAAATTTATACTGGCTTAGAGCTTAAGATCTGGCTGTCAGAAGACTGTGACATTGCTGATTGAGAATCTGTAAAGATTATCCACTTTTGGGGTATTTGGCAGGTCCTGGCAGAGCTGAAGGAATATGCCACTGAAGTAGATGTTGACTTTGTTCGAAAAGCTGTGCGGGCCATTGGACGGTGTGCCATCAAAGTGGAGGTAACATTTCAGTGGGAGTTCAAAGGTTTTCACTCCTTTCTTTAGAGTATATATTTTGAAGTTTATCAAAATAATAAAGTATACAGTTTATGGATTAAAGAACTACTGTTCCTGATTCTTTCTCTTCTCTACCTAGACCCTCTGTTCAGAAAGAATCATTTTTAACTCATTTTGATTTTTGTTTCTCCTTTGCTGGGCATGGTGGCGCACGCCTTTAATCCTAGCACTTGGGAGGCAGAGGCAGGCGGATCTTTGTGAGTTCAAGGCCAGCCTGGTCTACAGAGTGAGCTCCAGGACTGGGGCTACAGGGAGACCCTGTCTCAAAAAGACCAAAAAAAAAAAAAAGATACTCCCATATCTCTAAATAATTTTGTTTTTAGTGTTGTTTTTCCAGGTCATGCAATGCCCAAGAAGGCCAGAAGAGGGCATCAGATCCCCTGGAATTGGCATTACTGATGGTTGATAGGTGCCATGTGGGAGCTGGGATTCAAACCTCAAGTCTTATGCAAGAGCAGCCAGTGCTCTTAACAGCCAAGCCATCTCTTCAGCCCCACATAAAATTTAAAAGAAAAATTTTTTAGGCACTCTATGCAGGGAGCTGGAGAGATGGTTCAGTGGTTAAGTGTGTTGGCTGATCTATCATGAAAACCAGAGTTCAGATCCTAACACCTACACCAGACAGCTCATAGATGCCTTTAACTTCAGCTCCCAGGGATCTAATGTCCTCTTCTGGACTCTGTGGGCACCTGCACACATAGGTGCATTGACACAAGCAGAGTCACACATAAATAAAGTAAATCTTAAAATACAAAACAAGAGGCTGGAGAGATGGCTCAGTGGTTAAGAGAACCAACTGCTCTTGCAGAGGACCTGGGTTCTGTTCTCTTCTTAGCACCCACATGGCAACCAACAACTGTCCATAACTCCAGTTCCAGGGGATCTGACACCCTCTTCTGACTTCCATGGGCTTTGCATGACATGAGTGCCCTAACACATGCAGACAATACACTCATACACATAAAATAAAAATAATCTTTTTTTTTTTTTTTTTTTTCTTTTTTGAGACAGGGTCTCCCTTTAGTCCTAGCTGGCCTGCTCACTCTGTAGACCAGGCTTGGGCCTTTGGAACTCCCAGAGATCCACCTGCCCTTACCTCCTGAGTGCTGGGTTTTTAAAGGTGTGCACCATCAAAAAAAAAAAAAAAAAAAAAATATATATATATTAGTATTTATTTTTTTTTTTTTTTTTTCTTTTTTTGTTTTTTTGGTCTTTTTGAGCAGGGTCCCTCAGCCTCAAGCAAGCTGTCCTGGTGAACTCATCGGAGAACCAGGGTCTGGCTTGAACTCAGCAAGATCCCTGCTCTACTCCCCGTGCGCTAGGATTTTTTTTTAATAATTAGTTTTTTTGATGTGTATGAGTGTCTGCATTGTTGGTGCACCTGTGTCCGTTGCAATGCTGTGGAGGTCCAAGAAGAGAGTGTCAGTTCCCCTGGAACTGGGTTAAAGACCGTTCTTAGCGTCATGTGGGTGCTTGGAATTGAAAAACCCAAGGTCTCGTGTAAGAGCAGTCGGTGCTCTTTATGCTAGGCCATCTCTCATCCGGAGGCTATATTAAAGCGTGTGCCACCATAACCCGCTAAATAATTTAAAAAAAGAAAAAAGAAAAACCTGTGTAGTCTCCATCATGCACCTGAGAAATCCAGTTAAAGACCTCCTGCTATGACTTAATCTTTAATTTCATCTTCCTCTAACTGGCTTATCTTTCTCTTTTTCTATTTTCCCTACTATCCAAGTTAACTTTATTGACTTAAAACTGAATCATCAGTATATTTTATAATGCACAAAATCTGGTATATCTTAGGCCAGACATGGTGGCACACTTTAACCCGATTCAGGAGACAGAGGAGGCCGGATCTTTGGGAGTTCAAGGCCAGCCCTGGTCTACATAGTGAGTTCCCAGGCAGCTGGGGCTAAAGGAAAAAAAAAAAAAAAAAAAAAGGACCAAAAAAAAAAAAGAAAGAAAGAGAGAGATCTTGTGTATTTTAGGCCAGGTATGTGCATGCCTTTAATCCAGCCCTTGGGAGATTGATAGATCTCTGAGTTCAGGGCCAACCTGCTCTACATAAAATTTCAGGCCAGCTGGGGACTACAAAGAGACCCTGTCTCAGAAAACAAAACCAAACGTTATTTCTACCAATTCTGATATGGACTATTTCAGATAACCTCTAACTAGCCTCTAGTAGAGTTCAACAAATAAGTTAAAAAGTAAACAAGTGGACGGTGGCTGCAATGCCTTTAATCATAGCACTGGGAGGGAGAAGGCAGGCCGGATCTTTGTGAAGTTCAAGGCCAGCCTGTCTACGCAGTGAGTTCCAGGACGCTGGGGCACAGGAGACCCCTGTCTCAAAGACAAAAAAAAGTATCAGGCTGGAGAGATGGCCTAAGTGGTTAAGAGGACCGACTGTTCTTGCAGAGGACCCTAGGTTTGGATCCCCAGCACCCACATGGCCGGCTGAAACATCCTTTTAACTCCAGTTCCAGGGGGAAGTCCACACCCTCTTTCTGACTTGCGAGGCGTTGCACGAACACGGTGATACGGGTGCACCAACTACATGCAAACAGTAACACTCATGCACATTAAAATAAATAAAATTTTTTAAAAAGAAAAAAAATTAAATAAATGAAAAAACCAAATAAGTTGCTTGTTTTGTTTAGGCAATGACATGTAATGTTCTTTTTTTGATATGTATAAGTTAAATCATTGGATTATGTTTTGAGATTTCTCTCCCTAGCAATCAGCTGAACGCTGTGTAAGCACATTGCTTGATCTAATCCAAACCAAAAGTAATTAATGTGGTCCCAAGAGCAATGTTTGTCATCAGGGACCTTTTCCGAAATACACCACAAGTATCCAAAATTCCTTAATAACCCTAATTCATGGGGAATGTTTAAGTTAATTAATAGGTAAGAGATTCTTTTAATAATGATGTAATACTTTATTTTTATTTTTTAATTTTTTTAGTTTTGGTCCTAGTCCTGGGATTACAGGCATGAACCCCATACGCAACTGCTTTAAAACTAGTTTTTTAAGTAGAAATGAAGCTCTGAGTCTGTACTACTTATTCGTGTACACTAAATGAAACACACTAGATTATTTGATAGCAAAGTTACCATTAAATAGGAAACACATATTCATCTGTTAATGCCAAGTAAAGGATTATATGCTTTATCTTTTCAGAAATCTCTTTAATGTGAGTGTTAACTCATACAGCTACCCTTTCATAAAACCAGGAAGGTAGTAACAGCTGTACTGTTTTACTCTGTATGAGACTAATACTTTGTAGAATTAAAAAAGAATATAAAAAAAAAAGAATTTAAAAGAAATATAATTTAAAATTACCAATCTCCAGCTTCTGAGTTGTGTATTCATTTTCCCCACAGGTATTCAGATCTACATTTTTCACTTGCCAATTTTTCCAAGATTGAGGACTATTATTATGAAGCAAAAATTTTTACATGTTTGAATTTGAAGGCCAGCATTAAGAAATTCTTTTTTTTTTTTTTTTTTTTTTTTTGGTCTTTTTGAGAACGGGGTCGTAACTTTAGTGCCAGCTAGCTGGAGCTCGCTATGTAGAAGGCGGCCTGACTCACGAGATCCCTCTCTCTGGCTCCCGAGTGCTGGGATTAAGGCATTGTGCCAGCACCCCAAGTTTTTCTTTCTTAATTTGAGAATATTTTTGGAAAGAGGACTACTGGCTTTCATTAATTTCGCGTTTCCCCAGAAAACAGAAGATAAAGTTTCTAAATATTTGATCAGTAAAGTGTATATCTCAATACGATTAATAAAGAGTTGTGTCTATAGTTAGCTGGCATGGAGACACCATTGTCAGCTAAGTATAGACACAAGTTCTCCCATGCCGAGCTTATCAATTGCACTCTGGATGTGCTGACCACTGAGATTTCCCCAAATGTGGGGAACTATACTGCATAATTTGTGGCACGTGGGAACTGCTGCTTCGCTCTCCCTGTCACCCCTGTAAAAAAAAAAAAAAAAGAAAAAGAGAAAAGTTAGTGGTCTGATTTGTGTAAATAAAGGGTTATGACAAGTTTAATTTTAAGAAAGCAATCAAGAGCCAGGTTTAATAAGTAGAAATATGGCATACACGTGACCAAGTATTCAGGTTGTCCACATCTAACTTATTCTGTTCATTCTAATGTTAAATTAACTAACCCAGCTGTGAGCGTGGTGGCATAGCCTGTATCACAGCACTAGGGAGACTGAACCAGGATTGCAGATTCAGAGCCAGTTTTGACAACTTAGATGCGCTTCAAATAAAAACGTTTTCTTTTTTTTAATTAGGGCTAGGAATGCATTGTATACATGTTCTGTCTAGGCATGTGCTAGGCCATAGGTTAAATACTCAGTAACGAAAAGTTTGAAAATTACATTAGCCAAGGGGATGAATTCAACATGGTGAATCCATGGTGAATATGAGAAAGCTGGGGCTGAGAGATGGCTCAGCTGTTGGGGGCACTGACTGCTCTTGCCGAGGACAGGGGTTCAAATCAGCACACATGGCAGCTAAGAACCTCTAGGCGGGCATGTTGGGCAGCCTTTAATCCTTACACTTGGGAGGCAGAGGCAGCTTGGTCTGTATAGTGAGTTTCAGACTAGCATATTGAGTTTCAGGCTATTTGGGGCTTCTGGGAGACCCTGCTCAAAAGAAAAAAAAAGAGAGAAAGCCGCATAGATCTGAGTCACAAATGAAACCTAAGTGATTGAATTACTCGTTTCTTATTAGAAAAAACATTAGTTTACTCTGTAAGTTCAAGGCCAGCCGCTGCTCTACAGAGTGAGTTCAAGAAGCGGGGCTATAGGCGACGCTGTTAAGGAAAAAAAGCATGTACTTTTATGTGAGTTAGAAAGAAATAAGATCTCCTTTTATAAAGTGAATGAGGCTGGGAGATGCTCGATAGGTAAGTGCTTGCTTAAAGCATGAGGTGGATGTCAGATCCCCAGCACCCATGGAAGTCCAGCATACATGGTGGCCTGCCTGTAATCATGTGGTAGGAAAGTAGATGGAGTCCCTGGGGCAAGCTGAATCAGTGAGCTGGTTTTAATGAGAGACTCCATCTCAAAAAAAAAAAAAAAAAAAAAAAAAAAAAAAAAAGAGAGAGACCCTGCCTCAGTAAGTAAAGAGGAGAGGAGACCCTGTTGTCAGTAAATAAGAGGAGGCCCTGCCTCAGTAAATAAAGAGGAAAGGAGACCCTGCCTCAGTAAAAAAAAACTCTGCCTCAGTAATAAAAAGCGAAGAGACCCTGCTCATAAATAAAGAGAGAGCCTGCCTCAGTAAATAAAAAGAGAGACCATTGTGTCAGTAAATAAAGTGAAGAGACCCTGCCTCAGTAAAGAGAAGAGACCCTGCCTCCGTTAAATAAAGAGAGAGACCCTGTTCCATAAATAGAAGAACCCGCTCAGTAATAAAGAGAGAACCTGTCAGTATAAAGTGGAAACAGACCGCCTCAAGTAAAGAAAGGACCCTGTCTCAGTAAATAAAGTGAAGAGACCCTCCCTCAAGGTACAATAAGAGAAGAGAACCCTGCCTCAGTAAATAAGAGAAGAGACCTGTCTCAGAATAAAGAGAGAGACCTCTGCTCAGTAAATAAGAAGAGACCTGCCTCAGTAAATAAAGTGGAGAAGAGACCCTGCCTCAAAAAGTGGAGAAGAGACCTGAGTAAATAAAGGGGAGAAAAGACCCTGCCTCAGTAATAAAGTGGAGAGGAGACCTGCTCAGTAAAGGAGAGACTGCCTCAGTAAATAAAGAGAAGAGACTGTCTTCAAGTATAAGAGAAAGCGATCTGCCTACAGTAATAAAGAGAGACTGTCTCGTAAATAAAGAGACCGCTCAGTAATAAAGAGAAAGACCTTCTCAGTAAATAGAGATAGAACCTGCCTCAGTAAACAAATGGGAGAAGAGACCCTGCCTCAGTAAATAGAAGAGACCCTGCCTCAGTGGGAGAAAAGGGGAGAAAAGCCTGCCCTCAGTAAATAAGAGAGTGGAGACCCTGCTAGTAAATAAGGAAAGAGACTGCTATAAATAAGAGACCTGTTCTAAATACGAGACCGCTCAGTAAATAGAAGACTGTCCAGTAAAGAGAGTGCTAGTAATAGCGAGAACCGTTCATAAGAGAACTGTCTAGAATAAGTAGAAAGAGACCGCTATAAAAGAAGATGACCTTGCTCAGTAAATAACGTGGGAAGAGAACCTGCTAGAAATAAGGGAGACCGCTTCGTAAATAAAGGAGAAACGCTGAAAAGGGAAAGAGACGCCAGTAAATAAGAGAGAAGCCAAATAATAAAGTGAAAGAACGTGCTCAGTAAAGAAGAAGAGCTGTATAAATAATGGAAAGACTCTCAGTACAAGGATTTCGTAAATGAAAGTGGAGAGCCGTAAAATAAAGGGAGAAGCTGCTATATAAGGAACTAGTAAATAGAAATGAGACTGTAGTAAGGAAGAGAACTGTTCATAATAAGGGGAAGAGACGCAGTAAATAAGGGGAGAGACCCGTAGTAAATGGAAGAGACCTGTCAACCAATGGAGAAAGACCTCCTCATATAAAGAGAAGAGCATTGCTAAAAAAGTGAGAAGAGACTGATCCAGTAAATAAGGAAGATCTGTTAAAAAGGGAGAAATCGTTAGTATAAGAAGAGAGCCTGTTCAGATAAAGTGAGAAGAGACTGCTAGTAATAGGGAAGAAAGCTTCATAAATAGGGAAAGACCTAAAATAAGGGAAAAGAGGTATAAGAATAATCATAGGGAAGAGAGAATAAAGGGGAGAGATGGCTCATCAATAAGGGAAGAGCGTCATATGACCTCTATAAGTAAGATGACTGTATAGGACTGTAATAGTGAAGACCTCCAGTAATAGTGGAGATAACTTATATAGGGAGAATTGCTAGTAGGAAGACGTCGAGTAGCCGATAAGAGTGGAGAGAAAGGGAAACTTGCTATGAAAGATGGAAAAGTGATGGGGTTAGTTATATTAATATGAGATTTTTTTTAAAATACAGGAAATTGGGTAGTAAAATGTTTAGGGGTATAAGATTCAATATAATTTGACTTTAGCTTATAGTCGTTACCCATTTTATAGTGGTGGTGTTAGGTCTTTGTGGATTTTGATAGATCACTGTTAAAGTACCTTTTTTGTCCCTGAAACTACATTGTGTAAGGTTAGATGTCCTGAGACTTGATCCCTGATGAGCCGATGTCGGAGATATGATTTGATTGTAGGAATTGCGAGAATATCATCTGAGTTACTGAGTTAGGTTACAGTATGTAAGTTTTCTTATTTTGCCCTGATCTTGAAAATATAAGGGAAAGTTCAGTTCTGTGTGTTCATATTCATGCATTTCTTTCTTAAAGGTAAATGATCTTCATATAAGATTGTCTAGAGACAAAGCTGCAACTGATTGTCAATTAATGATAGACCTTTAGGGGCTTATTGAGCACAGGTTGCCTGGCCTCACCTCTCAGGGACTGAAGTGGACTTCCCGTAGTCTCATTTCTTACCTGGTTCAGGGTGACACTGCTGCTCCAGATCTTACTTCCATAGTAGCTGGTTTACAGCAGTAATCAGGTTTTTACTTTCTGTCATTTAAGGTTGATTACATATCCTCCCTAGTAATTTGTTGTGGCTCATTACAGTGCCTCGTGGTAAGGCTTGAAAAGATTCTCTATGAATAATTGGATTTCTTCCCATCCTCCTACTAAAATTAGAGCCATGGCAGGAAGAGCAGTCAAAATATTAGCAACTTTCAGGACGGAGAGATGGCTCAATGATTACAGCACTGACTGCTCTTGCAGAAGACGCGAGTTCAATTCCCAGACCACATGGTGGTAGAAACTTTAAGTGGTGGTGTGGTAATCACTTTAAATATAGCACGGGAAGGCGAGGCAGGCAGATTTTTGAGTTCAAGGCCAGCTGGTCTACAGAGTGGTTCCAGGACAAGTGGGGCTATAGGAGCCCCGTCTAAAAAAAAAAAAAAATTAAGTCCTTTTCCCTGATATTGTGCTCAGTAAATAGAAGGTTGTGTTGCCTTTCCATTATAGTTTTTTATAGGCTTATATAAGAGAGCTCAGCAGTCAATTGCTCCAATTGACATAGTTCTGTTTGTCTTGGCTTCACAAGATGACCTCTAGCCTCTCAGACTGTAGGTTTGGGTAGAAGTAAATAGAACAAGGATTGATGAGACAGTATTTTTTTTTTCAACTTTAATGTACATCTACTTAAAAAAAAAATGGCTCAGCGTAAAGGTGTGTACAAATCTGGTGTTGAATTCAACTTGGACCCAGTGTTAGAGGTGAAGAGAGAAATAACTCCACAGAGTTGTCATCTGATCTCCACATATATATTCTCTTCTCACTCTCTCCTCTTCTCTCTTATTTCCTCCTCGCTTCTCTCTCTCTCTCTCTTCAACCTTTTATACCAGTAACATTGTTTGCTTTTTAAAACATTTTTTTAGTACTTGGGAGGCAGAGGGCGGATCTTTGTAATTCAAGGTCAGCCTGGTCTTACAGAGCGAGTTCCAGGACACTGGGGCTAAGGAGCCGTCTCAAAAAGACAAAAAAATTATTTTATTTTTAATTTTTATTTATGCTATGAGTGATTGCCTGTTTGTAATTGTACTGGGTGTCCAGTCCTTAGAGGTCAGAAGAGTGTGTTGGATCGCCTGGAACTAGAATTACAGACTTTTACTGCCGATCAAACCAGTCCTGCAAGAGCAGCAAGTGCTTTTACCATGAGCTATCTTTCCAAGCCAATTAATAAATTTCTTTTGAGTCTTTTTTGAGTAGGGTCTCCCTGCAGCCCAGCTGCGTCAACTCACAGGATCTTCCGTCTTGCTCCTAGCTCGATAAAGGCGTGTGCCACCCACCCAGCCAGCTATAATTTCCTTTTTTAAAATTTTTTTTAGAATATAATATGGGGACTGGAGAGTTGGCTGTCGCAGAAGCTGGCTGCTCTTGCAGAGGGATCTGGGTTCAATACAGCCCCATAGCAGCTAATCAACGTTCATTTAATCCATCCAGGGTAGACTATTCGACCGGGCCTCCGTGGCTTACATAACAGGGTTCACTTAAACGTATACAGGCAATAACCATAACAAAATGAAATATATATAATATATATATATATATATATTATATATATTAGATGATCTGGCCCAGAACAAGCATTTGATACAAATTAATTGGAGAATAAAACAGATGGTGATGTTTGTTGAATCTAGTTATTTTTATGTTTTTTTATGTGGTTTTGTTTTTTTACATGGGGGGGTCTCTTTTTTCCCCAGCTGACCTGGAAATAGTATAGATCAGGATAGTCAAGAACATAGAGATTGCTGCCTCTGTGACGACCTGTGGCTGATCTAGTATTTTAAAAGAATTTTTACTGTTTACTTCTTACATACTGGCTGGTGTGCGAAAGCGCATCCCTAACCAAAATCGAAAAGCCATTAGAATAAGTTGGGGAAAACATGACTTGGACCTACCTATTCTTTACTTATGGCTTCTTTTTTTTTTTTTTTTAGGTACAGCTTACTCTGCTCACTGCCATAGTGAAGCTGTTTCTCAAGAAGCCATCAGAGACTCAGGAGTTGGTACAACAGGTCTTGAGCTTGGCTACACAGGTAAGAAATCTGAAAAAAAAAAAAAAATGAGACATGAAGTGTATTATCAATTAGAAGAATTATGCCTGGCGAGACTAAAAGACCTGCCAATCCCCACAAGAATGAGGCATGTCCTAAAAAAAAAAATATGAACTTCTAAGTTTCAGGACAAATTATTTTATTTTTTTAATGGAATTTCTTTTTATTTGGCTGTCTGTCTGCCATGCAGTCTGTTGTGTCCCATGTGTCGGCAAATGCCGTGGAGGTTTCAGAAGGTGTCGTTTCCCCCTGGAACTAAGTCAAAGATGGTTTTAGGCGCCATGTGGGTGCTGGAAGAACCCAGGTCCTCTGCAGAGCATCAGCGCTCCTAACCTCTAGGCCATCTCTCAGCCCCTAGGACAGATTTTAAATCTGAAAATAATTAAAGCTATGCTTCTTTACACATTCTGCTAAATTAAAGCTGGCTAATATAGCTTTTACATCAGCTGATTAGTTCCAGTTTTTATGATAATTTGAAGATTGAAATTGCGTAGTGTTAATAATGGATCTCCTTGCCAGATATGGTAGCACGTCTTAATCCCAGCATCAGGCAGAGGCAGGTGATTCTGTGAGTTCATGGCCCACCTGGTCTACATAAAGCGAGTTCTAGGCTAGCTGGGCCTACAGGGGACCCTGTTCTCAAAAGAACAAAAAAAACATGGAACTCCATATGTGAAAATACCGTTGAGTCTGCAAGCTTCTGGGTGACATCAGCCTTCCTATAGAGCTCTGTATACTTCCTTTCAGAGTGCTACCTTTTTTCTTAAGATTTTTAAAAAAGTGCTTATGCTGCTTCCTTGATTATTATTTGGTATTTTTAANCACTGTAGAGTCCAGGCTGGCCTGACTCACAGAGATCTGCCTGCCTCTGCTTCCCAAGTTGCTAGGATTAAAGGTGTTGGGCCACCAATGCCGGCCATATAAATATAATTTAAAAAATATTTGGGGCTGGAGAGATCGGTTCAGAGCCCCGCTTTTAACACTGAGTGACCTGCTGACGCTTTACAAGACTGGGTTCACATTCCAGCACCGACACGGCTACTAGGAACCATCCTTGACTCCCGCTCCAGGGGAAATCTGATGCCCTCTTCTGACCTCCTCAGCATCCTGTGACATGGTTCAACTCACACAGATGGGCAGGCATACACACAGCATAGCAGCTAGTACATGCACACATATGCAGGCAGTACACTCACAACACTGCAGGCAGTACTATCTCACACACATGTAGTCAGTAACATTCAAACATGCAGGCCAGATAACACTGACACACAATGCAGGCAGTAACACTGACACACAAGCAAGGCAGTATTACTCAACTACACCATGTGGCAGTACCTCCAACACATGCAGGCAGTACACGTCATTACACATTGAAGGCAAACACAAAAAAAAAAAAAAAACAAGCAGCAGACACTCATACAGATAAAATAAAAATAAAATATTAAAAAAAATTATTTGAAGATAGGCGTTTTCACTAATTTGCCCAAGCAGGCTTTGAACTTTTGACTCTCCTGATTCAGCCACCCAAATAGGTGCTATTACATGCCTGTGCCTCCAGGCCTAAGCTGTTGACCTGATATCTTCTTTTTTTTGGTCTTTTTTTTTGAGACAGGGTTCTCCCTTTAGCGTCCCAGGCTAGAGCCTGGAGCTCACTGTGTAGACCAGGCACCCTTGAACTCACAGAGATCCGCCTTGCCTCTGCTAGGATTAAGGTGTGTATCACCATGCCACTGGCATTCCCCAAACCAGAATCCATCTGAACTACTTTTCTTCTGACCAAATAATATTTTATATGATGACTGGTATTGTCAACCTAACATAATTTTTGAGAAACATCTGGGAGGTGAGCCCTTGGAGCAGGACTTATAAGGCGATTTTCTTGTTATTCTTTTTTTTAATATTTGTCATTTATTTTTATGTGTATATGAATATTTGCCTACATGTATGTGCAAGTATAACCTGTGTCATGCAAACTCTATCAGAGGCCAGAAGACCTGTGGTGATCCCCAGGAACAGTGGTTTTTAGCACCATTGTGGAATGTGGGAATTGAACCCTGGTCTCTGCAAGGAGCGAGCAATGCTCTTAGAATTGCAGAGCATCTCTCCAGCCTTGGGAAAATATATCTTAATTATGGACAGGGACCCAGTCCCTGGTCGGGGACTCTGGACATAAAGGAAGGGAAGGAAGTGACACGTATGCATTCACAGCTTTGTTCCAGATTGATGATGCAGTGCTAACGAGCTCCTTCACGCCCCTCCTGCTTCTGTGACTTCATTGCCATGTGGGACTTTGTAACCCAACTGTGATCAGGAATAAATGCCTTCCTTTAAATTGCTTTTGTCCAAGTTATTTTTATCATTGGTGACAAGGAAAAAGAAACTAAAACATATGATTCAAATACCAAAATAATTCAAGGAAGCAGCATAAGCACTTTAAAATAATCTCTAAGAAAAAGGTAGACACTCTGAAAGGAAGTATACAGAGCTCTATAGGAAGGCTGATGTCACCCAGAAGCTTGCAGACTCAACGGTATTTTCACATATGGAGGTCCATGGTTTTTTTTGTCTTTTTGAGACAGGGTCACCCTGTAGCCCCAGCTAGCCTGGAACTCGCTATGTAGACCAGGTGGGCCATGAACTCACAGAGATCCACCTTGCCTCTGCCTCTGGAGTGCTGGGATTAAAGACGTGTGCTACATATCTGGCAAGGAGATCCATTATTAACATACGCAATTTCAATCTTCAAATTATCATAAAAACTAGAACTAATCAGCTGATGTAAAAGCTATATTAGCCAGCTTTAATTTAGCAGAATGTGTAAAGAAGCATAGCTTTAATTATTTTCAGATTTAAAATCTGTTCTCTAGGGGCTGGAGAGATGGCCTAGAGGTTAGAGCGCTGACTGCTCTTTGCAGAGGACCTGGGTTCGATTCCCAGCACCCACATGGCAAAAACCATCTTTGACTTCAGTTCCAGGGGAAACGACACCCTCTCTGAACCTCCACGGCATTGCGCGACATGGGACACACACAGACCTGCATGGCAGACAGTACATCCATACACAAAAAAAAAAATTATCATTAAAAAAATAAAATAAAATTTGTCCCCTGAAAAACTTAGGAAGTTCATAATTTTTTTTTTTTTAGGACATGTCCTCATTCCCTTGTGGGGATTGGCTGACCATGTCTTTTGTCATCGCCAGGCATAAATTCTTATAATTTGAAATAACACATATCAATGTCTCATTTTTTTTTTTTTTTTTCAGATTTCTTACCTGTGTAGCCAAGCTCAAGACCTGTTGTACCAACTCCTGAGTCTCTGATGGCTTCTTGAGAAACAGCTTCACTATGGCAGTGAGCAGAGTAAGCTGTACCTAAAAAAAAAAAAAAGAAAAAAGAGCCAATAAGTAAAATAAGGTAGCAGCTCCAAGGTCATGTTTTCCCCAACTATAAATTACTAAGGCCTTTCTGATTTTGGTTAAGGGATGACAGCTTCAAACTCAGGCCAGTATGGTTAGGTAACAGTCAACATATTCTTTTAAAATACTAGTATCAGCCAGGTGTGGTGGCACAGAGGCAGGCAGATCTCTATGAGTTCATGACTATCCTGATCTATACAGTGAGTTTCCAGGTCAGCTGGGGAAAAGAGACCCCCCCTTGAAAAACAAACCACATAAAAATACATAAAAATACTAAGTATTCAACCAAACATTCACCAGTCTTTTATTCTCCAATTACATTTTTGTATCAAAATGGCTTGTTTCTGGGCCAGATCATCTCATATATATATATATATATATAATATATATATTATAATATTTCATTATTACGTATATGAGTATATTACCTGTATACGTTTAAGTAACCCCTGTTATGTAATGCCCACGGAGGTCAAATTAGGCATCAATACCCTGGGACTGGAGTTATGAACAGTTGTTAGCTGCTATGTGGGGTGCTGTGATTCAAACCCAGATCCTCTGCAAGAGCAGCCAGTGCTCTTACTGCTGAAACCAACTCTCCGTCCCCATAATTATATTTTCTTAAAAAAATTTTAAAGAAATTTATTACTGGTGGGGTGTGGTGGCACACGCCTTTATTCTAGCCTCAGGAGCACAGAGGCAGGAAGATCTCTGTGAGTTGCAGGCCAGCTGGGGCTACAGGGAGACCCTATCTCAAAAAAGACTCAAAAAGAAATTTATTATATTGGGGCTGGAGAGATAGCTCAGTGGTTAAAAGCACTGGCTGCTCTTGCAGGACTCTGGGTTTGATTCCCGGCAGCTAACAACTGTCTGTAATCTACCCTGTTCCACAGGATCCAACACACTCTTCTGACCTCTAAGGGCACTGGACACCACCAGTACACTTACAAACAGGCAATACACTCATAGGCATAAATTAAAAATAAAAATAAAAATAAATTTATTTTGGTCTTTTTGAGACAGGGTTCTCCTGTAGCCCCAGCTGTCCTGGAACTCGCTCTGTAGACCAGGCTGGCCTTGAATTCACAAAGATCCGCCTGCCTCTGCCTCCCAAGTACTAAAATAAATATTTTAAAAAGAAACATTTACTGTGTATATAAAGAGGTGAAGAGAGAGAGAGAAAGCGAGAGAGCAAGAGAGAGAGAAGAGAGAGAGAGAGTGAGAATGAAGAATATATATGTGGAGATACAGATGACAAGCTCTGTGGGTTAATTTTCTCCTTCTACCTTAACACTGGGTTCCAAGATTGAATTCAGATCACCAGATTTGTTACACACCTTTACCTGCTGAGCTCTCACTTTTTTTTTTAAGTAGATGTGAACATAAAGTGAAAAAAACTGGCTCCTCATCAAATCTTGTATTATTTACTTCTACCAAAACCTACAAGTTTGAGGGAGCTAGAAGAATCATCTGTGTTGAGAGCCAAGACAACAGAACTATGTCAGATTAGAGTCAATTAGACTGCTGAGCTACTCTTTATATTAAGCCTATTAAAATTACTATAATGGAAGGTACATACACAAACTTCTATTTACTATGAGCACAAATATCAGGGAAAAGGGCTTAATTTTTTTTTTTTTTTGACAACGGGTCTCCCTATAGCCCCACTGTCCTGGAACTCACTCTGTAAAGACCAGGCTGGCCCTTGAACTCAAAAAGATCTGCCTGCCTCTGCCTCCCAAGTGCTATGATTTAAAGGGGTGTACCACCACACCACTTAAAGATGTTGTTAGCCACCATGTGGTGCTGGGAATTGAACTCGCGTCTTCTGCAAGAGCAGTCAGTGCTGTCAATCATTGAGCCATCTCTCCAGCCTGAAGGGCTTAATATTTTGACTGCTTCTCTGGCCCATGGCTCTAATTTTAGTAGGAGGATGGGAAGAAATCCAATTATTCATAGAGAATCTTTTCAAGCCTTACCACGAGGCACTGTAATGAGCCACAACAAATTACTAGGGAGGATATGTAATCAACCTTAAATGACAGAAAGTAAAAACCTGATTACTGCTGTAAACCAGCTACTATGGAAGTAAGATCTGGAGCAGCAGTGTCACCCTGAACCAGGTAAGAAATGAGACTACGGGAAGTCCACTTCAGTCCCTGAGAGGTGAGGCCAGGCAACCTGTGCTCAATAAGCCCCTAAATGTTTCTAACGTTCATTAAAGTTTGAGAACCACTGATCTAGGTTATGCAGCTTTGCTACTCTAGAAATCAGTACTAATGAAAAGGATCATTTCCTTTAAGAAAAGAGAAATGCAGGATATATGAATACACAAGAAACTGCCTAACTTTCCCTTGATATTTTCCTGAAGAGATCTAGGGCAAAAGATAGAGGACAACTTACCTGAGTACTTTCATCATGAAAACCCTCTAGGAAGCTCTCCAGTAACTCATCTGCATTATCGATTCTTTCGGCATATTCTCCTACAATCCAAATCATAGCTGCTCGAGCATCTGGCTCATCCAGGGAGTCTAAGTTCTCACAGAGAGTGGCAATGATACTTTCATACCTGTTACAACCAATGGACTATGGTTATTCAGGACAAAACTAAGTGTATTTAACAGTGAAGTACTAAAGTCAAAATCACAGACAAGGGACCCTAAACCAAACCACCGAACTATAAAGATCTGAGTTAACAGACTGATAGCTGTAAGTCAGAAATTTATAAATGTTGAAACATACTAATCTTATATCCCTAAAACAACTCCCTTTTAACTAGAACAGACAATTTTCCCATTTTGTATTTTGTCTTCATGGTAGAAAAGAGAAGAAGTCTCAATTTATTTTTAGGAAGCTCGAGTTAGAAACAAGAAACCATAACCTTGCACCCATCACTTTTTCTCACGTGTATGCATGTTTGCATGTGCATAGAGGCCAGAGGTTGATGGGGTGATCTTCCCTGATTGCTGTCCACTTTTTTTTGAGGCAGGGTCTCTTCTCCACTTAATTTACTGAGGCAGGGTCTCTTCTATTTACTGAGGCAGGTTCTCTTCTCCCCTTTATTTACTGAGCACGGGTATCTTCTCCCTTCATACTGAGGCAAGGGTCATTCTCAACATTATTTACTGAGGCAGGGTCCTGTTATTTACTGAGGCAAGGGTCTATTCTCTACTTTAATTGAGGCAGGGTCTCTATTTTACTGAGACAGGGTCTCTTCTCTTTATTTACTGAGGCAGGGTCTCTTCTTTTATTTACTGAGGCAGGTCTCTTCTCTTTATTTACTGAGACAGGGTCTATTTTCCCCTTTATTTACTGAGGCAGAGTCACTCTTCTCCCCTTTTATTATACTGAGGCAGGGTCTCTTTTCCCCTTATTTACTGAGGCAGGTCTCTCTCCTTTTTATTTACTGAGCAGGCCTCCTTTTTATTTACTGAGACGGTCTGCTTCTCTTAATTTACTGAGACAGGAATCTCTCTCCCCTTTAATTACTGAGACAGGATCTCTTCTCTTTCTTATGAGGCAGGTCTCTTCTCCACTTTATTTACGTGGGCAGGGTCTCTTCTCCCTTTATTTACTGAGGAGGTCTTTTTCATTTGTTTTTTGAGGCAGGGTCTCTTCTCCCATTTGTTTACTGAGGCAGGGTCCTTCTCCCCTTTTATTTACTGGGCGGTCTCTTTCCCATTTATTTATGGAGACAGGTCTCTTCTTTTTTTTACTGAGGCAGGGTCTCTTTTCCACTTTATTTACTGAGGAGAGGTCTCTTCTCTTATTTACTGAGGCAGGGCTCTTCTCCCTTTTATTTCCTGAGGCGGGGTCTCTTTCCACTTTATTTACTGAGACATGGTCTCTTCTCTTTACTGAGGCAGGGTCTCTTTTCCACTTTATTTACTGAGACAGGGTCTCTCTCTTTCTTTACTGAGGCAGGGTCTCTTTATCCACTTTATTTACTTGAGGCAAGGGTCTCTTTCTATTTACTGAGGCAGGGTCTCTTCTCACTTTTTTATTTACTGAGGCGGGTCTCTTCATTCAATCCTTTTGAGCAGTCTCTTTCCCTTTATTTTACTGAGGCAGGGGTTCTCCTTTCTTCCACTTTTTTACTGAGGAGGGTCTCTTGTTCTCACTTTATTTACTGAGGCATGGGTCTCTTCTCTACTTTATTTACTGAGACAGGGTTCTCTATTTACTGAGCAGGGTCTCTTTCTATCTTACTGAGGCAGGGTCTCTTCTTTACTGAGACAGGGTCTTCTCTATTTACTGAGGCAGGGCTCTTCTATTTACTGAGACAGGGTCTCTTCTATTACTGAGCAGGGGGTCTCTTTTCCACTTTATTTACTGAGGCAGGGTCTCCACTCTCTTATTTACTGAGGCAGGCTTTGTACTCCCTTCCCCCCCCCCCCCCTTTTTTTGAGGCAGGGTCTCTTCTCCACTTTATACTGAGGCAGGGTCTCTTCTCTATTTACTGAGACAGGTGTTCCTCTTCTCTTTATTACTGAGGCAGGGTCTCTTTATTTACGGAGACAGGGTCTCTTCTCTTTATTTACTTGAGGCAGGTCTTTCTCTTTATTACTGAGACAGGGTCTCTTCTCTTTATTTACTGAGGCAGGGTCTCTTTTACTTTCTTTTTTTTTTCCTTTTTTGAGGCAGGGTCTCCCTCCCCTTTATTACTGGGCATGGTCTCTTCTCCACTTAATTTACTGAGGCAGGGTCTCTTCTCCACTTTATTTACTGAGGCAGGGTCTTTCTCTACTTTATTTACTGAGGCAGCGGTCTCTTCTCTTTATTTACTGAGACAGGGTCTCTTCTTCTTATTTTACTGAGGCAGGGTCTCTTCTCTTTATTTACTGAGGGAGGGTCTCTTCACTTTATTTACTGAGACAGGGTCTCTTTCTTTACTGAGGCAGGGTCTCGTTTTCCACTTTATTTCTGAGCACAGGGTCTTTCTCTTTATTTACTGAGGCAGGGTCTCTTTATTTATGGAGACAGGGTTCTCTTCTCTTTATTTACTGAGGCAGGGTCTCTTCTCTTTACTGAGGCAGGGTCTCTTCTCTTTTATTTACTGAGACAGGGTCTCTTTTTTATTTACTGAGGCAGGGTCTCTTCTCTTTATTTACTGAGG
The DNA here is from genome assembly GCA_009823505.1 of Rhizomys pruinosus. Taxonomy (NCBI): domain Eukaryota; kingdom Metazoa; phylum Chordata; class Mammalia; order Rodentia; family Spalacidae; genus Rhizomys; species Rhizomys pruinosus. Next base: position 176,126 of record VZQC01003810.1, on the reverse strand, counting down.
CAGGGTCTCTTCTCCTTTTTATTTACTGAGGCAGAGTCTTTCTCTTTATTTACTGAGGCAGGGTCTCCTTTTCCTCTTTATTTACTGAGGCAGGGTCTCTTCTCTTTATTTACTGAGACAGGGTCTCCTCTCCTCTTTACTTACTGAGGCAGGGTCTCTCCTCTTTATTTACTGAGGCGGGTCTTCTCCTTTTATTTACTGAGGAGGGTCTCTGCTGAAACCAGAGCTCACTGATTCAGCTTGCCCCAGGGACTCCATCTACTTTCCTACCACATGATTACAGGCAGGCCACCATGTATGCTGGACTTCCATGGGTGCTGGGGATCTGAACTCCAGTCCTCATGCTTAAGCAAGCACTTTATCCACTGAGCATCTCCCAGCCTTCATTCACTTTTCATAAAGGAGATCTTTATGTTCTTTCTAACTCACATAAAGTAATGCTTTTTTTTGCTTTTTTGAAGAAGGGTCGCTCCCCTATAGCCCCAGCTGTCCTAGACTCACTCTGTAGACCCAGGCTGGCCTTGAACTTACAGAGTAAACTAATGTTTTTTCTAATAAGAAACGAGTAATTCAATCACTTATTTTTATTTTGACTCAGTCTATGGCTTTCTCTCTTTTTTTTTTTTCTTTGAGACAGGGTCTCCCTGTAACCCCTAGCTGGCCTGGAAGCTTGCTATTATAGACCAGCTGGGCCTGAACTCACAGAGACCCTGCCTTTGCCTCCCAAGTGCTAGGATTAAAGGCTGCCCACCATGCCCGCTAAGATGGTTCTTAGCTGCCATGTGTGGTGCTGGGATTTGAACCCTGGTCCTCTGCAAGAGCAGTCAGTGCCCCAACTCTGAGCCATCTCTCCAGCCCCAGCTTTCTCATATTCACCATGGATTCACCATGTTGAATTCATCCCCTTGGCTAATGTAATTTTCAAACTTTTCGTTACTGAGTATTTAACCTATGGCCTAGCACATGCTAGACAAACATTATACCAATGCATTCCTAGCCCTAATTAAAAAAAGAAAACGTTTTATTTTGAAGCGGCATCTAAGTTGTCAAAACTGGCTCTGAATCTGCAATCCTGGTTCAGTCTCCTGATGAGATGGAATTACAGGCCTATGCCACGCTCCAGCTGGTTAGTTAATTTTAAACATTAGAATGAGACAGAATAAGTTAGATGTGGACAACCTGAATACTTGGTCACGTGTATGCCATATTTCTACTTATTAAACCTGGCTCTTGATTGCTTTCTTAAAATTAAACTTGTCATAACCCTTTATTTACACAAATCAGACACAACTTTTTTTCTTTTTTCTTTTTTTTTTTACAGGGGGAGAGAGAGCGAGCGCAGTCCCCACGTGCCACAAATTATGCAGTCGTAGTTCCCCACATTTGGGAAATCGCAGGGGTCAGCGCATCCAGATGCAATGGATAAGCCTCGCATGGGAGAACTTTTGTTGTGTCTATACTTAGCTGACAATGGTGTCTCCATGCCAGCTAACTATAGACACAACTCTTTATTAATCGTATTGAGATATACACTTTTACTGTAATCAAATAGTTTAGAAACTTTATCTTCCTCTTTCTGGGAAATTAATGAAAGCCAGTAGTCCTCTTTCCAAAAATATTCTCAAATTAAGAAAGAAAAACTTGGGGTGTGTTGGCACAATGCCTTTATCCCAGCACTCGGGAGCAGAGACAGGTGGATCTCTGTGAGTCAAGGCCAGCCTAGTCTACATAGCGAGCTCCAAGCTAGCTGGGACTAAAGTTAAGACCCCGTCTCAAAAAGACCAAAAAAAAAAAAAAAAAAAAAAAGAAAATTCTTAATTGCTTGCCTTCAAATTCAAACATTAAAAAGTATTTTTTGCTTCATAAACTAATAGTCCTCAATCTGAAAATTTGTCAAGTGAAAAATGTAGATTCTGAATACCTGTGTGGGAAAATGAATACACAACTTCAGAAAAGGCTGGAGATTGGTAATTTATTACAATATATTTCTTTTAAATTTCTTTTTTTTTATATTCTTTAAATTTCTACAAAGTATTAGGTCTCATACAGAGTAAACAGTACAGCTGTTACTACCTTCCTGGTTTTATGAAAGGGTAGCTGTATGAGTTAACACTCACATTAAAGAGATTTCTGAAAAGATAAAGCATATAATCCTTTACTTGGCATTAACAGATGAATATGTGTTTCCTATTTAATGGTAACTTTGCTATCAAATAATCTAGTGTGTTTCATTTAGTGTACACGAATAAGTAGTACGACTCAGAGCTTCATTTCTACTTAAAAAACAGTTAAAGATGCAGTTGCGTATTGGTGGTTCATGCCTGTAATCCCAGGACTTAGGAGGCCAAAACTAAAAAAAATTAAAATAGATAAAATAAAGTATTACGATCAATTATATTAAAAAGAATACTTCTTACCTAGTTAATTAACTTAAACATTTCCCACATGAATTGAGGGTTATAAGAATTTTGACATACTTGTTGGGGTATTTGCGGAAGATGTCCCTGATGACAACAATTGCCTCTTGGACCACATAATTTACTTTGGTTTGGATTAGATCAAGCAATGTGCTTACACAGCGTTCAGCTGATTGCTAGGGAGAGAATCATCAAAACATAAGTCAATTGATTTACTTAATAACAATATTCAAAAAAGAAACATACATGTTCATTGACTAAACAAACAAGCAACTTATTTGTTTTTTCATTTATTTATTTTTTTTTACTTTTTAAAAAATTTTATTTATTTTTATGTGTATGAGTTGTACTGTCTGCATGTAGGTGGTGCACCCGTCACCGTGTCGTGCAATCCCTCGCAAGTCAGAAGAGGGTGTTGGATCTTCCCTGGAACTGGAGTTAAAGGATGGTTTTCAGCCGCCATGTGGGTGCTGGGGATCAAACCTAGGGTCCTCTGCAAGAGCAGTCGGTCCTCTTAAACCACTAGGCCATCTCTCCAGCCCTTAACTTTTTTTTTTGTCTTTTTGAGACAGGGTCTTCCTGTAGCCCCAGCTGTCCTGGAACTCCACTCTGTAGACCAGGCTGGCCTTGAAACTCACAAAGATCCGCCTGCCTTCCCTCCCAAGTGCTATGATTTAAAGGCATGCAGCCACCACGTCCAGCCTTTTTAACTTTTTTAACTTATTTGTTGAAGCTCTACTAGAGGCTAGTAGAGGTTATCTGAAATATGTCAATATCAGAAATTGTAGAAATATATCGGTTTGGTTTTGTTTTTGAGATAGGGTCTCATTTTGTAGTACTGGCTAGCCTGGAACTGCTCCTTGAGATCGACTGGCTCTAAACTCACAAAGTCTCCCCAAGGGCTGGTTAAAGGCAGTGCCACACATACCTGGCCTAAAATACACAAGATCTCTCTCTCTCTCTCTCTTTTTTTTTCTTTTTTTTTGGTCCTTTTTTTTCCTTAGCCCAGCTGGCCTGGGATCTTCACTATGTAGACCAGGCTGGCCTTGAACTCCCAAAGATCCGCCTGCCTCTGTCTCCTGAATGCTGGGTTAAAGGTGTGCGCCACCATGTCTGGCCTAAGATATACCAGATTTTGTGCATTATAAAATATACTGATGATTCAGTTTTAAGTCAATAAAGTTAACTTGGATAGTAGGGAAAATAGAAAAGAGAAAGAATAAGCCAGTTATGAGGAAAGAATGAAGATAAAGATTAAGTCATGCAGAGGTCTTTATATGGATTTCTCAGATGACTGGAGACTACACAGGTTTGTTCTTTTCTTTCTTTTTTTATAAAAATATATTTTAGGGGGGCTGGAGAGACTGGACTAGCGGCTAAGAGCGCCTGACCGTTCTTTACAGGACGGTTCTTTTTTTTTTAATTCCCAGCACCCACATGGCGGCCGAGACCGTCTGAAACTTCAATTCCGGAGAAGACTCGCCAGTATCCAGGGGAATCCGACCGCCCCTTCTGACCTCCGAGGCATTTGCGCGACACGGGTGCACAGACTTGCATTGCAGGACAAAAGTTAACATTCATACACATAACAGAAATAAATAAATTAAAAAAAAAAAAAAAAAAAAATAAAAATATAGTTTTTAATGGTATGGATGCAAAAAAACACGCCTTTAATCCTAGCACTTTTCGGGAGCACTGCGAGATGATGGCTTCCAGCAGTTAGAAGCACGACTGCTCTTGCAGAGGAACCTGGGTTCAAGTTCCCAGCACCACATGCGCATAAATTTTGAACTCCAACAGAGTAAAAAAACTCCAGTTCCAGTGGAATCGACACCTCTTTCTGACCTCCACAGCACTGCACACCGACACAGGTGCACCATAACCTATATGCAGACATCCATACACATAAAAAATTTAATTTAATTAAAAATAAAAATCCTAGCACTTGGGAGGTAGAGGCAGGCGGATCTTTTGTCGAGTTCAAGGCCAGCCTGGTCTACCGTATGTGAGTTCCAGGACTAGCTCTGAGGTGCAGGGAGACCTGTCTCAAAAAGACGCAAAAAAAAAAAAAAAAAAAAAAAAAAAAAAAAAAAAATATATTATATATTATTATATATATATATTATAATAAAAGTTGATTAGGTTGGGCCATGGTGGTGCAGCATATTTCACTTTAAACCCAGCACTTACAGGAGTAGAGGAAGGGGTGGAAATCTCTGTGAGTTCAAAGGGCCAGCCTGGTCTACTGTGTGTGTGTGTGTGTTAACCTGGGTCTTCTAGAATCACTGTAACTAAGATATCATATTCAGAGTTTGTCCCTAATGCTTCTCACAACCCATCCCCTATTTTATAGTGACAGCTATGAAATACTTAGGAAACATAGAAAATTACTTTATTTTCACCAAGACCTGTCTAATTTTACATAAAGGTCATTGGGTCTCTTTTACTGCCTTATCAAGAGGCTAGGAACATCTGAACTATGTTTTTATTGTAGTTTATTGTATTTATAAAGAATCAACATCTTTTTCTTTTTTTGGTCTTTTTGAGACAGGGTCTCCCTGCAGCCTCAGCAGCTGTCCTGGAACTCACTCGGTAGACCAGGCTGGCCTTGAACTCACAAAGATCCGCCTGCCTCTACCTCCCAAGTGCTAGGATTTTTTTTTTAATTAATTAATTTTTTTATGTGTATGAGTGTCTGCATATAGGTTGGTGCACCTGTGTCGTGTGCAGTGCTGTGGAGGTCAGAAGAGAGTGTCAGATTCCCCTGGAACTGGAGTTAAAGACCGTTCTTAGCCGTCATGTGGGTGCTGGGAATTGAACCCAGGTCCTCTGCAAGAGCAGTCGGTGCTCTTAACTGCTGAGCCATCTCTCCAGTCCCCCGAGTGCTAGGATTAAAGGCGTGTGCCACCATACCCGGCCCTAAAATATATTTTTAAAAAAAGAAAAAAGAACAAACCTGTGTAGTCTCCAGTCATCTGAGAAATCCAGTTAAAGACCTCCTGCTATGACTTAATCTTTAATCTTCATTCTTTCCTCATAACCTGGCTTATTCTTTCTCTTTTTCTATTTTCCCTACTATCCAAGTTAACTTTATTGACTTAAAACTGAATCATCAGTATATTTTATAATGCACAAAATCTGGTATATCTTAGGCCAGACATGGTGGCGCACACCTTTAAACCCAGCATTCAGGAGACAGAGGCAGGCGGATCTTTGGGAGTTCAAGGCCAGCCTGGTCTACATAGTGAGTTCCAGGCCAGCTGGGGCTACAGGGAGACCCTGTCTCAAAAAGGACCAAAAAAAAAAAAAAAAAGAGAGAGAGAGAGAGAGATCTTGTGTATTTTAGGCCAGGTATGGTGGCACCTGCCTTTAATCCCAGCCCTTGGGAGACTTCTGTGAGTTCAAGACCAGTCAGATCTACAAGGAGAGTTCCAGGCTAGCCAGTACTACAAAATGAGACTCTATCTCAGAAAACAAAACCAAACCGATATATTTCTACAATTTCTGATATTGACATATTTCAGATAACCTCTACTAGCCTCTAGTAGAGCTTCAACAAATAAGTTAAAAAAGTTAAAAAGGCTGGACGTGGTGGCGCATGCCTTTAATCATAGCACTTGGGAGGGAGAGGCAGGCGGATCTTTGTGAGTTCAAGGCCAGCCTGGTCTACAGAGTGAGTTCCAGGACAGCTGGGGCTACAGGAAGACCCTGTCTCAAAAAGACAAAAAAAAAAAAGTTAAGGGCTGGAGAGATGGCCTAGTGGTTAAGAGGACCGACTGCTCTTGCAGAGGACCTAGGTTTGATCCCCAGCACCCACATGGCGGCTGAAAACCATCTTTAACTCCAGTTCCAGGGGAATCCAACACCCTCTTCTGACTTGCGAGGCATTGCACGACACGGGTGACGGGTGCACCAACCTACATGCAGACAGTACACTCATACACATAAAAAATAAATAAAATTTTTTAAAAAGTTAAAAAAAAATAAATAAATGAAAAAACAAATAAGTTGCTTGTTTGTTTAGTCAATGAACCTGTATGTTTCTTTTTTGAATATTGTTATTAAGTAAATCAATTGACTTATGTTTTGATGATTCTCTCCCTAGCAATCAGCTGAACGCTGTGTAAGCACATTGCTTGATCTAATCCAAACCAAAGTAAATTATGTGGTCCAAGAGGCAATTGTTGTCATCAGGGACATCTTCCGCAAATACCCCAACAAGTATGTCAAAATTCTTATAACCCTCAATTCATGTGGGAAATGTTTAAGTTAATTAACTAGGTAAGAAGTATTCTTTTTAATATAATTGATCGTAATACTTTATTTTATCTATTTTTAATTTTTTTTAGTTTTGGCCTCCTAAGTCCTGGGATTACAGGCATGAACCACCATACGCAACTGCTTTAACGTTTTTTAAGTAGAAATGAAGCTCTGAGTCTGTACTACTTATTCGTGTACACTAAATGAAACACACTAGATTATTTGATAGCAAAGTTACCATTAAATAGGAAACACATATTCATCTGTTAATGCCAAGTAAAGGATTATATGCTTTATCTTTTCAGAAATCTCTTTAATGTGAGTGTTAACTCATACAGCTACCCTTTCATAAAACCAGGAAGGTAGTAACAGCTGTACTGTTTACTCTGTATGAGACCTAATACTTTGTAGAAATTTAAAGAATATAAAAAAAAGAAATTTAAAGAATATATTGTAATAAATTACCAATCTCCAGCCTTTTCTGAAGTTGTGTATTCATTTTCCCACACAGGTATTCAGAATCTACATTTTTCACTTGACAAATTTTCAGATTGAGGACTATTAGTTTATGAAGCAAAAAATACTTTTAATGTTTGAATTTGAAGGCAAGCAATTAAGAATTCTTTTTTTTTTTTTTTTTGTTTTTTTTGGTCTTTTTGAGACGGGGTCTTACTTTAGTCCCAGCTAGCTTGGAGCTCGCTATGTAGACTAGGCTGGCCTTGAACTCACAGAGATCCACCTGTCTCTGCCTCCCGAGTGCTGGGATTAAAGGCATGTGCCACCACACCCAACCCAAGTTTTTCTTTCTTAATTTGAGAATATTTTTGGAAAGAGGACTACTGGCTTTCATTAATTTCCCAGAAAAGAGGAAGATAAAGTTTCTAAACTATTTGATTACAGGTAAAAGTGTATATCTCAATACGATTAATAAAGAGTTGTGTCTATAGTTAGCTGGCATGGAGACACCATTGTCAGCTAAGTATAGACACAACAAAAGTTCTCCCATGCGAGGCTTATCCATTGCACTCTGGATGCGCTGACCCCTGCGATTTTCCCAAATGTGGGAAACTCGACTGCATAATTTGTGGCACTGGGAGACTGCGCTCGCTCTCTCCCCTGTAAAAAAAAAAAAAAGAAAAAAGAAAAAAGTTGTGTCTGATTTGTGTAAATAAAGGGTTATGACAAGTTTAATTTTAAGAAAGCAATCAAGAGCCAGGTTTAATAAGTAGAAATATGGCATACACGTGACCAAGTATTCAGGTTGTCCACATCTAACTTATTCTGTCTCATTCTAATGTTTAAAATTAACTAACCAGCTGGAGCTGGTGGCATAGGCCTGTAATTCCATCTCATCAGGAGACTGAACCAGGATTGCAGATTCAGAGCCAGTTTTGACAACTTAGATGCCGCTTCAAAATAAAACGTTTTCTTTTTTTAATTAGGCTAGGAATGCATTGGTATAATGTTTGTCTAGCATGTGCTAGGCCATAGGTTAAATACTCAGTAACGAAAAGTTTGAAAATTACATTAGCCAAGGGGATGAATTCAACATGGTGAATCCATGGTGAATATGAGAAAGCTGGGGCTGGAGAGATGGCTCAGTAGTTGGGGGCACTGACTGCTCTTGCAGAGGACCAGGGTTCAAATCCCAGCACCCACATGGCAGCTAAGAACCATCTTAGGCGGGGCATGGTGGGGCACGCCTTTAATCCTAGCACTTGGGAGGCAAAGGCAGGGTCTCTGTGAGTTCAGGCCCAGCTGGTCTAAATAGCAAGCTCCAGGCCAGCTGGGGTTAAGGGGAGACCCTGTCTCAAAAGAAAAAAAAAAAGAGAGAAAGCCATAGATCTGTCAAAATAAAAATAAGTGATTGAATTACTCGTTTCTTATTAGAAAAAACATTAGTTTACTCTGTAAGTTCAAGGCCAGCCTGGTCTACAGAGTGAGTTCTAGGACAGCTGGGGCTATAGGGAGACCCTGTCTCAAAAAGGCAAAAAAAAGCATTACTTTATGTGAGTTAGAAAGAACATAAAGATCTCCTTTATGAAAAGTGAATGAAGGCTGGGGAGATGCTCAGTGGATAAAGTGCTTGCTTAAGCATGAGGACTGGAGTTCAGATCCCCAGCACCCATGGAAGTCCAGCATACATGGTGGCCTGCCTGTAATCATGTGGTAGGAAAGTAGATGGAGTCCCTGGGGCAAGCTGAATCAGTGAGCTCTGGTTTCAGCAAGAGACCCTGCCTCAGTAAATAAAGAGGAGAAGAGCCCCTGCCTCAGTAAATAAAGAGGAGAGACCCTGCCTCAGTAAGTAAAGAGGAGAGGAGACCCTGTCTCAGTAAATAAAGAGAAGAGACCCTGCCTCAGTAAATAAAGAGGAAAGGAGACCCTGCCTCAGTAAATAAAGAGAAGAGACTCTGCCTCAGTAAATAAAAAGGAGAAGAGACCCTGCCTCAGTAAATAAAGAGAAGAGACCCTGCCTCAGTAAATAAAAAAAAGAGACCCTGTCTCAGTAAATAAAGAGAAGAGACCCTGCCTCAGTAAAGAGAAGAGACCCTGCCTCAGTAAATAAAGAGAAGAGACCCTGTCTCCATAAATAAAGAGACCCTGCCTCAGTAAATAAAGAGAAGAGACCCTGTCTCAGTAAATAAAGTGGAAAAGAGACCCTGCCTCAGTAAAGAAAGAGACCCTGTCTCAGTAAATAAAGTGAAGAGACCCTGCCTCAGTAAATAAAGAGAAGAGACCCTGCCTCAGTAAATAAAGAGAAGAGACCCTGTCTCAGTAAATAAAGAGAAGAGACCCTGCCTCAGTAAATAAAGTGGAAAAGAGACCCTGCCTCAGTAAAGAAAGAGAAGAGACCCTGTCTCAGTAAATAAAGTGGAGAAGAGACCCTGCCTCAGTAAATAAAGGGGAGAAGAGACCCTGCCTCAGTAAACAAATGGGAGAAGAGACCCTGCCTCAGTAAACAAATGGGAGAAGAGACCCTGCCTCAGTAAATAAAGTGGAGAAGAGACCCTGCCTCAGTAAATAAAGTGGAGAAGAGACCCTGCCTCACTAAATAAAGTGGAGAAGAGACCCTGCCTCAGTAAATAAAGGGGAGAAGAGATCCTGTCTCAGTAAATAAAGGGGAGAAGAGATCCTGTCTCAGTAAATAGAGAAGAGACCCTGTCTCAGTAAATAAAGTAGAGAAGAGACCCTGCCTCAGTAAATAAAGGGGAGAAGAGACCCTGCCTCAGTAAATAAAGGGGAAAAGAGACCCTGCCTCAGTAAATAAAGGGGAGAAGAGACCCTGCCTCAGTAAATAAAGGGGAAAATAGACCCTGTCTCAGTAAATAAAGAGAAGAGACCCTGCCTCAGTAAATAAAGAGAAGAGACCCTGCCTCAGTAAATAAAGAGAAGAGACCCTGTCTCAGTAAATAGAGACCCTGCCTCAATAAAGTAGAGAATAGACCCTGCCTCAGTAAATAAAGAGACCCTGCCTCAGTAAATAAGTGGAGAAGAGACCCTGCCTCAGTAAATGAAGTGGAGAAGATACCCTGCCTCAGTAAATAAAGGGGAGAAGAGAACCTGCCTCAGTAAAGAGGTGGAGAAGAGACCCTGCCTCAGTAAATTAAGTGGAGAAGAGACCCTGCCTCAGTAAAGAAAGTGGAGAGCAATCAGGGAAGACACCCCACATCAACCTCTGGCCTCTATGCACATGCAAACATGCATACACGTGAGAAAAAGTGATGGGTGCAAGGTTATGGTTTCTTGTTTCTAACTCGAGCTTCCTAAAAATAAATTGAGACTTCTTCTCTTTTCTACCATGAAGACAAAATACAAAATGGGAAAATTGTCTGTTCTAGTTAAAAGGGAGGTTGTTTTTAGGGGATATAAGATAGTATGTTTCAGACATTTATAAATTTCTGACTTACAGCTTATCAGTCTGTTAACTCAGATCTTTATAGTTCGGTGGTTTGGTTTAGGGTCCCTTGTCTGTGATTTTGACTTTAGTACTTCACTGTTAAATACACTTAGTTTTGTCCTGAATAACCATAGTCCATTGGTTGTAACAGGTATGAAAGTATCATTGCCACTCTCTGTGAGAACTTAGACTCCCTGGATGAGCCAGATGCTCGAGCAGCTATGATTTGGATTGTAGGAGAATATGCCGAAAGAATCGATAATGCAGATGAGTTACTGGAGAGCTTCCTAGAGGGTTTTCATGATGAAAGTACTCAGGTAAGTTGTCCTCTATCTTTTGCCCTAGATCTCTTCAGGAAAATATCAAGGGAAAGTTAGGCAGTTTCTTGTGTATTCATATATCCTGCATTTCTCTTTTCTTAAAGGAAATGATCCTTTTCATTAGTACTGATTTCTAGAGTAGCAAAGCTGCATAACCTAGATCAGTGGTTCTCAAACTTTAATGAACGTTAGAAACATTTAGGGGCTTATTGAGCACAGGTTGCCTGGCCTCACCTCTCAGGGACTGAAGTGGACTTCCCGTAGTCTCATTTCTTACCTGGTTCAGGGTGACACTGCTGCTCCAGATCTTACTTCCATAGTAGCTGGTTTACAGCAGTAATCAGGTTTTTACTTTCTGTCATTTAAGGTTGATTACATATCCTCCCTAGTAATTTGTTGTGGCTCATTACAGTGCCTCGTGGTAAGGCTTGAAAAGATTCTCTATGAATAATTGGATTTCTTCCCATCCTCCTACTAAAATTAGAGCCATGGGCCAGAGAAGCAGTCAAAATATTAAGCCCTTCAGGCTGGAGAGATGGCTCAATGATTGACAGCACTGACTGCTCTTGCAGAAGACGCGAGTTCAATTCCCAGCACCCACATGGTGGCTAAGAACCATCTTTAAGTGGGTGTGGTGGTACACCCCTTTAATCATAGCACTTGGGAGGCAGAGGCAGGCAGATCTTTTGAGTTCAAGGCCAGCCTGGTCTACAGAGTGAGTTCCAGGACAGCTGGGGCTATAGGGAGACCCTGTCTCAAAAAAAAAAAAAAAAATTAAGCCCTTTTCCCTGATATTTGTGCTCATAGTAAATAGAAGTTTGTGTATGTACTCCATTATAGTAATTTTAATAGGCTTAATATAAAGAGTAGCTCAGCAGTCTAATTGACTCTAATCTGACATAGTTCTGTTGTCTTGGCTCTCAACACAGATGATTCTTCTAGCTCCCTCAAACTTGTAGGTTTTGGTAGAAGTAAATAATACAAGATTTGATGAGGAGCCAGTTTTTTTCACTTTATGTTCACATCTACTTAAAAAAAAAAAGTGAGAGCTCAGCAGGTAAAGGTGTTGTACAAATCTGGTGATCTGAATTCAATCTTTGGAACCAGTGTTAAGGTAGAAGGAGAAAATTAACTCCACAGAGTTGTCATCTGATCTCCACATATATATTCTCATTCTCACTCTCTCTCTCTCTCTCTCTCTCTTGCTCTCTCGCTTTCTCTCTCTCTCTTCACCTCTTTATATACACAGTAATAATGTTTCTTTTTAAAAATATTTTATTTTAGTACTTGGGAGGCAGAGGCAGGCGGATCTTTGTGAATTCAAGGCCAGCCTGGTCTACAGAGCGAGTTCCAGGACAGCTGGGGCTACAGGGAGACCCTGTCTCAAAAAGACCAAAAATAAATTTATTTTTATTTTTATTTTTTAATTTATGCCTATTGAGTGTATTGCCTGTTTGTAAGTGTACTGGTGGTGTCCAGTGCCCTTAGAGGTCAGAAGAGTGTGTTGGATCCTGTGGAAAGGGAGTTACAGACAGTTGTTAGCTGCCGGGAATCAAACCCAGGTCCTGCAAGAGCAGCCAGTGCTTTTAACCACTGAGCTATCTCTCCAGCCCCAATATAATAAATTTCTTTTTGAGTCTTTTTGAGATAGGGTCTCCCTGTAGCCCCAGCTGGCCTGCAACTCACAGAGATCTTCCTGCCTCTGTCTCCTGAGTGCTAAGATTAAAGGCGTGTGCCACCACACCCCACCCAGTAATAAATTTCTTTAAAATTTTTTTAAGAATATAATTGATGGGGACTGGAGAGTTGGTTCAGCAGTTAAGAGCACTGGCTGCTCTTGCAGAGGATCTGGGTTTGAATCACAGCACCCCCACATAGCAGCTAACAACTGTTCATAACTCCAGTCCCAGGGTATTGATGCCTAATTCTGACCTCCGTGGGCATTACATAACAGGGGTCTACTTAAACGTATACAGGTAATATACTCATATACGTAAAATGAAAATTATATATATATATATATATATATATATATATGAGATGATCTGGCCCAGAAACAAGCCATTTTTGATACCAAAAATGTAATTGGAGAATAAAAGACTGGTGAATGTTTGGTTGAATACTTAGTATTTTTATTTATTTTTATGTGGGTTTTTTTCATGGGGGGGGTCTCTTTTCCCCAGCTGACCTGGAACTCACTGTATAGATCAGGATAGTCATGAACTCATAGAGATCTGCCTGCCTCTGTGCCACCACACCTGGCTGAATTCTTAGTATTTTAAAGAATATGTTTGACTGTTACTAACCATACTGGCCTGAGTTTGAAGCTGTCATCCCTTAACCAAAATCAGAAAGGCCTTAGTAATTTATAGTTGGGGAAACATGACCTTGGAGCTGCTACCTTTCTTTTACTTTATTGGCTCTTTTTTTTCTTTTTTTTTTTTTTAGGTACAGCTTACTCTGCTCACTGCCATAGTGAAGCTGTTTCTCAAGAAGCCATCAGAGACTCAGGAGTTGGTACAACAGGTCTTGAGCTTGGCTACACAGGTAAGAAATCTGAAAAAAAAAAAAAAAATGAGACATTGATATGTGTTATTTCAAATTATAAGAATTTATGCCTGGCGATGACAAAAGACATGGTCAGCCAATCCCCACAAGGGAATGAGGACATGTCCTAAAAAAAAAAAAAAAATTATGAAACTTCCTAAGTTTTTCAGGGGACAAATTTTATTTTATTTTTTTAATGATAATTTCTTTTTTTATGTGTATGGATGTACTGTCTGCATGCAGGTCTGTGTGTGTCCCATGTCGCGCAATGCCGTGGAGGTCAGAAGAGGGTGTCGGTTTCCCCTGGAACTGAAGTCAAAGATGGTTCTTAGCTGCCATGTGGGTGCTGGGAATCGAACCCAGGTCCTCTGCAAGAGCAGTCAGCGCTCTTAACCTCTAGGCCATCTCTCCAGCCCCTAGAGAACAGATTTTAAATCTGAAAATAATTAAAGCTATGCTTCTTTACACATTCTGCTAAATTAAAGCTGGCTAATATAGCTTTTACATCAGCTGATTAGTTCTAGTTTTTATGATAATTTGAAGATTGAAATTGCGTAGTGTTAATAATGGATCTCCTTGCCAGATATGGTAGCACACGTCTTTAATCCCAGCACTCCAGAGGCAGAGGCAAGGTGGATCTCTGTGAGTTCATGGCCCACCTGGTCTACATAGCGAGTTCCAGGCTAGCTGGGGCTACAGGGTGACCCTGTCTCAAAAAGACAAAAAAAAACCCATGGACCTCCATATGTGAAAATACCGTTGAGTCTGCAAGCTTCTGGGTGACATCAGCCTTCCTATAGAGCTCTGTATACTTCCTTTCAGAGTGTCTACCTTTTTCTTAGAGATTATTTTAAAGTGCTTATGCTGCTTCCTTGAATTATTTTGGTATTTGAATCATATGTTTTAGTTTCTTTTCCTGTCACCATGATAAAATACTTTGACAAAAGCAATTTAAGGAAGGATTTATTCTGACTCACAGTTTGGGTTACAGTCCATCATGGCAAGAAGTCACAGAAGCAGGAGGGGCGTGAAGGAGCTCGTTAGCACTGCATCATCAATCTGGAACAAAGCTGTGAATGCATACGTGTCACTTCCTTCCCTTCCTTTATGTCCAGAGTCCCCGACCCAGGGAACTGGGTCCTGTCCATAATTAAGAATCATTTTCCCAGGCTGGAGAGATGGCTCTGCAATTAAGAGCATTGGCTGCTCTTGCAGAGGACCAGGGTTCAATTCCCAGCATCCACATGGTGCTAAAAACCACCTGTTCCTGGGGATCACCACAGGTCTTCTGGCCTCTGTAGAGTTTGCATGACACAGGTATACTGACATACATGCAGGCAATATATTCATACACATAAAAAATAAATGCAAATATTAAAAAAAAGAATAATCAAGATAATCCCTTATAGTCCTGCTCCAAGGCTCACCTCCCAGATGGTTCTCAATTATGTTAGGTTGACAATACCAGTCATCATATAAAATATTTTTGGTCAGAAGAAAAGTAGTTCAGATGGATTCTGGTTTGGGGAATGCCAGTGGCATGGTGATACACACCTTAATCCTAGCAGAGGCAGGCGGATCTCTGTGAGTTCAAGGGCTGCCTGGTCTACACAGTGAGCTCCAGGCTAGCTGGGACTAAAGGGAGACCCTGTCTCAAAAAAAAGACCAAAAAAAGAGATCAGGTCACAGCTAGGCCTGGAGGCACAGGCATGTAATAGCACCTATTTGGGTGGCTGAATCAGGAGAGTCAAAAGTTCAAGGCCTGCTTGGGCAAATTAGTGAAAACCTATCTCAAAATAATTTTTTTAATATTTTATTTTTATTTTATCTGTATGAGTGTACTGCCTGCTTGTGTGTGAGTGTACTGCCTGCATGTGTATGAGTGTACTGCCTGCATGTGTGTGAGTGTACTGCCAGCATGTGTGTGAGTATACTGCCTGCTTGTGTGTCAGTGTACTGCCTGCATGTGTGTCAGTGTACTGCCTGCATGTGTGAGTGTACTGACTACATGTGTGTGAGTATACTGCCTGCATGTGTGAGTGTACTGCCTGCATATGTGTGAGTGTACTGCCTGCATGTGTGTGTACTGCCTGCATCTGTGTGAGTTGAACCATGTCACAGGATGCTGAGGAGGTCAGAAGAGGGCATCAGATTCCCCTGGAGCGGGAGTCAAGGATGGTTCCTAGTAGCCGTGTCGGTGCTGGGAATTGAACCCAGGTCCTCTGCAAGACCACTCAGTGCTTAACGGCTGAACCATCTCTCCAGCCCCAAAATAATTTTTTAAATTATTTTATATGGCCGGGCATGGTGGCCCACACCTTTAATCCTAGCACTTGGGAAGCAGAGGCAGGCAGATCTCTGTGAGTTCAAGGCCAGCCTGGTCTACAGAGTGAATTCCAGGACAGCTGGATCTACAGGGAGACCCTGTCTCAAAAAGACCAAAAATAAATAAATAAATAAATAAATAAATAAATAAATAAATAAATAAATAAATTTATATGTATGAATGTATTCCCTGCATGGGTATAAGTACTCCTGTGTCATACAATGCCTGTGGAGGTGAGAAGAGGGCATTGAATCCTCTGAAACTGGAGTTAGAATGGTTGTTAGCTACCATATGGGTGCTGGGAACTGAACCTGGGTTCTTTGCAAGAGCAGTCAGTGCTCTTCATCACTGAGCCATCTTCCCACACCCTCAAAATAAATTTTTTAAAAATTGTTAAAAGGTTGGGGATATTAAAAAAAAAAAAAAAAGGCTGGGGATATAGCTCAGTAGTATAGCACCTAACACATGCAAAATTGTACATTCAGTTGCCAGCACTTGATAAAAAAAATATATAATAAGCGGGGCTGGAGAGATGGCCTAGCGGTTAAGAGCACCGACTGCTCTTGCAGAAGACCCGGGTTCGATCCCCAGCACCCACATGGCGGCCAAGAACCGTCTGAAACTCCAATTCCAGGAGAACTCCAGTTCCAGGGGAATCCCACACCCTCTTCTGACCTCCGCAGCATTGCACGACAGGCGTGCACAGACCTGCATGCAGACAGTACATTCATACACATACGAAATAAAAAAAAAATAATAATAAGCTCATTCCAGATCCATAGAAATCAAAATAATTCTTTTTTCAAGTGTAACTAGTATGATGATCACCTGTTTATCATTGTTTAGTAATGTTCTTCATGGAATTTGAGAACAAACTGCCTTTAGCAGAATTGTCAAAGTTAAGATGTATATCTACACATGGAATTTGTTTCAAATATTAACCATTTTTCTGTCTTTTTAATCTCTATAAATATTTAAATCCCTTCTATAGTACTTTGCCTAGTTCTCAGCTGGCATTTTTCTTATTAATTTTGTATCTTAAAAATTCATTTTGGGGGGCTGGAGAGATAGCTCAGCGTTTAAGAGCATTGGCTGTTCTTACAGAAGACCCAGGTTCGAATCCCAGCACCCACATGGTAGTTAACAACCATCGGTAACAACAGTTCCAAGGGGGATCTGACGCCCTCTTCTGTCCTCTGTGCACACTACATGACACAGTGCACTCGCATACAATGCAGGCATAACATTCATATACATAAAATTAAAAAAAAAATGTTTGGGGGAGCTGTAGAGATGGCCTATCAGTTAAGAGTGCATACTGCTCTTGCAGAGGACCCATGTTTGGTTCCCAGCACCCATGTCAGGTGGTTCATAATCATCTGTAACTCTAGCTCCATGAGGATCAGATACTCATGTGTATACACACACACACACACATACACACACACACACACAATTTAAATAGATTGTTTTAAAATTTTATTCGTAAGATCTCTTAGAAGGAGCTGGAGAGATGGTTCAGTATTTAAGAGCCATGTCTGCTCTTGCAGAGGACCCGGATTCAGTTCTCAGCACCCACATGATGGCTAACAACCATCCAGTTCCAGAGATCTGGCACCCTTTTCTGACTTCTGTGGGAATTGCACAGCACTGGTTCATGTATATATGCAGGCAATACATTCACACACATAATAAAAATAAAAATAGCCAGGTGTGGTGGCGCACACCAGCACTTGGGAGGTAGAGGCAGGCAGATCTCTGTGAGTTTGAGGGCAGCCTGGTTTGCAGAGTGAGCTCCAGGCCAGCTGGGGCTATAGGGAGATCCTGTCTCAAAAAGACAAAAAAAAAAAAAGAAAGGAAAATGTCTCTGGTAGCTGCCTCTTCACAACCTTTCAATTTTATGTCCATCTTCATTATCTACTAAGGCTTGGGTATCTGTTTAATAGACAACATAAAGAGGTATACATTTTTTCAGGATTTAAGCTCAATCTGATTACATATCAGTATATATAAAAATTTGACAGTAGTACACATCTTTAATCCCAGCACTCTGAAGGTAGAGGCAGGTGGGTCTCTGTGAGAGTGAGACCAAAAAAATAAAAAATAAAAATAAAAGAGAGTGAGACCAATTTGGTCTATGTAGTGAGTTCCAAGCTAGCTGGGAGATCCTGTCTCAAACATAACAAAACAAAACAAAACAAAACAAAAAAATTGACAGCAATAGTTTTGAGGATGCTTGCCTGAAGAATACAAAGTTGTTCTGCTCCCATAGTATGAAGTTCACCTGTGAATCAAGTCGAATTAACAAAGAAGTAGGTACCTGAATTGTATATTGACTCCCATTAGAAGTTACAACTTAGTGGGGCTGGAGAGATGGCCTAGCGGTTGGGAGCACCGACTGCTCTTGCAGAGGACCCTGGTTCAATCCCTGGCACCCACATGGCAGCTGAGAGCCGTCTGTGACTCCAGTTCCAGGAGAACTCCAGTTCCGGGGGGGGGTCCGACACCCTCTTCTGACCTCCGCGGCATTGCACGACCCGGGTGCACAGACCTACATGCAAACAGTACATTCATACACATAAATAAACAAAATAAAAAAAAAAAAAAGAAGTTACAACTTAGCAACATAGACTGTATCTCAGGTTAGGTAGGTTGGTAGGAAGGTAGATAATGAGGGCCTTTTTCATTTGAACAACTCACAGTACCAGAAATAGTTATTGCCACATGGTAATATTCACAAAAACAAACTTAAACAAATGAGGCAATAATTTAAATGGTCTTTAGTAAGGTACTAGTAAAAAGGGTATAGTGTGGATGTACAGTAGAACACTATAGCTCTGTGTGTTAGGTTAGAAAATAGATCATTATATATAATATGAAACTGGTTGTTAAGTGTACTAAGTATGTCTATAGGTGCACCGCTAATCATGGTGATTTGAAGGATAGAGAACTGAGAGGGAAAGAAGGGGTTAGGTAATTGGAGGAGTCTTGTTTTTGTACTATACTCTTGTAAATTGTTCTGTGGCATTATTATAGTTCTTTTTGTCTTTTTGAGACAGGGTCTCCTCTAGTCCCAGCTGGCCTGGAGCTTGCTATGTAGACCAGGCTGGCCTTGAACTCACAGAGATCCGCCTGCCTCTGACTCCCAAATGCTAAGATTAAAGCTGTGTGCCACCACACCCAGCTTATAGTTCTTTTAAAACCATGAACATGTATAAATTTATTTTAAAGCCAAAACAAAAATATCACTAAATTCAAGGACTACTCTTTTGAAGGCATTTATGTTCTTTACTACTTTGTCGTTATTTTGTTCTTTTTAGTTTAGATAGTACATGTGTGACCTCTTTTGTCATACATAGTCTCTATTTCTATGACCAATGTCTCCAAAAGAGATGTGTACGAATGTTTGAATCAAGAAGGAATGTATTAATAAATAACATGTAAGCTATATATGTTATGAATATTTCTTTGGTTGGTTGGTTGGTTGGTTGATTGATTGATTGATTGATTGATTGATTGATTGATTGTGAGAATACGGTCTTGCTGTGCAACCCTGGTTGGCCTGCTGCTATGTTGCCCAGGTTGGCCTCAAATTCATGCAGTCCTTCTGCCTCAGACCTCTGATTGATTGATTGATTGATTGTGAGAATACGGTCTTGCTGTGCAACCCTGGTTGGCCTGCTGCTATGTTGCCCAGGTTGGCCTCAAATTCATGCAGTCCTTCTGCCTCAGACCTCTGAGTACTTGAATTACAGGTGTGTGCCTTCACACCTGGCTGATAAAGCAGGGTTTTGTTGTTGTTCTGTTGTTGGGTTTTGTTTTGTTTTGTTTTTGTCTTTTTGAGACTGGATTTCTCTGATGTAGCCCCAGCTGGCTGGGCTAGCCTTGAACTCACAGACATCCGCTTGCCTCTGCCTGCCTCCCGATTGCTGGGATTAAGACATGTGCCAACCAGCCAGGTTTTATTTTTTTTAAGATGGCACATTTTTATTATTTGTGTGTCTGTGTCTGTGTATTCTCACGCACGCAAGCAGGCAAGCAAACATGCTCACTCATACATCACATATATGTCCATGCATGCTTGTGGAGGTCAGATGACTACTTACAGGAGACAGTTCTCTCCTGCCATGTAGGTCCTAGAGGTTGAATTCAGGTTGTTAAGCTTGGTAGCAGGTTCTTTTACTCACTGAACCATCTTGCCAGCTCTCAATAAATGGCTTTTAAAATAATATGAATCCTTGCATCGTGGTGCACGCCTTTAAACCTAGCACTTGGGAGGCAGAGCCAGGCGGATCTTTGTGAGTTCAAGGCCAGACTGGTCTACAGAGTGAGTTCCAGGCCAGCTGGGACTACAGGGAGACCCTGTCTCGAAAAGACCAAAATAAATAAATAAAATAATATGAATACATATCTTCCACCCATATTTGGTAATTACAATGTGTGAATATAAGTGGTAGGTCAATTCTAGAGCCCATTAAGAGATTCACATTTTTTTTGTTTCATGAAATAACTTTTAAAAAATTTATTTATTGATGTTTTGTGTATTTCATACATCATTTTTCATTTCTGTTCAGGCATATCCCCCTGTCCCTTCCCCCTACCCCACCCCATCCCTTCCCAGATCATGCATTCTGCCATAACTGTCCTGCATCTTTCAGGTTTTTTTTATGCTTAGGAATTCACATTTTCCTCTGTTAATTTCATACTACTCTAAAATATGGACACATACTCGCCACCCATATACAGTAATTACAGAGTCTGAAAATAATTGGTGGATGTATTCTAGAGCCCATTGAGAGATTCACATTATACCAACATAGTTGCTTTCAGATAAACAAAAATATAACCATACTGTCGTTCAGCTTGCCTTTTGTCTGGGGGATTTGGTGTTAGCATCCACAAATGAGGGGAGATTCACATTTTAATAGCACAGTTGCTTTCAGATACAATGAAATATAATAATAAAGTTACTCAGTTTGCCTGCCAACTGGGGGTTTGGTGTTAGCATCCACAAACAAAAGAAACCATTTGCCTTTTTTATTTTTCTTTCTGGGACTGTGTTACTTCACTTAGCATAATGGCTTCGAGTTCCATCCATTTACCTTGCAGAGTTCATGATGCCATCTTTACCGCTGCATAGAACTCCATTGTGTAGCTGTACCACATTTTTGTTATCAGTTGAGGGGCATTTGGGTTGCTTTCAGCTCTTTCTTTGCTATTAAAAAAAAGAATGTAAAGTTATACTTCTTTTTACCTGCATGTAACTTTACTGTTAAAATCTGAATCCCTAAACATGTTTTGGAATTAACCTATAGTTTATTTTCAGACTTTGTAATTTGGATTTATGTGTGGAGTGTATATATGCATATTTTGTAATAATATAAAATTAAAGAGAACAAAAAAAAGAGATAGAAAAACCTGTTCAAAGAACTGCCCAAAGCAGTAGACTTCTGCATTGAAAGGTTATAAAAGACTGAGAAAAAGATGCAAGACAGTACTTAACATATATGACAGAATCCATGAGTTCTGGCAGGGAGTGGTGGGCTCGAGGGGTGGGCATGGATGGAGGAATGAGTCTAAATTTGATTAAGAAATGTTGTATGAAATGAGCTCAATGAAAATCAACTTTAAAAAAAAATACCATGGGGGGGATCTTTTTGAGGCAGGATTTCTCTGTAGCCCCAGCTAGCCTGGAACTCTGCTATATAGACCAGGCTATCCTTGAACACACAGAGACCCGCCTGCCTCTGCCTCTGTCCCGTCTTATTTTTATTTTTATTTCCTAAAGCCAGTTAATTTTATGAGCTTAAATTTTTTTTTCTTCCCAACTGTTGTAGTTAGCTTTCTGTTTCCATGATAAACACTATAACCAAAAACAACTTAAGGGAGGAAGAAAAGGCTTACAGATTATAGTCCATCATTGCGGGAAGGGAGGGAAGAAAATGTTTACAGATTATAGTCCATCATTGCGGGAAGTGAGGAAGGAAAAGGTTTACAGATTATAGTCCATCATCGAGGGAAGGGAGGGAAGAAAAGGCTTACAGATTATAGTCCATCATTGTGGGAAGGGAGGGAAGAAAAGGCTTACAGATTATAGTCCATCATTGCAGGAAGGGAGGGAAGAAAAGGCTTACAGATTATAGTCCATCATTGAGGGAAGGGAGGGAGGAAAAGGCTTACAGATTATAGTCCATCATCGAGGGAAGGGAGGGAAGAAAAGGCTTACAGATTATAGTCCATCATTGTGGGAAGGGAGGGAAGAAAAGGCTTACAGATTATAGTCCATCATTGCGGGAAGGGAGGGAAGAAAAGGCTTACAGATTATAGTCCATCATTGAGGGAAGGGAGGGAGGAAAAGGCTTACAGATTATAGTCCATCATTGAGGGAAGGGAGGGAGGAAAAGGCTTACAGATTATAGTCCATCATCGAGGGAAGGGAGGGAGGAAAAGGCTTACAGATTATAGTCCATCATCGAGGGAAGGGAGGGAGGAAAAGGCTTACAGATTATAGTCCATCATCGAGGGAAGGGAGGGAGGAAAAGGCTTACAGATTATAGTCCATCATCGAGGGAAGGGAGGGAGGAAAAGGCTTACAGATTATAGTCCATCATCGAGGGAAGGGAGGGAGGAAAAGGCTTACAGATTATAGTCCATCATCGAGGGAAGGGAGGGAGGAAAAGGCTTACAGATTATAGTCCATCATCGAGGGAAGGGAGGGAGGAAAAGGCTTACAGATTATAGTCCATCATTGAGGGAAGGGAGGGAGGAAAAGGCTTACAGATTATAGTCCATCATCGAGGGAAGGGAGGGAGGAAAAGGCTTACAGATTATAGTCCATCATTGCGGGAAGGGAGGGAGGAAAAGGCTTACAGATTATAGTCCATCATCGAGGGAAGGGAGGGAGGAAAAGGCTTACAGATTATAGTCCATCATTGAGGGAAGGGAGGGAGGAAAAGGCTTACAGATTATAGTCCATCATTGAGGGAAGGGAGGGAGGAAAAGGCTTACAGATTATAGTCCATCATTGCGGGAAGGGAGGGAAGAAAAGGCTTACAGATTATAGTCCATCATTGAGGGAAGGGAGGGAGGAAAAGGCTTACAGATTATAGTCCATCATTGCGGGAAGGGAGGGAGGAAAAGGCTTACAGATTATAGTCCATCATTGCGGGAAGGGAGGGAGGAAAAGGCTTACAGATTATAGTCCATCATTGCGGGAAGGGAGGGAAGAAAAGGCTTACAGATTATAGTCCATCATTGAGGGAAGGGAGGGAGGAAAAGGCTTACAGATTATAGTCCATCATTGTGGGAAGGGAGGGAGGAAAAGGCTTACAGATTATAGTCCATCATTGTGGGAAGGGAGGGAGGAAAAGGCTTACAGATTATAGTCCATCATTGTGGGAAGGGAGGGAGGAAAAGGCTTACAGATTATAGTCCATCATTGTGGGAAGGGAGGGAGGAAAAGGCTTACAGATTATCGTCCATCATCGAGGAAAACAAAAGCAGGAACTTGCGATAGGACTTCGAAGAGAAACCATGGAGAAACACTGCTTTACTGCTTTCCACTCTGGTTCATGCTCAGCAAGCTTTCTTATATTAACCCAGGATCACTTGCTCAGGGGTAGCACTGACCATAGTGGGCTGGGCCTTCCTACATCAGTAGCAGTCAGGGAAAGCCCCATAGGCCAGTCTTACTGAGGCAGTCCCCCAGTTGACTCCCTCACATAACTTGGGTTGTATGAAGTTGAAAGCCGAAGCTAGGAGACCAATTTCCCTTTGAATTTGAGTCTTAGCACTAATTCATTTCAATTTATGTTTAAGTTCTTTGAAACATTAGACATGATGGACTTATGACTGTATTTCAACTAAGTATTTTACTGGGTAAAATATCTTTTTAATAGCTAGTTTGCATACATTACTATAAGATTGCCTTGACAATAAGTCCAGCATTTTTTTTTTTTTTTTTTTTTTTTTTTGTCTTTTCAAGACAGGGTCTCCCTGTAGCCCCAGATGTCCTGGAACTCACTCTGTAGACCAGGCTGGCCTTGATGAACTCACAAAGATCCACCTGCTTCTGCTTCCCAAGTGCTAGGATTAAAGGCGTGCACTACCACGCCCGGATGTTTGTTTGTTTGTTTGTTTGTTTGTTGCATAAATCCAGCACTTTTTGTGTCTTTATGGAGAACAGTTCCATCTAAACCTTCTTGCATTTGCCTTTTCATTAGGATTCTGATAATCCTGACCTTCGAGATCGGGGTTATATTTATTGGCGCCTTCTTTCCACTGACCCTGTGACAGCCAAAGAAGTAGTGTTGTCTGAGAAGCCATTGATCTCTGAGGAGACAGACCTTATTGAACCAACCCTCCTGGATGAGCTAATCTGCCACATTGGTTCTTTGGCCTCTGTGTACCATAAACCTCCAAATGCTTTTGTGGAAGGGAGTCATGGGATTCATCGAAAACACTTGCCAATCCATCATGGGAGGTGAGCAGATGAAGTAGATTTCCATGAAAAGTAACTGTTTATACAGAGTTAGTTTTCCTTCTGCTTTAATAGCCTGGAAAAGAACTGTGCATTTTAGAATCTTATTGCTCTAGAGAACTCCTTTCTTGGAGTTCCGTAGTAGGAGATAACACTAAAGAAAACTATTGTTGAGGCCTCCTATATTAATAAAATTTGAAAATTGCTTTCATCTCCAGTAAGATGAGTCCAGAGATAATCCCAGGGTTGAAAACTTAGGAAGGTACTCTTTTTACATTTAGCTATCTTTATCCATTATAAGAACTTTGAGGCTTATGGGTAAAGTTATTAGATACTGGGACTAGGAAGATAATCCCATCAGTAAAAAGGAAGGACCTGGATTTGATCTATAGAACCAGCAGGATAAAAGCTGGGCAGAGTAGTGTGTACTTAATAATCTCAGTACTGGAGAGGCAGAGACAGGCAGATCCTGGACTTGGTGACCAGCATGACTAGCCTAATTGGTGAGCCTCAAGTCCCAATGAGAAGCACTATCTCAAAAATCACGGTGCCTGGGGAACAACTCTGAAGGTGTCTTCTGTTCTCCAGATGCCCATACACATGTGCACACACATGTACACTCATAAACATGAACACACAGTTACCCAATACTGTTTCTCTCATAAATGATTTATGATAGAACTATTAATAAAATAATTTTGTGGGATTGGTTTATATAAACATCCTAAATTCTGTATGTAGTCATAGGTTTCAATTATGTATACCTGTTTTTTGTTTGTTTTATCAAACTAGGTTAATCAGATCACTAAAGACAGTCTGGAAGGAACAGACTTCTGGGTAACATACAGCTCTTGCTTTTGTAGCTGCCTCAAGCTTTTAATTAGGGAAGAGAGACACTCTAATAAACCTGTTTTGATTTTTTATATTTTTATTGTTATTTATTTATTATTTTTTATGTGTATGAGTGTACTGTCTGCATGTAGGTTGGTGCACCCGTGTCGTGCAATGCTGCAGAGGTCAGAAGAGGGCGCTGCATTCCCCTGGAACTGGAGTTAAAGACGGTTCTTAGCTGCCATGTGGGTGCTAGGAAAAAACCCAGGTCCTCTGCAAGAGCAGTTGGTGCTCTCAACCGCTGAGCCATCTCTCCAGCCCCAATTTGTTATTTTTAAGACAGTCTTATGTAACCCAGGCTGACCTTGAATTTATTGTGTAGCCACGAATGGCTTTCAACCCTCTTGTCTCAGTTTCCTGAGAACCTAGAATTATAGCCTTATACCACCAAGCTTGGCTTCTATTAAGATCTCTATCAACACTTTGTCAAGAAGCAGAGACCAGCTGAGTTGCCTGGAAGAGACTCAAACTGAGTTACCAGCAAAGGACACTTTCCAAGTTGTCCACATATTGTGCAGTGTGCTCCTGCCTTCATGAACTGTCGCCCATGCTGGGATGGACTTTTGACAATGCAGCAGTCTTTGAGCTGTTTCTGCTTCTCACAGATTTCTGAAACACATGTTAGGAACTGGAGGAAACAGAAGCATTCACAGAAGCATGCTATGATCTGGGTGACAGGAAATGGCTTCAGTTTCACAGAGTTGGGTTCTAAATTGTCTCAGGATTAAATGTAATCAACTGTCTTAAGTAAAAACTACAACAACAAAAGCCTCTTGGTCAAACCAGGCATAGTAAGACATGCAGAGAAAGATATTTGTGAGTTCCAGGCCAGCCTGATATACATAGTGAGTTCAGGCCAGCCACGGCTACAGACTGAGGCCCTATTCTTCAAACAAAACAACCAAACAAAACAAAACCTCTTTGTTGGTTTGTACTTTATTTTGTCTTTAAAGGATATACAAACACAGGAAAAAATGGCTTGATTTAAAAAGGGACGATGAATTGCTACGTGTCATGTCTGCAGGGTTATTTATTGCCTAGCTTTCTTTTCCAGCATAAAATTAATAAGGAGTTTACTTTTGACAATTTTTTAAATTAAAGTTTTTTAATTTTATGTGTATTAGTATTTTGCCTGCATGTATTTAAGTCCACCACATGTGTGCAGTGCCGGGAGAGGCCAGAAGAAGTGGGATCCCCTGGAGCTAGAGTTATAGAAAGTTGCTAGCTACCATGTAGATGCTGGGAACTAAACTCGCATCCTCTGCAAGAGCAGCCAGTGCTCTTAACTGCTGAGCCATCTCCCCAGCTCCTAAAGCAACACTGTAAAGCCTTAGTCGTCCTCTTCTAGAGGTTTTAAGAGGTTAATTCACTAGGTCCTTCAAAATGACTTGGAAAAGAGTGAAATACTCACTACCTGGGTATACTAACTGCACTTAGTACTTGTCAGATGCTCTACAGAGTTGAGGTGGTAAGTAGTTGTCTAATATAGAAAAGACTCGCCTTTTAAAAATATTTCTGCCGGGCATGGTGGTGCACGCCTTTATCCTAGCACTTGGGAGGCAGAGGCAGGCGGATCTCTGTGAGTTCAAGGCCAGCCTGGTCTACAGAGTTAGTTCCAGGACAGCCAGAGCTACAGGGAGACCCTGTCTCAACCAAAAAAAATAAAAAAATTTTTCTTCAATTAAATTTATGCAGTTTTTTTTTCCACACACTTAATGCAATGTGCAGTTATTTTCAATTATTTCATAATGGGAAACACTTAAATACTGATTTTCTTTTTTTATTTTTTTTTTGTTTTATGTGTATGAATGTACTGCTTACATGTATATAAGTACACTTGTGTTGTACAGTTCCTGCAGAGGTCAGAAGAGGGCATCAGATCCCCTGGAACTGGAGTTACAGACAGTTGTTAGCTGCCATGTGGGTGCTGGGATTCAAACCCAGGTCTTCTGCAAGAACAACAGTGTTCTTAACCACTGAGCCATCTCTCTAGCCCCCAGATACTGATTTTCTTGAAAGTATGCTCATGATTGATCATATTCTTTATATTTATCTTGAATCTACAGGTTATTTCTCATCTGACTCACCTTTCTTATAATAATCTTCTAGTGTAGTGGGAAAGAAAACAACTAGCCGGGCGTGGTGGCGCACGCCTTTAATCCTAGCACTCGGGAGGCAGAGGCAGGCGGATCTTTGTGAGTTCAAGGCCAGCCTGGTCTACAGAGAGAGTTCCAGGACAGCTGGGACTACAGGGAGACCCTGTCTCGAAAAGACCAAAAAAAAAAAAAGAAAACAACTGTGCATTGTTACCCTTTCTGATTCCTGTTTTGAAATACTAATAAATTCACATAGTCTTTCCTTTTTCTTAGATGACACATATCATAAAATGGCAGATTTTCATGTGTAAAGACTAATCTCTGAGGCTTTCATGTATTTCTTCCAAAGTGTATGTGAGGTCATCTTCCCCTTTGACTTCATTTGCCCCTTCTAGTCGTGGATTTGATACTTTACTCCTAAGATATCTTTCTTAGATTGGCTTTCTCTTTAATCTTTGCAATTCTGTGTTGTTTTAATTACTGGAACCTCTTGAACCTCTGGAACTCCTTAACACTTTTCATTCTGCATGCTTACAAAACCAATGCTGCATGTATAATGCCAAGTTCTGTTCCTAGCTCAAGTAGCCAGAGACCCAAAGAAAACTTTGGCCAAAGTTGCAGTGGTCTTTTGAATACTTATGTGGCTGAACTTAAACATTTTCCTAGGTGTGTCCTCTCCAGCAGGACACCCTGGAGACTCTTTTTAGACATTTTTCTTTCAAGTGTGTTTCCATTTTTGCCCCCTGGGCCTTGGTTGTGGAAGGGTCTTACTCTTCAGGGAACCTGTCCTGTTATCACTATGAAGGTATGTTATTGTGTGACATTATTCCTAGGGAGACATTCCTCAGATAGGAAATGAGAGACCAAAGTTAAGGGTAACCACTAAAATCCAACTTGGTGAACCAATGAGTTTTATTGATTTTACACAGGAATATGAATGAAGGGTTACAGGAGCAGGAATAACAGCTTTACTGCAGCATGGGTGACAGCAGGAAAGCAGGAAACTTAGAGCCCACTGCACAACTTGACGTAGCTCAGCCTCACTTGTTTTTCAGGATAGAACAGAACAGCCAAATTTCTTTGCCAGAATGTAACATGAATGTCCTATATCCTGGTTCTCAAAAGTCTTTGTTCCCATCTGAAACCTCATGTACTGTCTATACTTCTGGTCCTATAAACTCCCAACAAATTTGCCCATTAAGCTCAATAGCATTTTTAGGGGTTTACCAACCTGTATCTCTGGACACTTCATATTGCTCCTATAAACTAGTTTTGAAGACCTAAGAATTACAGTAAGGTTTATTTAATCAACAACCCCACTTAGTATAAGTTGCCTGTGTTAGTTACTGCAACTTGATATGATTTGGAATCAAGAAAACAAATCTCTGGGCATGTCTATAAGGGATTATCTAGATTAGGTTTTTAATTGAGGTGAGGAGTACCACCCTAAATGTGGGCCATACCCTTGCATGGTTTGGGGTCCCAGACTGAAGAAAAAGGAAAAACCAAGCTAAGCACAGGCTTTCTGGTTGGACACAGTGTGACCAGCTGCGTCTTGCTCTTGCCGCCATATTGTATTGTCAAACTATGAGCCGAAGTAAACTCTTGCTTCTGTAAGTTGCTTTGTTGAACATTTTGTCACAGCAACAAGACAAATAACTCATATACTTACTTTTCTTATCTCTGTGACAAAATATATAACAGAAACAACTTGGGATTAGTGCTTATTTTGACTCACAGTTTAAGAAGAATTTTGCTCCTAGCAGAGAAGGGATGGTGACAGGAAAACTCCTGTCCGTGGCAGCAGCTTGTTGGCATAGTTGTGAACAAGCAGAGACAAGCAAATGAGAACCAGAGGCAGGTGTATCTTTCAAAAGCCCACCTGTAAGTGATTACTTCTGCCAACCAGGCTCCACAACCTAGTGCTCCATAGCGTTCAAAGTAGTGCTGCATGCTAGGGATTGAGTTTTCAAACTATGAGCCTGTGGGGACATTTCAGCTTCAAACCATAACACATATTCATTCTCTTCCCCTGTTACTGATCTTAGTTAATGTAAAAGGCTCTGTCTGAACCTTGTTCTAGTTTGCCTTCAACTGCTGTGACAAAACACTCTGACCAATGCCTGCCAGCTTGGGGAGGAAAGGGTTTATTTTCTTATATCTCCCTCTGTCACACTGTTCATCACTGACAGAGGAGGAGCCCAAGGTAGGAAGTCGGGGCAGGAACCTGGAGGCAGGAGCTGAAGCACATGGGTCATGGAGGAACGCTGTTTACTGATTTGCTCCCCTGGCCTGTGCTCTGCCGGGTTTTTTGTTGTTGTTTTGTTTTGTTTTTCGGTCTTTTTGAGACAGGGTCTCCCTATATCCCCAGATGGCCTGGAACTCACTATGTAGACCAGGCTGGCCTTGAACTCATAGAAATCTGCTTGCCTGTGCCTCCCAAAAGCTGGGATCAAAGGCATGCACTACAACACCTGGCTTCAGCCTGCTTTCTTATATAATACAGAACAACCTGCCCAGGAGTGGTATTGCCCACACTGGGCTGGGCCCTCCCACATCACCCAGTTATCAAGAAAATATCCCCACAAACATGGCCACATGCCATTCCAGTGGCGCCAATTCCCCAGTTGAGGCTCCTGAAGCCCAAGTGTGTTGACATTAAAGCTATCCAGCACACTTGTCTTTCTGAGTGTTTCTTCATGCTCCCTTAGGGAATTTATCTGCCAACCACAGCTACTACTAATACAAGGCTTTACCACTAACACCGTGTTTTCATTGGATCCTTACTGTAGAAGCCTGATTTGGGTAGTATGGTTTTCATTTTATTGATGAAAGGAAGGTTGTAAAAACAGAGTTGTCACATACAGTTAGCGTTTTGTAGAGCCTACCCTTGATCTTGTATTTCTGATTTTAGATTCTTTGCTCTTACCAACACAAGTTTCTCCTGATGATTTGCTAGAGATAGGTATATAAATTTCTTTTTGAGTTTATTGCCTCTGACTGCCTTGTCTGTAGTTGACTGTTGGACATCTGTGACTGTTTTTCTAAAAACACAGCAGAATTAAACACCTTAGATCTGTGGTTGTAGCTCAGGGATAGAATGTGTTCTTAGCATGAACAATCCCCAGCACCAGAACAAAAAGAGAACCTGAGCTTCTTACCTTATTTTATGGTCCTTCCACGGTCCCTATTAGGAACACCAGAATCTTTTTCTTAGTGTTTAGTAACTGTCTTAGCTTTGTTCCCTTTCCTCTATATTCAAGAGTTGTCTTAGTCTTTTGGTTTTGTTTTTTTTATTTTATTTATTTTTTATGTGTATGACTGTACTGTCTGCATGTAGGTTTGTGCACCCGTGTCATGCAATGCCCCGGAGGTCAGAAGAGGGTGTCAGATTCCCCTTGAACTGGAGTTAAAGACGATTCTCAGCCTTAAAGACGATTCTCAGCTGCCATGTGGGTGCTGGGGATTGAACCCGGGTCCTCTGCAAGAGCAGTCGGTGCTCTTAACCACTAGGCCATCTCTCCAGCCCCTGGTTTTGTTTGTTTTTAAGATAGGATCTCACTATGTAGCTCTGCCTATGTCGATAGATAGGGTAGACTTGATATCAGAGATTCACCTCTCTCACAAGTGCTGGGATTAAAGGCTTGTCCTACCATGCTTCAAACCTACTTAACTTTTTTTTTTTAATTATTCCAATTTCTTTTATTCTATATTTATTGTGTATGTTTGTACATGTACATCCCACAGTACACACATGGATGTCAGAGGACAACTTGTAGGAGTTGTTTCTTTCCTTCTAGTGTTTATATTCTAGGGATCGGACTTGGCCAGAACCTTTACCTGCTGAGCTGTCTCACCAACCTTATTTCTTAATTGTGTTTCGCCATGTTTCATAGTTATACATATGACATTCACTTGCTGCCTTGTTATGTCATGAATGAAGCTGACTTACTCATTTCATTTTGTGTTTGACTGCAGTGCTGATGCAGGTGATAGCCCTGTTGGCACCACGACAGCAACCAACCTGGAACAGCCTCAGGTCATCCCCTCTCAAGGTGACCTTCTGGGGGACCTTTTAAATCTTGACCTGGGTCCTCCAGTAAATGTGCCACAGGTATCCTCCATGCAGATGGGAGCAGTGGACCTCTTAGGAGGAGGCCTGGATAGTCTGGTAAGCATCTTTCGTCTCCTTTTCTTTTGGTGATTTATAGTTCTTGATGTGCCAGAGAACTTTATTCAGCTTTTTAGAATTACATCTTTCTTTGATGAGCAGAAATGTCCTTTGAAAAGGACAGAATTATTTGTCTTTAGAGAGTTCCTATCATTTCTGTTCATCGTTGATATGGGGTAGGTTTACTTTGTTGCCCTGTTTATAAATAGAATTTCTGGTATTTAACCAACATGTTATTCAGCAATCTTAATAATTAATGTCCTTACAGAGTTCATAATTGTCTTAACATTCTTAATGCTGGATAACCCTTATAAATTCTCCATTTGACCCAGCCACTTGAGGGTATGGGGTGGGAGCAAAGGCAGAAGGATCTCTCTTGAGTTCCAGGCTAGCCTTGTCTTCATAGCAAGATCCAGTCCACAGCCAGGGCTACATAGTGGGGCCCTATCTCAAAAAAATTAATTAATTAATTAGTTAATTAAAAAATTTTAAAGTATCCTTTTGACCTGAATATTATTAAAGTGGCCTCATAATGATTGCCGTCACTCAGGGTTTCAAACCTCTGCCTTGGCTGCATGTTACAGTGCACATCTGTAATCCCAGCACATGGGAAGTAAGGCAGGAATTCAAGGTTATTTTTGGTTACATAGTGAGTTTGAGGCCAGTCTGGACTACATGAAAACCTACTTCATGTCTCCATCCTCTTTCTTAAAAAAAAAACAAACAAAAAAAACTGCCCTTTACATATTTAATGGCTAGTGCCTTTTCCAATTCTGAAAGTTTTGAGGCTGTTATTTGAGCCATTTTTTTGTGCAAAATGCACCTTTATTAAAGCTAGACTGCTTGAGCTGGCTCTTTCCCCCCTTCTTCCTCACTTTCTTTACTTTTGTCATACTTCCAATTTAATTAGCTTCCAGGATTCTAATACTAAAAAAGCTCCAAAGTCCAGAATATCTGTTGATGTGTGTCACCAATGGGAGCTGGGTTTTTTGTTAATTGTACAAGATGGAGATATATTAAATGTATCCTTCAGTCTATGGAGAAAGGGTCAGGAACTGACCCTGATCACAGGTCTCATCGCATGGCTCCCCATAAGTTAGGAACTTGTTGGAATTAGACTATTTTAGCATGTATAGATGAGGTGCCTGTTAACCTTGTGACTCTAAAGCTGCCTAACAAGTTGATTTATTTCCCAGCATCATTGGAAGACACATATCATAGATACGAAAATATGTTTTCAGAGATAATATAAACAAAACAGTGTGCTCTGCTGTATATGTCTCTTAAACTTTATAAGCATTATTGTATCTATGGCTTATATCTGTCACTATAGGTGCATTTACTTTTGGGCTGGCAGAAAGTCTAATAGTGTTATAGTCGAACCTCTGTGGGTTGTACATTGCATTCAAAATTGATACACTGATTGTGCAAGGGACTCCAGCTTATTGTCACAAGTGAACAATATTGTATTTTCTTTAAATAGAGCATTTTATTGTCTTTTAAAAATAGGCGTGTCTGATGATAGAACAATAGTTTTTCCATGTAATCATTCTACATTGCTGTATAGTGCTTGTAGATTATAGCTAGACTAATGCATAAAGTAGCATGGAGCTGCCTGAGAGTCCCTTATAAAATGAAGTTTTTCTCATTGTATTGACACATCAAATAGAAATTGCATCCTCCTCGAGTTTATGCTTTAAATATCCTTAGATTTTACTTTCTCTGGAGGTTTACTACATGGAGGACTTATTGAACCTAAGAGACCAAAGAGGGCTTTAAGGATGAAAGGGAGAAAGAGGCCCTGATTTTGATGTTACTAGGTCCATGAGTCTATACTTTGTCATTGAAAAGACCCACTTATGGATAGAAAGAGATATGTTTCTTCTAGTTGGCTTCATATTAGCTCTTGTCCCCTAAACCAACAAGTTTTATCTTTATGTATTGCATACCTGTCCGTTCATCTGTTACATTCCTTTAAGTACTGCTTCAGATAAAAAGGCTGGAGAAGGAGGTGGGGAAATACCTCAGTCAGTGAAGTGCTTGCCATGCAAGCATGAGGACCTGAGTTTGAACCCCATCACCCACGTAAATAACCAGGCAAAGGTCGCACACATTTGTAAGCCTATGTATGCTCAGAGCATAAGTCCATGGGATCCTCTTGGCTTGCTGGCCAGCTATCATAGTCTAATCAGCAAGCCCCAGGTCACAAATAAGAGACTCTATCACACAAAAACAGGTGAATAGCAACAGCCAAGGTGAACCTCTAGCCTACATGCACACGTGTATGCACCTCTGCAGACACATACACAAACACAAAGACTATAAGTACTTGCTTGAAGCTCCGACCGCTCTTACAGAGGACCCAGGTTCGATCCCCAGCACCCACATGGCAGCCGAGAACCGTCTGAAACTCCAATTCCAGAACTCCAGTTCCAGGGGAATCCGAGACCCTCTTCTGACACAAGTGCACAAACTTGCATGCAGACAATACATTCATACACATATAGAAATAAATAAAATTTAAAAAAATTCAAAGAACTTGCTTGATACTGGGTATTGTGGTGAATGCCTTTAATCCCAGTACTCTGGAGGCAGAGGCAGGGAAATCTCTGTAAATTCAAGGCCTGTCTGATCTACCTAGAGTTCAGGGCCAGCCATGGTGAGACCCTGTCCCCCAAAAAGAACTTGCCAGGCCTAGTGGCACATGTCTTTAATCTCAGTACTTGGGAGGCTGCAGGCAGATCTCTATGAGTTCAAGGCCTGCTTGGTCTATAAATTGAGTTACAGGCTAGCCAGACCTACATAGTGAGACCCTGTCTCAAAATTTAAAAACAACAAAAAACTTGATTAGGTTGTAGTAACCAGATTTGCATTTGGGACTTTTTCTTCTATTGTCTTTCCTTAACTGTTTTTTTTTTTTCTTTCTTCTTTCTTTCTTTCTTTCTTTCTTTCTTAGGATTCTTTTTGGAGTAAGGAAGAAATTGATTTTTTAATTTTGTCCAAATATTATACAGTCAGTAATGTTATGCCCAGGAATGTTCATATGTAATTAAATTTTCGCCTATCCTGATTTTTACAGTTCAGGGTTGTTTTGTTTTGTTTTGTTTGGGGCGGGGGGGTGTGTGTTTTACTTTTGTTTTAAGCTCATTCTGATACATAATTTATCCCAGGAATCATAATGAGAAGGAATAACAGTTCTTTTGCTTTGTATCTGTATGTTGTTAAATATATTTACTCAGTGAACCAAGATTTCTTTTATGAGAACATCACAAGAGAGGCCTCAATCTGAGTGTGGAAGATATGTTTCAAGGTAGCAGTGGACTGTGCCATTTTAAAAATACTTGTGCAAATTATCTGAAGAGGAGACTAATTCTCGAGATTGTTTTATAATCCATGCAAATAATGCTATTTCTTGAATGCATCCTTGCCTTATAGTAGCATTTCTCAAAACTACCTATAATGTGCATGGGGATCTTGAACAAGAGACCTCTGGATTTACTTAGGATATAGCAGAACACTGCATTTAAGATTTTTGAGTTGCCTTT
This sequence comes from Rhizomys pruinosus, assembly GCA_009823505.1. Classification (NCBI taxonomy): domain Eukaryota; kingdom Metazoa; phylum Chordata; class Mammalia; order Rodentia; family Spalacidae; genus Rhizomys; species Rhizomys pruinosus. The sequence goes on along the minus strand of VZQC01003810.1, from coordinate 141,176 downwards.
TTTTTTTTTTACTATTTCTCTGTGCGCGCGTGTGTGCGTGCGTGTGTGTGTGTGTGTGTGTGTGTGTGTGTGTGTGCGTGTGCGTGTAGGTTGGCCCCTGTCTTCCACCTTATTTTTGAGTTAGGTCTCTGGTTTGCCACTGCAGGTTAGCTGGAAGCTTCCCTGGGAATTCTGTTCTCACCTCCCATTTTTTCATCAGAGTGCCGCATTTATAGACAAATACCTCTGCCTCTTGCTTTTTATGCGCTCTGGGTGGTTAGGCTTTGAAGCAAGTGCTTTTACCCACTGAGCCATCTTTCTGGCCCTTGTTTTTATTTTGAGACAAGGTCTTGGTATGGCCCAAGGGTGGCTTTGAACTTTTAATCCTCTTGCCTGAACCTCCTAAACAATGATCTGCACTTTTTCTTTTTATTTTTTTTTTTTTTTCCTTTTTGAGACAGGGTCTCTCTGTAGCTCCAGCTGTCCTGGAACTCACTCTGTAGACTTGGCCTTGAAGTCACAGAGATCCACCTGCCCCTGCCTCTCGAGTGCTAGGATTAAAGGTGTGTGCACCACACCCAGCTTAGTCTTGTTAGCACTTCTAACAAGTTGATGTACGAAGTGACGCTGAAGCTGCTGATTCATGGACTGCCTTTAGCATAAGTATAAACAGAATTCCTATCATCATGAACCTTTTCAGTTTGATGTTTGAACCATATATGCTGGAAAAATTCAGATTCCTATTTGTCTTGACTTTGGTAGTAAACACTGAGGGCTCTTCCCCTCCATAGAAGTAATTGAGAAAAGGGCAAGAAGTTTGTGACAAGCATTTTTACCCTTCAGAAAGAAAAGCAAGTGTGATAGTGCTCCAGGACAGAATGGAGAAACAGGCCCTAAGACTAAAACAGGAAGCAGTTATTGTACCGTACAGCATCCCTGAGAGATTTCCCCAAAGCAGGGCCCTGAACAAAGAAATATTCAGCCTTTTATACTGTTTTGCTTTATGTCTCTTATAGATAACACTGTACTTCTTTTTAAATTTACTTTCTATGTGTATGAATGTACTGTCTGCATGTAGGTTTGTGCACCCATGTTGTGCAGTGCCTTGGAGGTCAGAAGAGGGCCTCGGATTCCCCTGAACCTGGAGTTCTCCTGGAATTGGAGTTACAGATGGTTCTCAGCCACCATGTGGGTGCTGGGGATTGAACCCGGGTCCTCTGCAAGAGCAGTCAGCGCTCTTAACCGCCCAACACTATACATTTTTAATTTATTTTTGTTTTATTTATATATATATATGGTGAGTGCTTTGTATATAAGTAGACCCATGTTGTGCAATTCTCATGGAGGTCAGAAGAGGGTTTTGGGTCTCCTGAAACTGGAGTTAATTATCATTGTTAGCCACCATGTGAGTGCTGGGACCCAAAGCCAGGTCCTCTGCAAGAGCAGCCAGTACTCTTAACAGGTGAATCTTCTCTCGGGCCCAACAGTATCCATTTTGACTGATGTTTTTAAAATATTTTAAGAGGATACAAAATGGCTGGAATGCTAGAGAAGGGGGGAGACCTTGAGGACTTAAACAGGAAATGTGCAGAAATGTATGTATATACAGACGTCATACCTTATGCTAGTGCATCAGGATATAGTAGAATTTGATTCAGTCTCCCCTTTTAAATATGACTAGTGTTATATTTGTATAGTCATTTCACAAACAGCATTTAGTTTTTAGTTCAGCGATCCTATCAATAAAGCTATGAATCAGGATTCTAGACCTGCATCTGCTTTTAGCATCAGGAGTTTTTTTTTTAGTATCAGATTGGATTGGTACTTTTTTTTTTTTTTTGAGACAGAGTCTTGCTATGTAGCCTATAGTGGCCTAAATTCACAATTCTCCAATCTCAGCCTCCCTGCTTCTGAGATTACTGGCATGTGCCAAGGCACCATGCTAAGCATTAATATTGGTTTCTGACAGAAGCTTACCCATAGAGGTCAGTGGTGTACTGCTAATGAAATTTTGCCTGGCAACTCCTTACTTACTTTATAGTTCTCAATTCTAGCTGCATAATTAATCCCACATTAGTACCATTTTAAAAAATACTATCAATACTTGGGCCCAAGAGCAATTAATGAAAAGTTCTGTAAAGCAGGACCTAAATATTCCTAATTTTTTTAGGTTACTCAGGCTATTTTAATTTTGCAGCCAGGATTGAGAACATTGAGCCTAATAAAATTCCAAGTGGAGTTAAGTAGCTCATCTCTTAAGCCAAGATAGTGACTGCCAAAAAAAAAAAAAAAGCAAACAATTTTTATATTCTGGGAAACCTCTTTAATACATCTTTAAAAAAACAGGCATCTTATCTTGGGCCAATGATAACCTGAATTCAATCCCTGGAACTCACAGTAGAGAGGGAGAGCGGGGGCTGGAGAGATGGCCTAGCAGTTAAGAGCACCGACCGCTCTTACAGAGGACCCGGGTTCGATCCCCAGCACCCACATGGCGGCTGAGAACCGTCTGAAACTCCAATTCCAGGAGAACTCCAGTTCCAGGGGAATCCGAGACCCTCTTCTGACCTCCGCGGCATTGCACGACACGGGTGCACAAACCGGCATGCAGACAGTACATTGATACACATACAGAAATAAATAAAAATTAAAAAAAAAAAAAAGAGAGGGAGAGCGGAACCCTGAGGTTGTCCTGAGATCACACACTCTTTCTAAATAAAATATGAAATTTTTAAGAAACCAAGCATCTCCTATCTTACCTCTATTTTTTTCTTTCTATTGTGATTTTGTTAAATGATCAGCCCATCAGAATTTGACTAGAAGTTAAATTTGACCATGTGTGCACTCACACAATGTGTGCACACATGCACACACACACACACACACGCGCGCACACGCGCACACACACACAAGACATTTTATATTTGAGAGAATTTTGTTCTTTGTTAGTTGTTTTTCCAAGAGCTCACTCTTGTAACCCAGTCTGGCCTCAGCTTCCCTCATGCTGAGATTACAGCGGGCACCAGCATGCCTAGTTTTATTGGCTTATTTTCTTCAAGCTTTATACTTACTCAAGATATTTTTACTCTTCCCTTTTACATACTACTGATCCTCCAATTAAGTCTTACTGTTATTTTCTTTCATTGTCATACTTAAGCAATTTTGCTCCCCAATAAGTTGTGTGTGGCTCTTTTAGAGTTGTTGTGCTTAGGAAATACAAGTTAATTGCTACATACCTAAGTAGAACTTTCTTCCATTAATGATGGTGACTTATAACCTGTGATTCCTAAAGTAGAGTAGGTTGGGGTGTTACTCTGACTTAAATGCTTGGAGGCAGTCAAAATCAGGAATTTAGGAAGTTTTAGAAATGGAATGTCGTTTTAGCTCAAAACTTGAACTTCTTACCAGTTCTCTTCCACCCTTACTTTTTGCTTGTCCTTGAGCAGTATTCTCTTTTGCTTATACTCTATGGATAATTTCTTGCTTCTAGTGCTGTAAATCTGTCAGCTTGATATAAAGTGTAACAAAGTGGTTGATCTATTTTATATGTGAAGTTTGATGCCATTTGGTTTAGGGATAAGCTTGTGCAAGAAGTTACCTGAGCTTTTTCATTCTTTGTATTAGAAGTCATGTTCAAGGTCAGCCTGCCTTACATAGGCCAGCTGGGGATACAGGGAGACCCTGTCTCAAAAAGACAATAAAGCAACAAAGAAAACCTCAAATCAAACATTCTAACACAATACAAAGATATACTAATTTGATATGTACCTTGAAGAACTACAGTAGGAAAATATTAAAAGTTTGGTTAGCCAGGAATGGTGGTGCACTCTTCTGCAGAGGCAGCCGAATCTCTCTGAGTTCAAGGCCAGCCTGGTCTACATAGCAAGTTCCAGGCCAGCTGGGACTACAAGAAGGCCCTGTCTCAAATGTAAAAAAAATAAAAAATAAAAAAATAAATAAATAAATTGTTTTGTTTTCCATAACTAAGCTATGATGTTTCAGACCACTGTAGTTAATGGTATACCAGAATCTCAATTCTGAGCCAGGTGTGTCAGGCAGCATTTGTTGGCTTTGAGGGACATGAGGACATGTTCATGCAACCAGGGTTGCAGGGAATTGCATGTATAACATGGGCAGAAGTGCTTTATTGCACCCTTGATTTTGAATTCGTTTTGGTCATTGCATGGTCAGAAACCTTTTACTATTTCCAAAATTTTTAAACCCCCATATTGAGTTACACGGCCCCACAGTTCAAAAACTGTTCAGAATAGAATCCATTTCTCACCTAATTTTGGTGTATCAAACTGGGTGCACAATTTTTGGAATTTACAAGACAGTGCAATATACATGGGAAGCTTCAGGATCAATATGACTTGGAATGTCAGTCTTAAAAGTGAGTAATGAAAGCAGAGAACAAACTAAAATTACTTAACTGTTTTAAGAGAAAACATGGCCTGGCTTCCCACAGACATGTCTATGCTGCTGCAACTCCTAGTTTCCCTGGTTGTGTGACCATGGGCTCATTTGTCATTTTAGGAAGCACATGAGCATTTGAGAGCTATGAACTGTGTTCATTTGTGAAAAGAGAAACCAGGATAAGTTCAAGTTCATATACCTTTCTTTTGGGAAAAGAGTAGAGATTGTTTTTTGGTTTTTTTTTTGGTCTTTTTGAGACAGGGTCTCCCTGTAGCTCTGGGTATCCTGGAACTCACTCTGTAGACCAGGCTGGCCTTGAACTAACAAGGATCTGCCCGCCTCTGCCTCCCCAGTGCTAGGACTAAAGGCATGCACCACAATGCCCAGCTAAGATTATTCTTCTTTACTCTTTCAAGTAGAGTGACAAATTCCTGCTTTCCAATCTATTTGGTGGTGATTCATGATAAAACACAGGTCCCTTACTGCCAATTAAATAACATGAAGGTATTCTTCTGTTCCAACCGCTGCCACAATCACAAAGGCACTGGGTCTGTAGTGCTAGTACTTGAGAGACTGAGGTAGGAAGAATCATTGGTTTGAAGCTAGCCTGGTCTATAATAGCAAGTAAATTGCCAGCCTAATCCACTTACCAGGACCCTGTCTCAAAAACAAAAAAAGAAACACAATAAAAACATGTAAACAATACCTTTCTAGCAAGGTATTTGACCTAGAAAGGGTCATGTTTATTTTCCCCCAACCGATTCTTTATGTGTTGATGTCAATGCTGTACTCTGGGCCACTTGGTAAGCGGTTTGTCGGCCCTTGGTCCTTTTGATTATTTTCTCCAATAAATGATTCATTGCAAAATTTTCTCCCCAAAAATATTGCCAGTAGCTATGCTTATATGGTCACTAGAACATTGATTCATTTAACAAATAAATATTTGAGTGTTTATGATATGTCAGACTCTATTCCAGGTACTAAGAATATAGTTGTGAACAAAACAGTTGTTGTAAGCATCTCTTCTAGTACGCTGGAGACAAGCAATATGATAATTTCTCTGTAGAGAGGTAATAGTGTTGTAAAGGGCGGTGAGAGATGCTGCTTCTCATATGAATCTCTACTATGTTCAAAATGAGAGGTTTGTCTAACCTACAAATCCTATCTATAGTGGACATTGTGAGGACTTTTTAATCCCTTATCAACAATCTGTTGGAGCTGGAGAGATGGCCTAGCAGTTAAGAGCGCCAACTGCTCTTGCAGAGGACCTGGGTTCTATCCCCAGCACCCACATGGTGGCTGAGAACTGTCTTTAACTCCAGTTCCAGGGGACTTGGACATCCTCTTCTAACATCCTCGGCATTGCACGACACGGGCGCACAAACCTACATGCAGACGGTACATTCCTACACATACAAGAATAAATAAAAAAAAAATAAAAAAAAATCTGTTATAGAGCCCAACTTTCCCCTTCAAGAAGTCTGTGATTACTGTATGTAATCTCAACCTGCTTAACCAATTCCCTGACAAATCTGTTCTCAGCCATCAGTTTGTTTTTGGCTTCTTATTGCATGGTTACAGAATCTCCCTTCATCTATTTCATTAGTTATATTTTGTGATATTTTTCTGCATAGCTTTTGAAAGATCCATTTTCTATCCAGTAGCTGAAAGCTGTATTTTCACCTCATGGGTAGTGTGTGCTTTCTAAAATTTAAAGTAACCTCTGATAGATATTTCTGACACAATAAGATTTTGAAAACATAGTTTTAGCCAGGTGTGGTGGCACACGCCTTTAATCCCAGCACTTGGGAGGCAGAGGCAGGCGGATCTTTGTGAGTTCAAGGCCAGCCTGGTCTACAGAGTGAGTTCCAGGACAGCTGGGGCTATAGGGAGACCCTGTCTCGAAAACACCAAAAGAAACAAAACAAAACAAAAAAAACCATGACAACATAGTTTTATTGTTTGTGATGGGAATCATTGTATCTTCTTCTTACATCATTCTAGACTTTTGAATAACAGAACTCTTGGTAAACTATGTGGGTTGGTGCTTTCCTTATCACTTCAATTCAATTCAGTGAGTTCTAGAAAACAATCACATAAAAGAAGTGAGAGGTCTAGGCAGAAGCTTGGAAATGTCTGGGCTTAAGGTCTATTCCTGTAATTAAGAAAATACTTTCAAATACCCAGACAGCGCCACAGGTTTAGAAACAGTTAGATGTAGACAGGACTGGCCATACAAAGAGACTAATTTGGACCAATTACCGATGTTATGTAGGAATTTCTTCCTTTAAATCAGTGGCCATTTCTTAGAATCAGGCAGAATTTTTTCCCCTAATAGAATTTCCTTTTTCAGTTCTCTCCCCACCCCCACTCCCATCCCTGTTATTATATTGTTGTATATGGCAGTGTAATTTTCTATTACCTCTCCATCTTTTGGTATTGGGAGCTGATCCAGATCAGCTTATGTGTATGTTTAAACTTTTGGCTCTGCCTGGTTCTACCTCAAAGATCATGTAATGTACTGAAATCCCTTTAGCTTATAGGTTACAATAGTTACCATGAAATTACTGCTTTTTGTCCAGTTACTTAATAATTCTGCAATTCTTGTCTATGATGGGGAAAAATAATAATAATTCTGCAATTCAACATGAGCTCCAGTAGTCTCACTAAACATTACTTTAGGTGTGGCAAAGTGACTGGCCAAATGTTAGTTTTTATTCTTAGTTCCAGTTAATGGCTATAAATCCTATAGTCTAGATTAGAGACTAAGGAACTATATGGAAAGTTTGGAGTATCAGCTAAAAACCTTTAGGAAAATTCTCTATTTTCAGCATTTGAAATATTATTTTCCATAGCCGTGCATGTTAACCCATGCCTATAATCCTGGGAAGTAGGAGACTGAGGCAAGGTTACCAGTTCAGGACCATTCTAGGGTATATAGCAAGACCCCATCTTTGGGGAAGAAAAAAACCACTTTTCTCTGAAATTATTACCCCTTCTTCCTGTATTATGATTCATTTGGCATATAATTGACATTATTTTCATCATGGAGGAAAAAAAGTCAACCTCAGTAAGGCAGTCCTTGGAACAATGGGATGTAGACAGGAGGCACAATATTCAGACACATAATGTCGGGACACCTTTTTCACTCCTGGCTTCTGCTGGCTCGTTGGATAACAGGTATCAATCTGAATTTTACAGGTCCTAGTTTGATTGATTTAATGTAGGATCCTGATTATAGGACCTCTCAGAATAGCTCCAGCTATATGGACTGAAATAGGTGATGTCTCATTCGGGCCGATACATAACAACCTTCCTAGGTATTTTTCTTGATTATCTGCTTCATCAAATTTGTCACTGGAAGATAGATTAGGCCATTTATCAAGTAGCTTCCATCCTTGCTTCTCTATTAGTCACTGTCTTCCCCCAAGATTATGCTTTCACCTTACCATATTCTCAAAGAAAGAAGAGGATGACTTCCTTTGAATCTTTTTTAGTCAAGACAAAAGCTTCAAAGTAGTCTAAATAAGCCACAGTCTGGCTCTGTGGAAAACACTGGAGTTTGTTCTTTCCTTTCCCTTAACAGCCATAGCACAATTGGTGAATCTTTGCATTTGTAATTGTTGTTTCTTACCCTTTGGGCCTTGTGTGGGTTAGCTCAGAGTTCTTGATACTAAATAAAGTATCTGTAATATATAAAAGGAACATCAGCTGGGCGTGGTGGCGCATGCCTTTAATCCTAGCACCTGGGAGGCAGAGGCAGGCCAATCTCTTTGTAAGTTCAAGGCCAGCCTGGTCTACAAGAGTGAGTTCCAGGACAGCTGGGGCTACAGGGAGACCCTGTCTTGAAAAGACAAAAAAAAAAAGAAAAAAAAGAAAGAAAAGGAACATCAAGATTGTTTTTCTGTTTCTTCTATGGTTTTTCAAATAAAATTGGTCAGTAGTATAAGGAAAGATTACAATTTAGATGTTTTCTACCTCATAGTCTCATAATGTTGAAAGATGATAATAAAATCAAAGAAATTAAGTACAATTGGGTATTGTGTTACTTTCCTCATTAAGGTGATATATATAATCCCTGACAGTCAAAACTACAGTGGGAGAAGCTCATCTTAGCTCACTGCTACTTCATGACAGGGAAGGCATAGCAGACTTCATGACAACAGGAATGTATGCTAGAGGCTCCTCACATCTTGATGGATGGGGAGGTAGGAGGCAGAGCCACAAATGGTGGGTATAATCTCCAAGGCCTACCTCAATAGCCTGTGCCTCAGACTTTGCACAACCTCCCCAAACACCACCACCAGCTATGGACTAAGTTTAAAACATACACATTTGTGGGGGACATTTCAGACTCAAACCATAACAGCTTTATTTCCTTTGGTCTAATTATCACCAGTAGCTACTTCTCATTAGTGCCTTTTCCTAAATATAGCATATTTGGGAAAACTATTTCCTTTTCAGTGTGTTTTTCCTTCTTGTCAGTGAATGCCAACCAGCTTGATGAAGAATTCTGTCTCTTTCAAGCTTGAGTTGAACCACATCAACATCTAGACAAATGAGGTGTTTGGTTTTTGTTTGTTTGTTGTTTTTTTGTAGAGTCCCACTGTAGTCGTGTGTGTGTGTGTGTGTGTGTGTGTGTGTGTGTGTGTGTGTGTGTGTGTGTGTGTTTGAGTTTGAGACAGGGTCTCCCTGTAGCCCCAGCTGTGCTGGAACTCACTCTATAGATCAGTCTGGCCTTGAACTCACAAAGATCCACCTGCCTCTGCCTCCTGAGTGCTAGGATTAAAGGTGTGCTCCACCACACCCGGCTACTATAGTCTTTTTATTTGGGTTACCTTCTATAGAATGAGTTTTTCTTTCTGCTCAAATTTTGATCTCTTTATTTTATATAGAAGAAAGCTCTAAAATCACTTTTGAACATACTGATCCTGTCTGGCTCCAAATAATAATTAATTCTCTACACCAGTATTCCCAACCTTGGCTATACATTAGAATAAACTAGAAGAACTTTTTCAGAATTCTGACTCGAAATGACCTCTCAGAACAAGAGAATCACTGAAGATAATATTCAGGTGGTGGCAGTTGTTAAAGTGTACACACACAATCACACCCCACAAGTGATGGATTTCATTTTGTACTGAAGGGCTGAAAATCATAATTACTGGAATATAACTGAAATAGTTATCCATACTACTTGAAATTTTGGGTCTTAGTCTAAGAAAACTCCAGATTTTTATTAAGGGGAAAATAAAAAGTAAGGACCTCTACAAATTATACTGCCTTTGCAAGCTTCTTTTATACAACTTTATATATATAAAAATAAAATCTGCCCTGAACTTCAACCAAATTGATCAACTCCTTTTTTTTTTTTTTTTTTGACACTAAAGGGTCTCCCTTTAGTCTCAGCTGGCCTGGAGCTCACTTTGTGGACCAGGCTGGCCTTGAACTCACAGAGATCTGCCTGCCTGTACCTCCCAAGTGCTGGGATTAAAGGTGTGTGCCACCACACCCGGCTTACTCCTCTCTCTTGATCATGCTTTTAACCCTGCCTTTCAAAGCTTTGCTTCATGCCATGGAAGAAATGACCCCCCTCCATTTCTTGCCTTTCAAAGCCCACTTTACTATGTCTTCATTTCAGTGTTCTTCAAGCAGGAGATTCTTCCTCCAGAATTCCCCTTATGCTTTAGTGGTCTGTGTGCCCTTCCTTCCATTCATGTTCTAGGCCAGTGTGTTCTAGCCTGCCTCTTAACTGCTTGTGCAGTCAGTCCCTCATTACCTGGAGTCTTTGCATGCCTTGTATGCAGTAGATGTTATATGAATGTTTGTCTGAATAAAAAGAACTTACTTGGTGAAATGATGGCGCTCATCTTTCGGGACTGACCTGAAAATGAAGAGAATAGTCTTGCTGATCACTTGGGGAGGGGGAGACTTACTTTGCATTTCAGCTGTCATGCTGCAGATGTGTGTTACTCTGTTTGCTTTCACACTTTCTCAGTTACTCAAATTCTTGGTTGGGATGACCTATTTAAGTGTCTGGCTTCATCCAGCGACAGCATTATGTAGTTAACTCTTCCAACACCAAGTTCTAAAATTAAGCACCCTCTAGGGTTATTTTCTGTCTAGGACAAAACAGAATTTTGTCATAGGTCTCGCTGTATCTGAACATAGATTAATGTCTAGGTTTTGACAACATCACTTTCTATACTACTGCAGTTCATGAATCCTCATTCCCAAATACTAAAGATGCAGTAAAATTTTGTTTTTATTATAGCTTCAGCACAATGACTTTCAAGTTATTACACTAAATGAGATATATTAGAACGTTTTTTAGACTATTAGTCTGTTTTTAGGTCAAACAGGCTCAGAGAGGAGGTGTAGGTACTTGATGAGAACTAGGGAGGAAGCATTTGTGGAGTTGTAAACACCCCACCAAATCTAGTTTTTGCTTTTTAGATAGTACCATTACTGTGTATATGTCTTTTACATTTCTTGCATGCCAACTATTTTCCGCTCATTTTTTAAATTTATTTTTATTTTGTGTGTGTGAATAGGTAGGCCATGGATACAAGTAGCTGTGTCATCAGAGGCCAGAAGAGGGTGACCAATCCTCTAAAGCTGGAGTTACAGGCATTGTGTGCTACCATGTGGGTACTAGGAACCAAACTTGGGTTCTCTCAAGGAGCAAGAACCACTCCTAATCACTGAGCCATCTCTCCAGCCCCTTCCAGTTCTTCTTTAATATTTTTGTCATGGAAGACTGACTTCAGGGTGAATTGTATATATTGTAGGAGCCCAGGGGTGGGGTTAGGGGAACAAGACCTAAGAACATGTAGAATTATTTTCCTGTTAGCTAATCAATTAAATTAGTATAATTTTCTAATGCTTTGCTTCCTTTTAAATAATCAACTCCAAATAAGTCACAGACTTTCTTCAGAGCGGTATTAATTGTGAGAGATTTGGTTCCTACCATCTCAGTAGGCAGCAGGTTTTGTGGGTTCAGGCATATTTTAATCTTTCTTTGCTTTTCACCCTCCTCCTTAAATATCTTTTTAAAGGAAAAATATTCAACATATCCCATACAGTGCTGCTTGGAAATAGAGCTTTTTAGAATATGCGCACTTGTTTGCATTTGTACCAATGTATCAGGGTGGAAAAATTGGACCTGAAACATCGCTGAGATGTCCCAGCTCCATTTTCCAAGTTTCTGTAAACCTCTCACCCTCTCACTACCACCACTTGGCTCCCCTATGAACTGGTTCTTGGCAGTCTAGTTCCTTACACTTTGGGAGACAAGTTGAATGGCATGTATTTCCAGCAACTTGGTAGAGCAATTTACAGAATATATGGGCATCTAGTACTTAGCTAAATGAACTCTACCTCTCTCTCCTCTCTCTCCTTTCTCTCTTTCAGCTTGGCAGTGACCTTGGCGGGGGCATTGGAGGAAGTCCGGCAGTAAGTGCCATCCATTTTTTTCACCATGGGAAGCGCTGCCCCCTGTTTGATGCCTTTTCTTTACACATATTATCAGACCAGCCACTGCTGCTGTCTAGCACTGGATACCAAAACATCTAGGAGCAGTGTATGAGGTGTAGAAAGTAGTATAGGGCTACTAGGAATCTTTGGGGTCACATGCCACATGTGGTCTAGGGACGTCTTTAGGGATTGATGCTGTGGTGCCTGTAGAGATCTTTGTGTTTCTGATGTCAAAGAGCTGAAATGGAACTCCCATCTTGATTGCAGAATGCTTTTATTCCCTGGTGTCATTTAGAAAGAACTGGAGTTGGCTGGATTCACAGAGATTCTCTCCTTGTAGATGAGTTCATTTGGGGGTGTGAATATCATCTCCCTCAAGAGAGCTTCCTGCTAGATATTTATGCCTAAATGGGAAGTAACACTTGGCCAAACCCAAGTGGAAATGGAGCTGTTGTTTAAGTTGGATGCTTCTCCCTCTTTCTATAGAAACAAACTCCTCTCTAATAGGGTACTTGTAGGACTTATGCACAGAATCATGGAAGCTAAGATGGAAACAAACAGACAAAATCTTAGATCACTGCGTTCTGATGCCTTGCTGAGTACTGTGCCTTGACAAAGCTTCTGAAGAGTGTGTCTATTTTATGAGTGATGAAAAAAATTAATTATGATTTTTTTAAAAGACAAAAAGAATATACTAATTTGATTCTTATCTATTTTAACTGTGGTGTTTTCTAGATTTAGCAACATTGTTAAAGTAACATTTTTAAGGACTGTTAGTCTATGCTTCCTAATGTCTTTCCTTTTTTTCCCCTGAAGGTAGGACAGTCCTTCATCCCATCTTCAGTGCCTGCAGCCTTCGCTCCCTCACCTACTCCTGCTGTGGTCAGCAGCGGTTTGAATGACCTATTTGAACTTTCCACAGGGATAGGCATGGCACCTGGTGGATATGTGGCTCCTAAAGCGGTAAGTACTTAGGATAGCAATACCTTCTCAGTGTATAAGCCACAGAGTGCTTCTAACGTTGGCGTTATTTCCACTAACATGGGGATTTAGCCTTTGTTCTAGAGGATTTACCAGGAAGGTAAAAAAAAGGTAGCTTCAAACTTAACCATAGAAAACACCATTTCCTCAGTAAGTATTTTTATTGTTAGAGTTAAAATTGGAATCATTTAATATTTAAGTTTGGGCCTCATGTTTAGAAACATTGTCTAGTTTGTCAACATTACAGTACATGTAGTGAAAATCTGGTATACAGTACAGAACAAGAGACAAACACAATAGAGAAAAGTAGCATTTTTACTTCTCTTTCCTTTCATTCTCTTTCCCTCTTGGTACTACCCATGGATTCTAGAGTGCAGTTCCTCAGATAAGGTTTCATAGGTTTTAATATACCTCTTTTCTTTTTTGAGACAGCATCTTTGTAGCCCAGGCAGGTCTCAAACTCATGATCTTCTGCATCAACTTCCCAGGTGCTGGAATTACAAGTGCCTGCCACTGTTCTGTACAGAGAATGATATACAAGACCCATACTTGTGGTTTCAAATGAGTGAGTTTAGTACAGGAGCAAATAGCAGGTAGATAGCAAAGTATCATCAACTCAGGCCCCTACGTTACCTTAGCAGAAACAACTGGAGTAGTCAGATTGAAAGAGCAAGCAAAAGTAGCATCATCAAGTCACGCACTTAACAACGTCCAGCAGAACTGATTAAGGAAGTCTTGCTGAAAATGTCATGCTGGCATTCCTGACCGCGATTTCTAGCCAGAGCAGAGTTCTCCCCATGGGTGAATTTCCAGTTTCTCCTCCTCACTGCAGGTATTTTTATACCACAAGATAAACAATAACCTCTTCTGGAAAGTTTACCTTCTAGTTGGCCTCAGGGCAGTTTTTTAATTATCCTTAGTTTGCTGTTCTTTCTTCCTGTTATAGAAGAAGGAGGCCAGCTTGACCCAGGATAGGAAGTTTTGGAGGACCCTTGAATTAAACATGCTTGAGTCTGAGACAAGGCTGTCCTTATTATTCCCAGAGTCCAGTATCAATAAATAGCATATGAGAACTTACCAGTATAATTTATGTTATAGTCACTTTGTCCAGCTTTAGTACTAGTACCTCTTCAGAATACCTCTTAGCATTCGTATTTAGCTTTGTGTCATTAGTATTCTTCTATGCTCGGTCTTGCTTGATGTCACTCAGAAATTTAAGATTCGAAACTTGGCGAATGAAATTCATTTAAGTTCTTGGAAAAGGTAGTGGCCAGCCAAGCCGTGTACAATCTTGCCTTTCTGAAGACGGGCATTCCTGGTCGCTCTGATCAACTGATTCTTCATAAGGAGCCCTTGCTATAGAAAAAAAGACTGGTTGTCCACCCCAGACCAAAATATGATACAAACTGAGCCATAGCGTTTAGGCACAACTTAGTAGCTTTGTTGTAAGGCCTACTGTGTTAGATATAATCCCCACAGAGTTTATTATCAGAAAGTTGTCACATTTATTCATCAGCATAAAAACTATATCTACTGCTGGGCGTGGTGGCACACACCTTTAATCCTAGCACTCAGGAGGCAGAGGCAGGTGGATCTTTGTGAGTTCAAGGCCAGCCTGGTCTACAGAGTGAGTTCCAGGACAGCTGAGACTACAGGGAAACCCTGTCTGGAAAAAACAAAAAAAAAAAAAAAAAAAAAAAAACCTTTCAGGAAAAAAACAAAAAAAAAAAAAAAAAAAACTACATCTACAAATGCCCAGTTGAAATAATTTACAAATATAAGACAGAAAATTAAGTCTTTTCCTGTCTCATTTCCCCATATATAGTTGATGTTAACTTTGTGTCTTTTCAAAACAAAAAGGAAAGACTATACAGATATCCATGTATTTATTATCCTTTGAAATTAGTGTGACTAACCTTTTGCATCTTATTTATCGTTAGCATATTCTTTTGAATGGCTGTATCCACCATACTGATAAATCAATTTTTATTAATTATTTTCCCATTGATGGGCATTGGAGTTATTGCCTGGTCCTTCTCTCACTCTTTGTTGTTGTTGTAGTGTTGCAGTGAACATTCTTACTATGTGCGTATCCTGGTATCAGCTTACCACCAACGAAGTAGAAGAGTATCAAGCCCCAGCCCCTCATAGTCTCTTTTACTGGAAAGTACTTTGTTTTTTAAGTTGTTGACCCTTTGATAAATGAAAAATAGTATCTTATGTTTATCTTTTTCCTTAATGTGACTTAGTATATTATCATCATTCACCACCCATAAACTCTTTAGCATTCTCTCTTAGGTCAGGAAGGCTGATTTCCTAGCTTTTTTGTTTTGTTTTGTTTTGTTTTTTTAATAGTATAAACCAAGACTATCATTGGGTCTGGGGCTAAGAGTAGGTAATCCATTTCATAGCAAAAAGGTAATGACAATTGAGTACTTACTGTTTATCAGAAATGAGAAGTGGTTTTAATATAATCCAGGGTCCTTGCCTAAGGGTACCGATAATGTTTAAAATGTCCTCAAAGACTGCAGACATGTGATTTTCATTAATAGATTTCATTAGTAGTTTCTTCCCTTTAACTTTTCCCCCCAAAACCTAACAGAAAAAAACATACTTATCAGAATTTGTCTTTTACTTTATATGCATTTGGTAGTAGGACTTAAAAACAATAAATTGGCCAAGTTAAACAGAAGATAGAGAAAAAGCTGGAGTTCCCCATAAAGTTTTTATAAATTGGTTTTTTGTTTTGTTTTGTTTTGTTTTGTCTTTTCGAGACAGGGTCTCCCTGTAGCCCCAGCTGTCCTAGAACTCACTCTGTAGACCAGGCTGGCCTTGAACTCACAAAGATCCACCTGCCTCTGCCTCCCTAGTGCTAGGATTAAAGGCGTGTGACACCACGCCCAGCTATAAATTGGTTTTAAAATGAGAATGATCTTAAAATTCAAATACTATACTTTATTCAGAGTCTTTCACATTGACTTAGAATTTGTAGTATAAAAATTATCATTGGGACTGGAGAGATGGCTCAGCGGTTAAGAGCGCCGATTGCTCTTGCAGAGGACCTGGGTTTGATTCCTAGCACCCACATGGCAGCTAAAAACCATCTTTAAGCTGGGCGTGGTGGAGCACACCTTTAATCTTAGTACTCGGGAGGAAGAGGCAGGCGGGTCTCTGTAAGTTCAAGGCCAGCCTGGTCTACAGAGTGAGTTCCAGGCCAGCTGGGGCTATAGAGAGACCCTGTCTCAAAAAAATAAAAAATTAATTAAAATAAATAATAAAAATTACCATAAATTGCCTGAGGAAGAGAAATGTTTAAGTGTTGAAAAAGAAATAACATCAAGCTAAATCTGTCTTTCCTGGGGTTTATACTATGTTTCAGGTCTGGTTACCTGCAGTAAAAGCTAAAGGCTTGGAAATTTCAGGAACATTTACTCACCGCCAAGGGCACATCTACATGGAAATGAACTTCACCAATAAAGCTTTGCAGCATATGACAGACTTTGCTATCCAGTTTAACAAGAATAGGTAAGAAACATGACTCCCTAGCTTGATGTTGAAACAACACTGTACCTTGTGTTAAATAAAAGAATGTTCCATTCAACAGGGTAAAAAAATCTCATATTCACAAATACTGAATGTAAAGTAATTCCTGGCTCTTGCAAATCTGTTCAGCTATCTGCTTCAACTCTGGAGTACAAGAGCAAAATTATGAACTGGGGGTATAGCTTAGTGGTGGAATACATGCCTGGAATATACAAAGCCCCATGTTGGATTGTCAACACCGTACACATGTACGTACACACACATTCGATACATACACACATTCTGGCTCTCCCCTCCCCCCCCCCCCTTCTCTCTCAAAGGTATAATGTTTCACTTCAGTCAAAGGAGGGCCTGGTGGTACATGCCTATAGTCTCAGTACTAGGAGGCAACGGCAGGAGGATTAGGAGTTCAGAGTCATCCTCAGCTTCACAGTGAGTTGAAAGCTAGTCTGGGCTAGGTGAGACCCTGTGTCAAAAAAAAAAAAAAAAANGGGCATGGTGGTGCACGCCTTTAGTCGTAGCACTCGGGAGGCAGAGGCAGGCGGATCTTTGTGAGTTCAAGGCCAGCCTGGTCTACAGAGTGAGTTCCAGGACAGCTGGAACTACAGGGAGACCCTGTCTCAAAAAGACAAAAAAAAAAAATAAAATAAAATAAAATAAAAATTGTTTAGGGGCTAGAGAGGTAGCCTAGCGGTTAAGAGTGCTGACTGCTCTTGCAGAGGACCCAGGTTTGATCCCCAGCACCCACATGGAGGCTGAGAACCGTCCGTAACTCCAATTCCAGGAGAACTCCAGTTCCAGGGGAATCCGAGACCCTCTTCTGACCTCCGCGGCGTTGCACGACACGGGTGCACAGACCTACATGCAGACAGTACATGCATACACATAAAAAAAAATTTTTTTTTTAATTTAAAGAAACTGTTTAATATTCTTGGCCATTAGGGGAAAAGCAAATTAAACTACTTTGAGATTTCATCTCACCCAACTCAAAATGTCTGACAACAAATAGCAAGAGCACAGGAACGAGCACAGTCATTGACTGCTGCGGGAGTGGAAACAAGCACCTGGAGAAAGGAAACAGAATAGACTGCTTTGTACTGATCAGCAAGTTAGTAAATACCAGCAGCTTATTAGACTTTTCTTTACAAAGCACATATTTTTATTTTGTTTTTATTTATTTATTTATTTTCTTTTTAAGATGGGGTCCCCCTTTAGTCCCAGCTCGCCTGGAACTCGCTCTGTAGACCAGGCTGGCCTTGAACTCACATTGATGCGCCTGCCTCTGCCTCCAGTGTGCTGGGATTAAAGGCATGTGCCACCACACCCAGGTTTATTTTATTTTGTAACTTGAGGTAGTGTCCCACTGTGTAACCCAGGCTTGTGACCCTCCCCTCCTGTCGTGGCTCCCTAGTGCTGGCATTACAGGCATGCACCACCACACTCAGTCTCAGAGTAGAGACTCTTAAAAATTTTTTCCCAAAGATTATTTATGAAAAATATTTATGGAAAGATGTTCATCAAGCCTCTTTGTAGTGACAGGATAAACAGAAGAATCTTTTAGAGTCATAATATCAGCAGAACTGTTCTGAGCTTATAGTCTCTCCCTTCTCACATCCATGTGATGGAAAGTCATTGGAAGTTATGACATCATCAGTGTTGTAGAAAGTTGGATTGAGTACTTTGCTTCCTGATACTCTATCCACTTGATTGTCTTGAAAACTGTTTCTGTCAATGGAATAAAAAGCCATTGAAATCTGAAGATGGGCTAAATTCTGCCTCTTGATTAACCTCTGGGTTTTCTTCATCCTCCCCCAGCTTTGGTGTCATCCCAAGTACACCTTTGGCCATCCATACTCCACTGATGCCAAATCAGAGCATTGATGTCTCTCTGCCTCTCAATACCTTGGGCCCAGTCATGAAGATGGAACCTCTGAATAATTTACAGGTCAGAGTTTTCTATTGATTTTCACTTCTATGTAAAGCAACCCATGTTGCTCATTTTCCATTGCTGTAACAAAATACATAAGTCTGAGTTCTTCATTTAAAAAAAGAGGTTTAGGGCTGGAGAGATAGCCTAGCGGTTAAGAGCGCCGACCGCTCTTGCAGAGGACCGGGGTTCGATCCCCAGCACCCACATGGCGGCTGAGAACCGTCTGGAACTCCAATTCCAGGAGAACTCCAGTTCCAGGGGAATCCGACACCCTCTTCTGACCTCCGCGGCATTGCACGACAAGGGTGCACAAACCTGCATGCAGACAGTACACTCATACACATACAGAAATAAATTAAAAAAAAAAAAAAAGTTTATTTAACTTATCGTTTTAGAGGTTTAAGAACATAGTATCAACATTTATTTGCTCACTCTAGACAGGGCACTTTTGGCTTTGTCATATCATCCACAATGTTATTATGGATGGAATGTGGCAGGGAAAGAAAGGTCATAACGGCGACCCTGGAACCCAAAAGGGAGGGCAGGGTCAATTTGCCTTTTTTTTTTTTTAAATGAAAATTTCCCCTTGCAAGTCCTAAACAGTATTTCACAAGAACATCCTTACTCCCTTCCAAGGGCAGTTGTCACAGTGGCATCAACACCTCCACTAGCCCATTGCTTCATCCCATCTCCAGCACACTAAGGACCCACCCTCCAAAAATGTGAAACCTTTAAGGAAAGATCTCTTTGTTTAGGATAAAGTTGATAATGAAATGGTTTGAAATAACTGTAGTTAAAGGGTTTTATTTTGCAGCCAGGTGTGGTGGCGTATGCCTTTAATCCCAGGCAGAGGCAGGCAGATCTCTATGAGTTCAAGGCCAGCTGGGACTGAAGGGAGACCCTGTCTCAAAAAGACCAAAAAAAAAAAAAATTTTATTTTGTGTTTAAAAAAAAAAAGCCATGCAGTGACTTAAGAACTGGTTTGTGGACTGGAGAGATGGCTCAGTGGAGCACCATCTGCTCTTTCAGAGGACCTAGGTTCGATTCCCAACACCCACATGGTGGCTAAGAACTGTCTTTAAGCCGGTTATGGTGACACACACCTTTAATCCTTGCACTCAGGAGGCAAGCACATCTCTGTGAGTTCAAGGCCAACCTGGTCTACAGAATGAGTTCCAGGCCAGCTGGGGCTATAGGGAGACCTGGTCTCAAAAAAAAAAAAAAAAAGCTGGTTTGTTTGTTTGTTTGTTGAGATGATTCATTTATCATAACCTGACATCAAACTCCACTAGCTGAGGATTAACCTCCACTATATAAGGATAACCTATATAGCAAGTTCCTGGCCTGGAACTTGGCTGGCCTCAGTCTCACAGAGATACACCCACCTCTGCCTCCATTACCATGCTCTTCCCCCATGGGGATTTAAATGCCCCATGTAAGTAGCATTGTCTTAGAGGAACTAACAACAGCTTTATCAGATTACAAGAGTCTCTTGATTTTGAAATGTTGAACTTTTTAGGATGCTTAAGTACTAGATTAAGGTTTGAATCAGTTTTTATATATCTTGAATTCTCTTTGAAAATTATGAACCTTGTGAGGTTCAAGCAAAATGAAGACAAAAGTAGTAATCTCTTTTTTTTTTTTTTTTATTTCTGTATGTGTATGAATGTACTGTCTGCATGCAAGTTTGTGCACTCGTGTCGTGCAATGCCTCAGAGGTCAGAAGAGGGTGTCGGATTCCCCTGGAACTGGAATTCTCCTGGAATTGAAGTTTCAGACGGTTCTAGGCCGCCATGTGGGTGCTGGGGATCGAACCCGGGTCCTCTGTAAGAGCGGTCGGCGCTCTTAACCGCTAGGCCATCTCTCCAGCCCAAAAGTAGTAATCTCTTAAGATGTACCATCCCTCATGGGTATTACCATAGCTCTAACCACTAAGGATTGTGAGGTGTTTGTTATTGTTGCTTTGTTTTGGGAGTTTCGTTTTGTTTTTGTTTTTGAAATAATCTCAAGTAGTCCAGGCTGGCCTTAAATTTGCTGTGTAGCTGAGGCTTCCCTTGAACTCTTAATCCTTCTGCCTCTACCTCCCATGCACTGGACTTTCAGATATGTACCACCCTACCTGGCCTCTAATCTTGGTTTAGTTTGGTTTGGTTCTTGAAACAAGATTGTGCTGTGCTCTCCAGGCTATCCTTGATCTTGCAAGCAACTTCCTAAGTAGTTGGGATGACACAAGTGTACCATTACGCCCACCTGAGATTTGGGTTCTTTACAGGCAAGATATTCTTGGGCTAATTTGAGGTGGGGAACTAGAAAATATTTCTGATAGCTCAGAAAATGACAAGAAAGTTTCTTTTTGAACAGAGTTTGAGTCTGTGCCATGCCTGAGTGCATAGTCCAAATTTATACTAATATAAATTTAAATGCAGTGGTTTACAAATCAGTAAGGTAAAATTGATCAGTGAAAGTAATATATTTGGCAGAAGTACAATGAATAGCATCTATTTAGCAACAGTTTTAAAGTTTTAGGACCATTTAGGACTAAAAAGAAAGTATGTTGAAAATGGGCTGCTCACACTTTATCAAAAAAAATAAAATACACAAAAAAGGAAAAGATACACTGGAAAAGACAGAAGACATAGTAGAGGATTGCTATTCTCCCTACTTAGTAATTGAGATAATAGAATAATATTTTGTTTTTTATTTTATGTGTATGAGTGTATTGCTTGCATGTATGTAAATGCACCCATGTTATGCAATGCCCGTGGAGGTCAGAAGAGGGCATTAGATCCCTTGGAACTGGAGTTACAGACTTTTTTTAGTTTCCATGTTGGTGCTGGGAATTGAACCAAGTCCTCTACAAGAGTAGTCAGTGCTCTTATTCACTGAACTATCTCTCCAGCCCAGAGATAATCCAATGATTTGAATGAGACTATGAAATATATTTGGTAGGATAAAAGAGAGATATTAACCATCTACTTTCCAGATAAGACAGATGGGATCCTATTGTTCTTTCAGAAATACCAGTGTGATTACTAGTATTGTTGGTAAGACAACAGCTAATAAGCATTCTTCATTAGTTTAGATACCAACACTTATAGCTGTCTCTCAGTTCACCAGCTATGTTGTTGCCACAGTAGTTAATTGCTTCCTTTTTCAGCACAGAGTATGGATTTTAAAGAGAGAAGTGAGTCACAATAGAACTTGGCTGAGATTGGAAGAATAAAACTAGGATTATTATGCAGATGGAATTGGCTGTTCCTATGATGAAAGTAATGTATTAAAGGGTCTTTTTCAACTCATAGGACTCAAGTAACTAACCCAAATAGGCATCTGTTCTTGCTTCTTGAAGTCTAGCCTCCCATTGGCCCACTAAGCCCCAAGCATAATATTTGAGGACAGTCAGCATGCACGCATGAACGCTTTCTTTTTAGAAGTAGAGGGAAATTTGGGTCACAGAAACCAGGGCAAGCTCTCAGTTCTTAAGGAGGAAATGAACAAAGACATGTCAGTACACTTTCCTATTTGCATTTCTGTTTTACTAAATCCCAAATGGATATCCCACTAAAAGAAATTGAATCTTAATCCAAAACCTCCCTTGAAAATATTGCTACAATATTGGGACTAACAAGTTTCACTTTTCACAAACTCCATGTTGTAAAAAGCAACCTTAAAAATTTTTTATGTCAGGGCTGCAGAGATGGCTCAGCAGTTAGGAGCGCCAACTGCTCTTGCAGAGGACCGGGGTTCGATTCCCAACACCCATATAGTGGCTAAGAACTGTCTTTAAGCCAGCCTAGCGCTTGGGAGGCAGAGGCAGGTGGATCTCTGAGTTCAAAGCCAGCCTGGTCTACGAAGTGAATTCCAGGTTAGCTGGGGCAATAGGGAGACCCTGTCTCAAAAAAAAAAAAATTTATGTCTGGAGCTGGGCATGGTATCACATGCCTTTAATCCTAGCAAAGGCAGGCAGATCTGTGAGTTCAAGGCAAACCCTGGTCTATGTAGCTACTGGGTGACCCTCTCAAAAAACAAACAAAAAAATGTCTAAGTGATTAGGGATATAACTTGCCTAGTAAGCAAAAGGCTATGGGTTCAATACCTACACCTCTCCCTTCAAATTTGTCTGTAGTCAGCTACTGATTCTTCAAGTTTCCCTCATGGGTTCTCCTCTTTCAGGATATCATTAACTATGGCTCTCTTTCTTACTGACATTTCCCAGTGTTGAAGACAGACAAAAACTTGAAAAGAGAAAAGCTTTTTTTCCTTTGAACACTGTTCTGTTCAGAGAATGTCTGTTTAGAGAGATTGAAACTAATAACTAGCTTAAAATGAGTGAGGTACTATAGATTTCAGCTTCTGTTCTCCTCTTGCATCAGTGTGAACAAGAGTCATCTACCTGGCTCTCTTCCCCAGCTCTCAAGTTACGGACATGTGTCTCCATGCCTGGCTTTTTATATGCCTTCTAGGGATCAAGTGCAGGTACTTGTACTTAGATCAGGCACTGCACCAGCTGAGCCGCCTCCCAGCCTACTACTTTCCCCTCTCCTCCCTCTCTCTGTGCGTGTGTCTTTGTATGTCTGTGTCTGTGTACTAGAGGTCAACCTCTGGTGTCATTTCCTCAGGAACTATCTACCTTGTTTTATAAGACAGTCTCAGGGCTGGAAAGATGGCTTAGCAGTTAAGAGCACCGACTGCTCTTGCAGATGACCTGGGTTCAATTCCCAGCACCCACATAGCAGCTAAGAACCATCTTTAACTCCACTTCTAGGGAAGTCCAACAGCCTCTTCTGACCTCCTCAGCATTGCACAAACCTACATGCAGACAGTATACACTTAAGAAATTTTAAAAAAAGACAGTCTCATTGGTTTAGAGCTTGCCCAGTAGGCTAGGCTCTACCACCTGTCTTTGCCTTCCAAGCCCTGGTATTAAAAGCACATACTGCCATCCTGGCTTTCTATATGGGCTCTGGCAGTCAATTCAGGTTCTCAGTGCTTACAAACCAAGCAGTTTACTGAGCTATCTTCCCTGCTCCTCACTCCTTCTTTTTTTTTTTTTTTTTTTTTTTTTT
>VZQC01003810.1:64137-107276 GCA_009823505.1 Rhizomys pruinosus | reverse complement strand
AGTTAAAGACAGTTCTTTTTTTTTTTTTTTTTTAATTTTATTTAATTTTGTATGTGTATGAATGTACTGTCTGCATGTAGGTTTGTGCACCCGTGTCGTGCAGTGCCACGGAGGTCAGAAGGGGGTGTCGGATTCCCCTGGAAAGAGTTAAAGATAGTTCTCAGCCACCATGTGGGTGCTGGGAATCAAACCTGGGTCCTCTGCAAGAGCAGTTGGCACTCTTAACTGCTGAGCCATCTCTCCAGCCCCCCCCCCACATTGTATTTTTAAAGCCCAGTAATTATTTTTCCTGTTGGAGGATTTAGAGTTTTAGGAATCATAAAGGAGGGGTATCTACTCAAAGCTTCCTTTCTATTTCTAAGAGCTATTTAAATATGGAATCTACAAGTGTTGAAGTGCACATTGTTGCCCACAGGGGCTTTTGCCTAGGGACTTGGAGCCACCCACTGCTTCTACCTAGAGGAGAGGAATCTGGCATATTTCCTCTGTATAGGGTTCCACTCTGTGCTGAATAGCTTTAGTTGTCAACTTGATACCCCTTTGTTTGAGAGAACCTTAGTTGGGGAATTGCCTCCATTGGACTGGCCTGTGGCCATGTCTATTTTCTTGATTGTTAAATGATGTGGGAGGGCCCAGCCCACTGTGAGCAATGCCACCCCTGTACACGTTGTTCTGTGTTGTATAAGAAATCAGTCTGGCATTGCACGACATGGGTACACCAACCTACATGCAGAACACTCATACACATTAAAAAAAAAGAAAGAAAACAGGCTGAGCATGAGCCGGGGGAGCAAGCCCACTAGCAGCACTCCTCCATGGCCTGTGCTTTAGCTCCTGCCTTCGTTCCTTCCCTGAGTTCCCTAACCCAGGAGATGTGAGCCAATAGCAACCAAGTTGGTATTGATCAGAGTGTTTTGTCACAGAAATTGAAGGCAAACTAGAGCACACTATTCACACATTCTTGACCATAAATGATGTCCTAGTGTCTCCAAAAAATACAGCTTTTAACCCACCAGGTTGGTATAGTGTGAGGATTGCTCAGCTCTCAGAAACTCCTGATTTACTGGATGATCAAAAAAAGAATTCAGGAGCTGGGTGTGGTGGCACATGCCTTTAATCCAGCACTCAGGAGGCAGAGGCAGGCGGATCTCTGTGAGTTCAAGGCCAGCTTGGTCTACAGAGCGAGTTCCAGGCCAGCTGGGGCTACAGGGAGGCCCTGACTCAAACACCAAAAAAAAAATTTCAGAAAGAAAGTTGTTTGCTTCTCAGCCTGCCAATTAACCAAAAGATGCTGCTCAGGAGGCAGAGCCAGGTGGATTGGGACTAGGGAGACCCTGTCAAAAAAATAAATAAATAAATAATAATAATAATAATAATTAGTATCAAAGGGAAAATAAATTAGCATGTTCTGTATTAAATTTCATGAGTATTTCTGGTGTATTTCTAATTGTGCCTAGATATTGTCAAATATTACAGATAGCCCCTTCTATTTTGTCGTATTACTCTGAGAATTACCCTGTAGTTCATAGGTCAGTAGGCTTTGAAGTGGTAGAGTATTTAAACTTAAGGTGGAAGACATTTTGGCATTCACCAGGAATGAAGAGAACTGTAGGTTGATTTACTTCCTACAGCTAACAGAAAGGGCCACTTCTGCCTGGAGTCTCAGATAACATATGTCACACTTAGAATCCATGCCATTAAAAACCTGGCACTCAGAGCCTTTCCCCTAGCTAGGATCTGTTGACTAGGTTGTATGGTACTTAAAAAACACAGCTGATTCATCATCCCTCAGAGAACTATAGATGGTTGGCGTCACTGCCTGGGTCCTAACTTGGACCAGCCTGCAAAATAATCTTTCCAAAAGCTAAATGGAGAGAAGGAATAAAAGGAAAATAATATTCTTCAGAGACTTGGAAAGGTCACAAGTGACGTCATGGAAAAGTAAATGAGACAGTCTCAAAGGTGAGCCCTATACAGCTCAGCTTGGATTTTGGCGTGGTGCCTCCTTTCATTACCTGTGGTGAGTGATTGTGGTAAGAGGCCTCATTTGCCAGAGTTCAGACTAAGTTTGTTTCAGACCTTTTTATAGTACTTTTAAGTATACTGGAACAAGGTTAGAATATTAATTTAGCCTGTACATCTCCAGCTGTGCCACCATAGAGAGGCTGCAGCTACTGCAGCAAGCTCCCTATACTATGGAAAGAAACTAATTGCTGGGTACAGACTAAAGCTGACAGGCTACTCTTTCCCCAACAGCCACTGAAAGTGACTTAAAAAACATTATTATTATTATTATTATTATTATTATTATTAAGCATTTATAGCTTGCTCTTATGTTTCAGAGTGCCTTATAATAATCATTTCTGTTTGCTTTTCCTATTGATGTCCCTGAGAAGCAAGAAAGTTCATATTGTTATGGCCACATGTTGAACATGACATACCAGGGGAACAGAGATCAGGAAACCTTCGTCTGTACCATCTGTGACCTGCTTTGAGTGTCTCCAAGCAGAAGCTGAGATGTACATTCTGTTCCTTTGTTCACTGAACTCATTTCCTTACCATTTTACTTTGGAGTGTGAATATTGTGGTTTTAATGCTTTATTTTTATTTTATTTTTTACTTTTTTTCCTTATTTTTCTTATTTTTTATTTTATTTTATTTTCTTATTTTTGAGACAGGATTTCCCTGCAGCCCCAGCTGTCCTGGAACTCACTATGTGGACCAGGCTGGCCTTGAACTAACAGAGATCTACCCATGTCTGCCTCCTGCATGCTGGGATTAAAGGTATTTGCCACCAAGCGCAGTAAAAGTAGTGTTTTTATAATTATTCTTGGACAGCACTTATTCCACACTGTTCTAGGAACCAGGAATCCCGTAGTAAACAACACAAAAATCCTCCTATGTAATTTACATTCCACTAGAGATGGGGTATGTAGCACTAGGTTAACCAAGCCAACAAATAAATGTTTTTTATTTTGATTATTGTTTGCTTGTTTGTTTTGGATTTTCTGAGACAGGGTCTCCCTATAGCCCCAGCTGACCTGGAACTCCATATACAGACCAGGTTAGCCTCAATTTCACAAAGATCTGCCTCCCTCTGCCTCCTAAATGCTGATAATAAAAGTGTGTGCCAGTAAAATAAATGTTTCTTTTTGTTTGGGGGTTTTTTTTTGTTTTTTTTTTTCAAAAAAATTTTAAGTATGTGGGATGGTAAAGAGGATAATAGAAAAAAAAAATTTTAAGGGTCCAGATAAAGCCTGCTAGGCTTGGAGGTTGGATGATATGTTGTTAAAAAAATACATAGAGAAGGGCTGGAGAGGTGGCCTAGTGGTTAAGAGCACCAACTGCTCTTGCAGAAGACCCGGGTTCGATCCCCAGCACCCGCATGGTGGCTGAGAACCGTCTGTAACTCCAATTCCAGGAGAACTCCAGTTCCAGAGGAATCCGACAACCTCTGCTGACCCCGTGGCATGACACGGGTGCACAGACCTACATGCAGACAATACATTCATACAAAAAAATAAATAAGACTTACCTGAGGAAAAAAAAAACTTTGATTAAAGCAGAGACCTAGGAGACAGAGAATAAGCTATGCAGATCTCAGAGCTAGAAGAAACAGCAAATACAGAAGGAGATGCCTCATAAGTGCAGAGTAACAGCAGATCCCTGGTCTAGAGTGGAGCTGGGGTGGGGGCATCACAGAGAGAATGGGAATCATGTTATAGGCCGATTATATTCTGAGTGACATGGAAAGCCATTAATTAAAGCTTTGAGCAGAGTATTCAGAGCCAACCTACATTTTAGAATTTTCTGGCTAGGGTCTAGAAAGATAGCTCAGCAGTTAAGGGCATTGGCTGCTCTTCCGAAGGACCCACATGCACCCACATGGTGACTGACAGCCATCTTAGCTCCAGTTTGAGGGAATCTAAAGCCCTTTTCTGGCCTTCGTGGCATTGTATGATACCAGTGCACTTACATACAGGCAAAACACCCATATACATAAAATAAAAATAAATAAATCAGGGCTGGTGAGATGGCTCAGCGGTTAAGAGTACTGACTGCTCTTGCAGAAGACTGGGCTTTGAGTCCCAGCACCCACATGGCAGCTAACAGCTGTCAGTAGCTCCAGTTCCAGGGAAATCTAACACCCTCTTCTAACCTCCATGGGCATTGCAATATACTCATACACAAAAAATAAAAATAAAATATTTAAGATAAACATTGAAATCCTGTGGCTGTTGTTTTGAGAATAATCTAGAGAAGTTATGTATTGTGAAGAAGTTACAGAGGAATGAATGGAGACAGATTGGAAGGTGTTTAAAAGCTTTTCTGCACTCCCATTTATTAAGTTCAAAATGAGAAGAACCTGAGTTTGACGATCTGTAATCCAAGCACTTGGGAGGTGGAGACAGGCGGACATAACAAGTTCCACACTAGAGTGGGCTGTATCATTCTTTCCCCCGTCTCCAAAAAGAAACAACAGAAAAGGATCGCTCTGGGAGAGAAACATAGGATCAGGAATTCTAGGCCTGCTTGAACTACATAGAAAGATTCCGTCTTTAGGGTTAGAGAGATGGCTCAGGGGTTGAGAGCATCGACTGCTCTTGCAGAGGACCTGGGTTTGATTCCCACCACCCACATGGTGGCTAGGAACCATCTTTAAGCTGGGTGTGGTGGCGCATGCCTTTAAGCCTAGCACTGGGGAAGCAGAGGCAGGCGGATCTCTGCGAGTTCCAGGCCAGCCTGGTCTATAGAGTGAGTTCCAGGCCAGCTGGGGCTATAGGGAGACCCTGTCTCAAAAAGAAAAAAAAGAAAAAAAAAGAAAAGAAAAGAAAAAGATTCTGTTTTTAAAAACCAAGGTCTGGAGCCGGGCGTGGTGGCGCACGCCTTTAATCCTAGCACTTGGGAGGCAGAGGCAGGTGGATCTTTGTGAGTTCAAGGCCAGCCTGGTCTACAATGTGAGTTCCAGGACAGTTGGGGCTACAGGGAGACCCTGTCTCGAAAAGACAAAAAAAAAAAAAACCAAGGTCTGGTTTTGTATCTCAGTTGCCTAGCCTGTGGAAGGCCCCAGGTTTAGTGCCCAGTACCCTATAAAAGAGAAGTGGAGGAATAGAAAAAGAGAATATGGATTCTGTTTATACCCTAAGAATGATTGGCATATATATTCATAAAGAATCTAGCATTCTTTGAGTTATGACCCACTACCTGTGTTGTTCCTTAAAACATGTAGACATTATTTTCACTCAGTGACTTGAAACTGAAAGAACCTCTGCATCATCTCACACCCCCCCCCCAACCCTTGCCTCACTGGGAGTCCATGTTCCTAAAATATCTCACTGATGAGATTTTGTTATGCATATGAATGAGGTACAGGTAGAAAACCAGTTGAGAAGCTAGTGTTTCATTCTATTTGTGTAACATCCTTTCCTTAATTTCATCCAGCAAATATTGATTGAACCAAAAAGTATGCTAGTGAAAGTGAAATGCCCCTATAGTCCCACCTCACTTTGTTATGAATGACTCCTATGTTAATAAGCAGTATATTCTATGTTGTGATAGAAGTATATGCATTGGGGACAATACTCAACTGAATTTTTTTTTTTTTTTTGTCCTTTTGAGACAGGGTCTCCCTGTAGCCCCAGCTGGCCTGGAACTCACTCTATAGACCAGACTGGCCTTGAACTCACAGAGATCCACCTGCCTCTGCCTCCCGAGTGCTGGGACTAAAGGCGTGCGCCACCACACCTGGCTCAACTGAATCTTAAGGTTTAAGCTAGATGAAACTTAAGGAAAAGAATGCATCGAGCAGAAGGAACAAGTTAAAAATGCGCAGAGCTGTGAATTTTCAGTACTGGGAAACACGAAGTAATTTGGGTATGGTTGAAGGAAATAATCTAGAGAGGTGGACAAGAGAGATGTTTATTTCTGAAACAAGCACAGTTCTAGCCAAAGGAAAAAGGTTGAATACTGCAAAATACAGATTTTTGAAAGCTAATGTAAAAGAGATTAAGCACCTCTCTAACAAGTGACCTGTGCACTTGCTCCTAAACAGCTGTTTCACCAAGGCACAGAAGCAAGAAGAATCATTAAGCTTTTAAAAAATATTTAGTTATTTTAATTTTTCATATACGTGTTTTGCCTGCATGTGTAAGTGCATCTGTTCATAAGATGCCTGCAGAAGCCAGAAGAGGGCACTGAAGTCTAATGTGATTATCTTTAATTATGAAAAATTCTCTATAAAAAAAATAGGAGATGGGGCTCGAGAGATAGCTCCCAGTTAAGACCACTGGCTGCCCTTGCAGAGGACCTGAGTTCGATTCCCTGCACCCACACGGTGACTAACAACTGTCTATAACTGCAGCTCTAGGGGATCCAACACCCTCTTCTGACCTCTGGAGGCACTGCATGACGTGGGTGTACCTACCTCCATGCAGGTAATACACTCATACACATAAAATAAAAATATAAAAAATTTATTTAAAAAATGGGAGATGGAGGTAGAGAAAACGGTTTTTCATTTTCATACATTCTCTATAATGCTTAAGAGTTAAGCAAGGTTCTGTGTCCTTTACACATATGAACTCATCTTTATGACAACCCTATAGATTATACTTCTGATCTTTTTCAATTTTTTATTTTTATTTTATGTGTGTGAGTTATTGCCTGCGTGTATGTAAGTGTACTCATGTCATGCAACATCCATGGAGGTCAGAAAAGGGCATCGGATCCCCTGGAACTGAAATTACAGAGGTCATTAGCTACCATGTGGGTGCTGGGAATTGAACCTGAATCCTCTGCAAGAATAGCCAGTGCTCTTAACCCCTGAGCCCTCTCTCTTCTGTTCTGATCATTTTATGGACAGGAAATTAGTCTGAATGTTACTTCTCCTTAAGCACATAGCAAGCCGGTGTCAGAGTTGGAATTTGAAATCGGGTATTCTCACTGCCAAAACTGCCCAGATCATTCTGCTGCCTCTGTTGCAGTATCTCTGCTTGTTAGAGAATTGTTGTAGAGCAGAATCCTGGGGTCAAATGAATAAATGTTTACAGATTCCTTTAAGCTTCTTCGAAAACATTATCGTAAAATAATTATTTATGTAGTTGGTCTTCCTAGGAAGTTTTTCCAGAATATGCTTGCCAGGTCCCAGGTGTAAAGATTGTAATTTTTGTAGAGTGGATCCCTGGTGTCTGTTGTGAAAAACCTGTCAAGATAATTCTGATAAAAGCCTTTGTTTAAGAACCACTATCCCCTGAGAAGATTCAGTTATAGTTTCTCTTATCTTTGGTTGTATCACAAATGCTTGGAACATGGTGGACATTAATAAATGTTTAAGTTGATGGCACATTGTGAGAGACATGACTGCTTTTATATTCAAGATAATGATAATGATAGTAACTAGTACTCATGAGACTTTCTTTCATGTGACCCACCAACAGCCCACCTCATTTCTCCAGTTTTTACTTCAAAATGTCCTTTACAGAGCCTGGTACTCTCTTGAGATCTCTTAATTCCCTAATTTGAAATAAGAGTCTCTTTTTCTTTAATTCTTCTGCTGAGTCTCAGGTGGATTATAGTATTCTATTCCTCTTTCCAGAAGCCCACAGGTGGTTTTAAGTCTCTAAAAGAGGATGCTTTAATGCACGGTCAAGAAGGCCTCAGATCCCTTTCTCGACATTAGTTACTCTGCTTTAATTTACTAGGCACAGACTTTCTGAGAATCATACTTTCTAAGTGTTTTAGGCATCAGGCAGCATGAGGTAGGTCAGAAACTTCAGGGCTTGATCATTGGAAGGTTAGAAGCACAGTTAACCAAGAAAGTAATTAAAGGAGTTCTGAGAGATCAGAAGGCTGTATCAGGGAGGCATAACCTGGTAATTGTGGAGGAGGAAGTAAAATGTCCTTTTAAGGTCAGATAGATGATTTATAATAAATGTAAAAGGCTGAAAATGCTCCCAAAAGGTGATGTTTGGATCGTATAGCCACAATATTGATGAAGAGATAGATATGTGATTAAGGTAGAAAAGTGGGGAGGAAGAATAATGATACTTGAAAGTACTTTTTTCTGTGCTGGAGAGATGGCTCAGCAGTTAAGAGCCCTGACTGCTCTTGCAGAGGACTAGAGTTTGATTCCCAGCACCCACATGGGGACAGACAACTGTCTGTAACTATAATTCCAGATCTGATGTCATCTTCTGACTTCCACAGGCAATACACGACATGGGTGCACTTACACATATATAGGCAACACACTCATACACATAAAATAATAAGTAAAATATTTGGGGCTGGAGAGATGGCTCAGTGGTTAAGAGCACTGACTGCTCTTGCAGAAGACCCGGGTTCAATTCCCAGCACCCACATGGCGGCTAAGAACCATACTTAAGCCAGGCGTGGTGGCATATGCCTTTAATCCCAGCACTCTGGAGGCAGAGGCAGATGGATCTCTGTGAGTTCAAGGCCAGCCTGGTCTACAGAGTAAGTTCCAGGCCAGCTGGGGCTGCAGGGAGACCCTGTCTCAAAAAAACAAACAACAAAAAAAAAAAATTTTGTTTTGTCTTTTCTGTTTATTCTTTTGTTGTTTGTGGGTTTTTTTTTGGGGGGGGGTGTTGTTGTTTGGGTTTCTGAGACAGACTAGACTGGCCTGGATTCCCAGTGATCCTCCTGAAGTAGCCTCCTGAGTATTGGGATTAGGTGTGAGCCACTGTAGGAAGCCTCCTTTGCCAGGAGCAGGTACAATGCGACCCTGCTAAAGGAAGGGGAGCACAGTACTCACCTGTGGCCACTGTAGGGAACTGACCTCTCCGCACAGATGTCAGTCAGTTACTTTCATAACCCGACCTGAGAGGTACTTCCAACTCAGGTCCTTAGCCTGGGACAACCGAACGCTTCCCACCCTTGGTCATGGTTTTTCCACCTGCCCAAAGACTGCTGGCCCCTGGACAGGAATTTCAGGCTGATGGCCAATGGCCTATCTTCAGCCTATGTCCACTCACAATTCACTTCACCACATCAGCTATCCAGATTGGTGGTCTAAGGACTGCTGTCCAACCCACTGGTCACCTGAACAAAATGCAGGCCTGCTTCGGTCTGTATGCACGCAAAAAAAAAAAAAAAATAGCCAGGAATTCTGTAATGATGGTAATGAAGAATTCAATGTATTGCCTTCTACAGCCTGCTTTTATAAGCAAAATGATGTCAGCTCCCAGAGCTAATCACAGACTCCCAACTCCAGGCCACTGCACACTGCTGCCCCACCCAGCATCATGTGGGCCACGTTGTCTGCTCCTTCTTGGGGCGGGGTCAGAGAAGTCCCCTGACTCCCGCCCACGTGGTGCCCTGAGGGGTACTAGCTGAGAACTAGCCCCAAATTCAAACTGGATCTTCCTACAGGCCACCACGGCTAGCTTTCTTTACTTTTTTTAGAGAAGAATGAGGAAGAAATAGACATGGTTTTTGATTGTAGAGCTTGACCCCAGAAATGTTCTCCTGCAGTGCCAAAAGCATAGGTAGGAAAGTGACTGATGGCAGAAACCAGTGGGAGGTGACGGTTCGGGGCAGCCCTCCTCCTCTTCCTACTGTATGGGTGTAGAATCTGCTTGTTCCTACAACAGTCAGTAATGCCCCAAATGAAAGTACCTAGTACAGCTTATTTAAAAGCAGCATGCTCTGAATTGAGCATACCATGGTAAGATCAAACCCAGAAGTTTATATTGTTAGAAGAAAACTCATCTCTTTGCTTAAAAGCTTTTCCTTATAACTATCAGGTTTACCAGTGACCCAATTGGGGTGGGGAGGGGAGAGAGGCTATAGTAGGAAATAAATTGTATAAAACACATCTTAGACACCAGGCATGGTGGCGCATGCCTTTAATCTTAGCACCTGGGAGGCAGAGGCAGGCGGATCTTTGTGAGTTCAAGGCCAGCCTGGTCTACAGAGAGAGTTCCAGGACAGCTGGGGCTACAGGGAGACCCTGTCTCGAAAAGACATAAATAAATAAATAAATAAATAAATAAATAAATAAATAAATAAATCACATCTTAGAAAGTGTAAAAGACAGTAGGCCCTTTTTTTTTTTTTTTTTTAAGGCAGGTCTCCCTGTAGCCTCAGCTTGCCTGAAACTTAGAGAGATCCACCAGCCTCTACCTCCCAAGTTCTGGGATTAAAGGTGTGCGCCACCATACCCAGCTGAGCCTCTGTTTTTGAGAAGGAAAAAGCATAATCAAAGGTTTTAAGGTCATGCAAATTTGAGTTTGAGTCTGATATAGTCTTTGTGACCTGTGTTACTTTTTTTTCTTTGGTTTCCTAATCTGTAAAATAAGAAAGGAATGATAACCTGCTTTGTTTGGAATAGTTAAAAAGATTAGGCAGATCTCTGTAAGTTCAAGGCCAGCCTGGTCTACAGAGTGCGTTCCAGGTCAGCTGGGGCTACAGGGAGACCCTGTCTCAAAAAGACCAAGAAAAGAAAAGAAAAGAGGAGGTGAGGGGAGCAGAGGGGAGGGGAGGGGAAAGAAAGAAAAGAGAAAGAAAAGAAGGAAGAGAAAGAAAAAAGTTATTCTTTTTTTTGTTGGTTGGTTTTTTTGGGTTTTTTGGTCTTTTCGAGACAGGGTCTCCCTGTAGCCCCAGCTGTCCTGGAACTCACTCTGTAGACCAGGCTGGCCTTGAACTCACAAAGATCCGCCTGCCTCTGCCTCCCAAGTGCTGGGATTAAAGGCATGCACCACCACACCCGGCTAGAAAAAAGATTGCTATTATTATTATTATTATTAATACGATTGGGGATGGCTAAGTCAGAAAGAGGGCCTGAGTTCAGACCCCATTAATGCAAGATATTGTAGCACACATGTGTAAGCCCAGTACTGGGAAGGCAGAAATGAGATCCCTGGGGCTCACTCTGGCCATCCTCTGTAGCCTAAATGGTGAGCTCCAAGCCAAGGATATACCATGGCTGAAAGGGGTGGACAGAATTTCTGGGGATGATACACAGAGTTGTCCTCTGCCCTCCACATACATATGAATGCATGTGTATATGCACACACCCACACATGAGCATGCACATAATGGATCTAAAAAAATATATCCTGCCGGGCGTTGTGCCTTACACTTTTAATCCTAGCACTTGGGAGGCAGAGGCTGGTGGATCTTTGTGAGTTCAAAGCCAGCCTGGTTTACAAAGCGAGCTCCAGGCCAGCTGGGACTAAAGGGAGACCCAGTCTCAAAAGATAAAAAAATAATAATAACCTTAGAAACTATGCACCTGAAAATTTTCTTTTTCAGCTGGGTATGGTGGCACATGCCTTTAATGTCAGCACTCAGGAGGCAGAGGCAGATGGATCTCTTGAGTTCAGGGCTAGCCTGGTCTATATAGTGAGTTCCAGGCCAGCTGGATAGGGAGATCTTGTCTCAAAAATTACTTCTTTTTCAATTTTTTAATTAATTCTTGAGAGTCTCATACAGTGTATTTTTATCATATTGCCCCCCGCAACTCCTCCCAGATCTACCCCACCTCCCTAACCAGACACCTTCGTGTTGTCCCCACAACCCTAATCCAGTTTGTGGCAGCCAAATACTTGAGAGTGGTACCAGCCCTGGACCATGGTTGACCTAATAGTGGCCACACCCTTAAAGAAAACTGGCAAGTCTTCTCCCAGCAGCTATCTTATGCCAATAGATCCTTGTTTAGTGATGGGATTTGATACGTACCCCACCATTACCATGGTGGGATTTTGTTTGGCTTGAGCTTTAGCAGGTCTTGTGCATGTTTACCCAACTGTGAGTTCATATATGCAACTGCCCCGCTGTCTGGAAAACAGTTTTCTTGCAGTCACCCACCACCTCTGGCTCTTAAACTCATTCTGCCCTCTCTTCCTCAAGACTCCCTGAGCTTTGGAGTGAGGGGTGTGGTGGGTGTCCCATTTAGGGCTGAGCACTCTGCAATCTCTTCCCTGTATGTCAATCAAATATAAAATTAAGTGAAATAAGCTTCTCTGATGAAGGTTGAGAGATGCACTAATCTATGAGCATCTAAAACATTTTAATAATCAGAGAAATTAATAACTGAGGTAACAAGATGGGTTAGAAGGTAAAGGCACTTATCCTCAGCCTGGTGATCTGAGTTCAATCCCCAGCCACTTATATGGTAGAAGGAGAGAACCAGCTCTCAAAAGTTGTCCTCTGGGGGCTGGATAGATGGCTTAGCAGTTAAGAGCACTGACTGCTCTTGTAGAGGACACGGGTTCAATTCCCAGCACCCACATGGCGGCTAAGAACTGTCTTTAGGCCAGGTGTGGTGGCACACGCCTTTAGTTCCTGCACTTGGGAGGCAGAGGCAGGCGGATCTCTATGGGTTCAAGGCCAGCCTGGTTCTACATAGTGAGCTACAGGCCAGCTAGGATTAGAGGGAGACCCTGTCTCAAAAATACAAAAAAAAAAGTCCTCTGGTTTGCATATGTGCACATGTGCACTGTAATAATGTGTGTGTAGAGGGTATTCATCCCATAGACAGTCCTAGAGAGAGACCGGCTGCAGCTGGTCACAGTCATATGTCAGTGAGTGAGTAGGGTATGCTTTGCTGCCGTGTCTTGATTTGGGGAGGCCTGCACTGACTGAAATAGGGAGATGGCTTCCTAGACACACACCTCTTCCTTTCCTCCTGCCTGGCCTCTTTGTTGATAGCCTCATTTTTCCATTTGCTTTCCTGGCAGGTGGCTGTTAAAAACAACATTGATGTCTTCTACTTCAGCTGCCTCATCCCACTCAATGTGCTTTTTGTAGAAGATGGCAAAATGGGTAAGCATATCCTCATGCCCTGCTAGATACACCTTTGCCCTTCGTCTGAGTGCCAGGCAAAGCATAGCCCCACAGTGCAGACCACTTTGAAATTTGAAAAATAGGTTTAGGATATTCTAAAGCCCTGTTAATTCCTCTTTTTTATTTTTTGCCAGAGTCACTTTTTTTTTTTTTTGTTCTGCCATTTCCTTCAAATGTTAGTGTCAGTTATCTGAATAATCCAATCACCCCAACATACAAAGTAAGAGTTTCGGGGACAGATAGAGACAAATTCAGCCCTTGCCAGTTATTAATTGTTTGGTCATGAGCAAGACACTTAGCCTTTGTTTCAGTTTCCACTTTTGCAAAATGGAAGCCATTTTTATAATGAATTGATGGGGTAGTATGTGTAAAGTTAGCAGTTAGGCTGCACACAGTTAATACTGCCTTAAGACAACAATTCAGTAAATTTGTTTTTGGGGGAGTCTTTTCAAGACAGGGTCTCCCTGTAGCTCCAGATGTCCTGGAACTCACTCTGTAGACCAGGCTGGCCTTGAACTCACAAAGATCCGACTGCCTCTGCCTCCCAAGTGCTAGGATTAAAGGCGTGCGCCACCACACCCTGTTTAACAATTCAGTAATTTGTAGTAAACCATTAGTCCCTGCTCCCACCCCAATATACTACTTTTTTTTGGTCTTTTCAAGACAGGGTCTCCCTGTAGACCAGGCTGGCCTTGAACTCACAAAGATCCGCCTGCCTCTGCCTCCCGAGTGCTAGGATTAAAAGTGTGCATCACCACACCGGGCTTGACTTTCTGCCTTACCTCAGCACCACTATCTAATACACGTAGCTTAGATTGGTATATATTAAACTGTGCTGACACTAAATGGATTTGATTCTCACAGTGATTCTTTGAATAGTCAGAATAGAAGTAATTATATGTGAAGAACTTAAGGTCACAAAACTTGCCCAAAGTCACCCACCTAAGGAATACAAGGGAACAAAATTAAACTCTGAATGTGAACTTTGTTTCAATCTTATTCAAGTCAATAAGGGAATAATTGGCCTAATACATCAAAAAATTGGCTCCAATCAAAGGAGGAGTGGTGGAAGGCGTCAGAACACTGACAAGTTACCACACATATCCCCCTTCCCCTCTGCTTCCCTGTACAGAGCGCCAGGTCTTCCTGGCCACATGGAAGGATATTCCTAATGAAAATGAACTCCAGTTTCAGATTAAGGAATGTCATTTAAATGCTGGTAAGTACTAACTCTTCATTCATTTTCGTCTTATGTCAAAGGTTTGTTTTTTTTTTTTCTGTACCCACTTCTTTCCACATCTAACATGATTCCGGTGGGTATATGTTAAATACGTTACTTTGCAAATCTCTCTTTTAAAAGTTGGGATATTGTGATCAGGAGGCAGAGGCAGGGGGATCTTTGTGATTTCAAGGTCAGCCTGGTCTACATAGTGAGTTCCAGGACAGCTGGGTCTACAGGGAGATCCTGTCTCAAAAAAGACAAAAAAATGGGGGGGGGGGCGGCTGGAGAGATGGCTCAGCGGTTAAGAGCGCCAACTGCTCTTGCAGAGGACCTGGGTTCGATTCCCAGCACCCACCTGGTGGCTAAGAACCATTTTTAACTCCAGTTCCAGGGGAATCTGATGCCCTCTACTGACCTCTGCAGCATTGCATGACACGGGCGCACCAACCTACATGCTGACAGTACACTCATACACATAAAAAAATAATAATAAATTTTAAAATTGGCTATGAAAAAAGAAAAAAAAGGATATGGGCTGGAGAGATGGCTTAGTAGTTTAGAGCACTGGCTCCTCCTGCAGAAGACCTGGGTTTGAATCCCAGCACCCGTGTGGAGGCTAACAGCTACCTGTAACTCCAGCTCCAGGGGATCTGACGCCCTCTTCTGTCCTCTATAGGCACTACACGATATGGGTACACTTACATACATGCAGTCATAACACTCATATACATCAAATAAAAAAAAAAAAAAGAAACTTGGGATATTAGCCAGACATGGTGGTGTACCTATAATCCTAACTTTCAGGAGGCTGAGGCAGAAGAATCACAAGTTCCAGGCCAGCCTTGTCTACATAACAGACGCTGTCTCTTTTTTTTTTTGGGTCTTTGAGAGACAGGATCTCCCTGTAGCCCCAGCTGTCCTGGAACTCGCTCTGTAGACCAGGCTGGCCTTGAACTCACAGAGATCTGCCTGCCTCTGCCTCCCAAGTGCTAGGATTAAACATGTGTGCCACCACGCCCGGCAATAGACCCTGTCTCTTAAAACAAACAACAACAAAACTTGGGGTGTTTTGATGGAAGGTACTAGATTACTTACAAGCTAAAAGATTTAAGAAACAAAATATCCGGGGCTGGAGAGATGGCCTAGTGGTTAAGAGCGCCGACCGCTCTTATAGAGGACCCGGGCTCGATCCCCAACACCCACATGCTGGCCGCGAACCGTCTGAAACTCCAATTCCAGGAGAAACTCCAATCCAGGAGAACTTCCAGTTCCAGGGGAATCCGACACCTTCTTCTGACCTCCTGCGGCCATCTCATGGACACGGGTGCACAGACCTGCTAGCAGACAGTACATTCATACACATACCGAAAATAAATAAAAATTTTTAAAAATTAAAAAAAAAAAATAAGAAACAAAATATCCCCAGCATACACAAGGCTCTGGTTTTTCATGCCACAAAATATAGAAAAAAAAGAATTGATCTGTATACTAGTTCTTGAGTACTTGAAGAAGTAATGTTAATCATGTCACTTAAATATCCCAAGCATCAGTAATTGAAAAGTGGTACTTAAGGATAGACACCCTCCTAAGAATTGGAAGACTGTTTCATCTTCCATATCAGCTTTTGATATTGGAGGAAAGGATCCGAGATCTGTATTTAGAATTCTGTTGATAATTAAAGCATACATAATGGTTCATTAAAGCCTAGCTGGTGGGGCTGGAGAGATGGGCCTAGCAGTTGTTTAAGAGGCGACCACATCTTACAGAGGACCGGGTTCAATCCCCAGCCCCACATGGCAGCCGCAGAGAACCGTCCGAAAAAAATTCAGGAGAATCCAGTTCCAGGGGAAACCCAAGGACCGTTCTGGACACGCAGCATTGCACGACATGGTGCACACAAAAACTGCCATGCAGAAAGTACATTCTATACACAACAGAAATAAATAAAATTAAACAAAAATTTTAAAGCCTAGCTGGTAACCTTTTTTTCCCTCCCTTTTATCAGCTTTGATGTAATGATACTAACCTTTTTAATCATTAGTCCCTAAACCCTTTTGTAGTTCATTTTGATGCTCTAGTAAAACATAAAAAGAGGTGACCCAGGAGGAAAAGCAATAGCACCTATAGCCGGGTGTGGTAGCACATGCCTTTAATCCTAGCACTCAGGAGGCAGAGGCAGGCGGGTCTTTGTGAGTTCAAGGCCAGCCTGGTCTACAGAGCAAATTCCAGAACAGCTGGGGCTACAGGGAGACCCTGTCTCAAAAAGACCAAAAAAAAAAAATAGCAGCTATAAGTCCCTAGGGCCTTGTTTCACTGAAATGTTTGCTCAGAACCCTGGCTTTTGTACTAGCCTCTCTTTCACCTCCTACTCATTAACTCCTCCTTGCTCATCTATCCCTCATTTCCTCCTCCATACATTGATTATCCTCATTAGGGATTTTCAGCACATTGCCATTCTCCATGCAGTCAGAGCAGAACACTGGGGAAAAGGAGACACCACGTGCAGCTATAGAAAACGAGTGCCAGCAGGCGTGGTGGCGCACAACTTTAAATCCCCATAGCACTTGGGAGGCAGAGGGGCAGGCGGACTTTGTGAGGTTAAGGCCAGCCTGATCTCTACAGAGTGAGTTCCAGGACAGCTGGGGCTACAGGAGACCTGTCTCGATAAGGACCGAAAAAAAAAAAAAAAAAAAAAAAAGTGCCAACATTTGAGGAGGCAGTTGTTTTTTTCTTTTGAGACAAGGTCTCCCTGTAGCCCCAGCTGTCCTGGAACTCACTATGTAGACCAGAAATCCACCTGCCTCTGCCTCCCGAGTGCTGGGGTTAAAGGCATGTACCACCATGCCTGGCATGTGCTGACTCTTTTAAATGGGCTGATCCATTCTGCCTTCTCTGAGATATTCAGGAGGCTAAAGCCTTTCTTGAACCTTCAGACATAAAAGACTAGCATCTTTTTGAAACTTCAGACAGAGCTTGACTCTGATAAGCATTATGCTACATGTCACCTTGGCCTTTGGAGAAGTGTTTGAGAAGAGAATCGTCTATGGTTTCTGTTACTAGTGAGTTGATTATCTTTATTTTTCGCATTCTTCAGTAGATGACAGTGTTATCTGTCCCTTCTGAAGCTTGCTGGTCAGTTATAGTGAGATTGATTTGGTGAGTACCTGTTGGTCAGGTTTCCACTGAAGGAAGGAACTATTCCTCAGGAAGCAGGAAGCTCTGGCTGCATAATCCGTGGTGCTGGTGATGAGAACTAGAGTGTCTCCAACAGAGAAGCAGCTTCTCTACTCCACATGGCAGAGACAAGGATGTTACCGTCATCGTTGTGGCAATTGGTTCAGTAGTATGCACCTGAGAACACTTTTTCCTTAGAAAAAGGTGAGGAAGTTCCTCTCTGGTGATTAAAGTTAGAAATTGCAACATATGGCATGCCTATCTTAGAAGTTGCTACTTCCAGGCATGGTGGTTCACACCTTTAATCCCAGCACTGTGACTTCAAGGCCAGCCTGGTGCACAGACCAAGTTCCAGGCCAGCTGGGACTACAGGGAGACCCTGTCTCAAAAAAAAACAACAGCAACAACAACAACAACAAAGAAGTTGCTAACTGTATCTTCACACATTAAAAGCTCTGATTGATGGGCTGGAGAGATGGCCTAGCGATTAAGAGTGCCGACTGCTCTTGCAGAGGACCCGGGTTCGATCCCCAGCACCCACATGGCAGCTGAGAACCGTCTGTGACTCCAATTCCAGGAGAACTCCAGTTCCAGGGGAATCCGAGACCCTCTTCTGACTTCCGCGGCATTGCACGACACAGGTGCACAAACCTACATGCAGACAGTACACTCATACACATACAAAAATAAATAAAATTAAAAAAAAAAAAAAAAAAGCTCTGATTGCCAGGCGAGGTGGCACACACCTTTAATCCCAGCACTCCGGAGGCAGGGGGCAGGTGGATCCGTGTGAGTTCAAGGCCAGCCTGGTCTACAGAGGAGTGAGCTCCAGGCCAGCTGGGACTAAAGGGAGACCCTGTCTCAAAAATACACCCACACACAAAAAAAAGCTCTGATAAAGAAACCTGTTTAATTGAATGTTAAATGGTCCTATTGTAGAATTTTTGAGACAGGGTCTCCTTGTAGCCCCAGCTATCCTGGAACTCACTCTGTAGACCAGGCTGGCCTTGAGCTCACAAAGATCCGCCTGCCTCTGCCTCCCAAGTGCCAGGATTAAAGGCGTGCGCCACCACGCCTGGCTAATTATAGAATTAAAAAAAACAAGTACTATTAACATCTTGGAGAGCAGGAAAAGGCTTGAGTAAGTGGGAAACAGTTTGCGTTTCAGGGGTCCTTTTTTTTTTTTTGTCTTTTCAAGACAGGGTCTCCCTGTAGCCCCAGCTGTCCTGGAACTCACTCTGTAGACCAGGCTGGCCTTGAACTCACAGAGATCCGCCTGCCTCTACCTCCCAAGAGCTAGGATTAAAGGCATGCGCCACCACGCCCGGCATCAGGGGTCCTTTGTGAAAGGGACAGGCTTTTTCTTGAAATAAAGTAGAAGCTTGGGTAACTGAGGACTTTACTCTGCTTGCCAAAACAACAGAAAGCAAAGAACCCTTGTTGTACCCTGGTGTATGTGATCTTGCCCAAGAGGCAGTGTCTGGCCTTTCTCCCATACCTCCAGTGTTTCCTCAGAGAAGATTCAGTTCTAATGAATTCTACCATGGCCTCATGCCAGTCTCTCCTACCTTAAGAGAATTGGTTTTTCTAGTGGCACACCACTCCATGGCAGTAGAGCACGTGGAATACAGAAACAGCCAGTTCATTTTCTCCAGCTGCCCAGGGTCATCATTTTCCCACACTAAATTACTACTAATCTTGCAAGACCACTTTGTGTAATTAATCCCTCCTAACTCTTCCTTTGACTCCACTCTGAGGTCTGGAGTGCCTTGGCCTTCACAGTTCCTCCCGGTCTTGAGGACTGTGTTAACAGGAGCATTTGCTGGTTTGGTGCCTTCTGATTCAACACC
Source organism: Rhizomys pruinosus (assembly GCA_009823505.1). Lineage (NCBI taxonomy): Eukaryota > Metazoa > Chordata > Mammalia > Rodentia > Spalacidae > Rhizomys > Rhizomys pruinosus. The sequence continues at coordinate 88,223 of VZQC01003810.1, read as the reverse complement.
CTGTGTCTAGCTGAGAGCTAAAAATACCATTCTTTCCAGCTGATCTTCCCTAATCACAATAGCACCAGCACTTAAAATAGCTTTTCTGTGCTAGCAAAGACATTTGACAGATGGAATGAGCACTCGGGGATACAGGAAGTCACAGCCTTAAAGGACTTGCCAACCTTGCATCGAGAAATCTCTTTCATCTTTCTAGAGAAGAAATATTCTCCCCACATCTTAGTAATTAATCAGATCTTAATAGAGATACATATGGTAGGGTTCAAACACCCAGGTCCAAAAAGCCAAATTTTATGGAAGAAAACTAATGACTTAGAAGAAATTACATCTTGAAACAAGTGTAATAATACTTGACCATTTTTTTTTACTTTGGCACAGATTTCAATGTCTTATGTGAGTTACCATGGTTAGCACACACTGAAACAATTAAAGAGTACATGCTCATTCTCAAAATCTCACAGTTCTGGGGGCTGGAGAGATAGCCTAGCGGGTAAGAGTGCTGACTGCTCTTGCAGAGGACCCGGGTTCGATCCCCAAGCACCCACATGGCAGCTGAGAACTGTCTTTAACTCCAGTTCCAGGGGACTCTGACACCTTCTTCTGACCTCCTCAGCATTGCACAACACGGGTACACAAACCTACATGCAGACAGTACATTCATACACATAAAAATAAATAAAATTTTTTTTAAAATCTCACAGTTCCAAGATCCTGTTTCTCACATAGTTCAGGGATGTAAAACAAAACAAAATACCATCATATTTTATTGAGAAGACTGTTCCAATCTGGCTCAGAAGCTTCCTCCTCACATGTAGCTCTCTCTCATTGCATGTCTTCGTACCTCCACCTCAGCCTCTACCTCCGCCCCCTATGTATAGAGGTTGCAGGCCTGTGTCACTACCATGCCACCTTGGATCCATATGCTTAGTGGAATTATCCTTCAGTCCTCAAATCCTAAAGCTCAATCCTAAAATTTAAAATGTATGTGTCATGGTTAATCCTGGGTGTCAACTTGACTGGACTAAGGAACAAATAAGAGAAAAGGGTCTTCTGATTGGACCACCTCAACCCGGATGGCCCACCCCAAATGTGGGTGTTACCTTCTGCCGGCAGGCAGTATTTAAGGCCACGGCAGCGGGAGCTGGCCCCTTTTTCCTTCTTCCTGCGGCTTGCCTCTCTCTCATCTGGTGAGTTTGTCTTGCTGCTGTGATCAACCTTTCGGATCCCAGCGTGTACTGAGACTGGCAGATCTCCTGGAATCCATTCGGGCCTTCAGCACTAGACTGGGACTCCTGAGACATCCAGCCTTGCGGACTGAGCAGTTCCCTGGATTCCCGGCCTCTCCAGTTCGGCGCTACTGTTGAGCTCCGTCACGTGAGCAAATCAATAAATTGTATATAGTTATATATATTCATCCTGTTGCTTCTGTTTCTTTAGAGAACCCTGACTAATACAGATTTTGGTACCAGAAGTGGTTCTAGAGAAACAGAATTGAAAGGATGAATTTCTTTAGTGGGCTTGGTAGCCTCTGGAGCCAGCTCTCCAACCCAATGAAGCCTAGAGTTACTGAAGGCTCTCCTGGTGGCATGAAGAGGAATGATAATCCTTGGTGCAGACTATTTGATCTAATTATGAAGATAGATCCATTTGACTCACCTAACTCACCTCTTGTGAGAAGCAAGGAATTTAGCGACTCTATATATAAAACGTTCGAGAAATTGCAGAAAAATCAGGAAAATAATGATGTTGCCTTGTTGCTCCTAGCATGTCTGGATAAACTGTTAGACGAAAATATGGAGCTCGGTGATAAAAATGACCAGCTCCGGATTCGAAACAACAGTTTAAAGGTTTCCAAGTGTGCTCTGGAAGAGAATCTTCTCTCCAGCAGCCAAAGAGCTAAAGCAGCAGAAAATCAAGCTGGAGCCCTTATTATACGGTTGGCTGATTTACAACGCAAATTTAATTCCCAGCCACGAAAAGTGTCAGCAGTTAAAGTGAGAGCACTGGTGGGGAAAGGGTGGAACCCTGAAACTTGGGATGGAGATGTGTGGGAGAACTATGATGATGAGGATTTTGAACCCTCGGATTCTGAGGGATTTTCTTTATCTGAGGAATTAACCTCCCCACCCTCAGCAGAGAATCCACACCCTGCAGATCCCTCCTCCCCACCCTTGCCTGAGGAAATTAATCCCCCCCTCCCAGTGGGAGCTGATGTCCCTCAGGGCCCAACAATTGTTGCCTCTAGACCTATAACCAGATTGAAGTCTAAGCAAGCCCCTCAAGGTGAGATAGAAAGTGTGGTCCACGAGGAGGTGCGATATACTACTAAAGAAATTAATGAGTTTGCTGATTCATTCCGGCAGAAGCCTAAGGAATATGTGTGGGAATGGATTTTAAGGGTGTGGGATAATGGTGGAAGGAATATAAAATTGGATCATACTGAGTTTATCGATATGAGCCCACTGAGTAGAGATTCTAGGTTTAACATGGAAGCTCGAGCAGTTAAAAAAGGTGTTAAAAGTTTATTTGAATGGTTGGCTGATGTATTTATTAAAACATGGCCTACTAACAGCGAGTTAGAGATGCCTGATATTCCTTGGCTTAGTATTGATGAAGGGATTGTGAGGGTCAGGCAGATGGGCATGCTCGAGTGGATTCGAAGTGTAAAACCACATTCTCCACAATATGAGGACCCAGAGGACATGCCACTCACTGAATTTATAAGATGGAAAGTACTGAGAGAGACACCAGAACATTTGAAGAGCTTTGTTTTTGCTCTATTTCTTATGCCAGATCTTACAGTTAGAGAAGTTGTGGCTCGTTTGCATAAATTAAATGTACACGTAGTAGGTCTAACAGGACCTCAGGGTAGGCGTCAGGTGGCAGCACTGAATCGCAGAAGGCCAGATGAGCGTAGTTACAGTAATTATCATAATGGGTGGCAAAGGCAAAACAATACCTATAATGGCATGACCCGAAATGATCTTTGGAACTGGCTAATTAATCATGGTGTTCCCAGGAACCAAATACATAAGAAGCCTACTAAGTTTTTATTTGATCTGTATAAGCAGAAAAGCTCTAGAACGAATGACAGGAAGTCAACATTTGATTTTAGGAGTAGCGAATCCCGCCCAGTTGACCGGTTTCCAGACTTGAGACAGTTCACAGACCCAGAACCCCTTGAATGAAGGGGTGGCCGGGTTCCAGTGAGGAAGGACCTTGTCACAATACCAAAGAGTTATGCTGTTTGCCTTCCTCCTGTCCTTCCCCAGAGGGACCTGAGGCCTTTTACTAGGGTAACTGTACACTGGGGAAAAGGAAATAATCAGACTTTTCGAGGCCTATTGGATACTGGTTCTGAGTTGACACTGATCCCAGGAGACCCTAAAAAGCATTGTGGCCCTCCGGTTAAAGTAGGGGCCTATGGAGGTCAGGTGATAAATGGAGTTTTGGCTGAAGTCCGACTCACGGTGGGCCCAGTGGGTCCCAGAACGCATCCCGTAGTTATTTCCCCAGTCCCAGAATGTATAATTGGGATAGATATAATTAGAAATTGGCAGAATCCCCACATTGGTTCCCTGATCTGTGGAGTGAGGGCTATTATGGTTGGAAAGGCCAAATGGAAACCATTGGTGTTGCCTCTACCAGGGAAAATAGTGAACCAAAAACAGTATCGTATCCCTGGAGGGATTGCGGAGATTAATGCCACTATCAAGGATTTGAAAGATGCAGGGGTGGTGATTCCTACCACATCTCCATTTAACTCTCCAATTTGGCCTGTGCAAAAGACAGATGGATCATGGAGAATGACAGTTGACTATCGAAAACTCAACCAAGTAGTGACACCAATTGCAGCCGCTGTACCAGATGTGGTGTCCTTACTCGAGCAGATTAATATGTCTCCTGGTACCTGGTATGCAGCTATTGATCTGGCCAATGCTTTTTTCTCAATACCGGTTCATAAGGACCACCAGAAGCAATTTGCTTTCAGCTGGCAAGGCCAACAGTATACCTTTACTGTCTTACCTCAGGGGTATGTTAACTCTCCAGCGTTGTGCCATAACTTAGTTAGAAGGGATCTTGATCGCCTGACTCTTCCACAAAATATCACACTGGTCCACTATATTGATGATGTTATGTTGATTGGACCCAGTGAACAGGAGGTAGCAGCTAGCCTAGACTTGTTGGTAAAGCATATGCGCATGAGAGGATGGGAAATAAATCCAACTAAAATTCAAGGGCCATCTACCTCGGTGAAGTTTCTAGGAGTTCAGTGGTGTGGAGCATGCAGAGACATTCCTTCTAAGGTAAAGAATAAGTTGTTGCACCTGGCCCCTCCCTCCACCAAGAAAGAAGCACAACGTCTGGTGGGTCTTTTTGGATTCTGGAGGCAGCACATTCCTCATCTGGGTGTGTTACTACGACCCATATATCAGGTGACTCGTAAGGCAGCAAACTTTGAGTGGGGCTTGGAACAGGAAAAGGCTCTTCAACAGGTCCAGGCTGCGGTGCAGGCTGCTCTGCCCCTAGGGCCATATGATCCAGCAGACCCAATGGTGCTTGAGGTATCAGTGGCAGATAGAGATGCTGTCTGGAGTCTGTGGCAGGCTCCCATAGGGGAATCACAGCGGAGGCCCTTGGGATTTTGGAGCAAGGCTCTACCTTCATCTGCAAACAACTATTCTCCTTTTGAGAGACAGCTCTTAGCCTGCTATTGGGCCTTAGTGGAAACTGAACGTTTGACAATGGGCCACCAAGTCACCATGCGACCTGAGCTGCCCATCATGAGCTGGGTGTTATCTGACCCACCAGACCATAAAGTAGGACGTGCACAGCAACAGTCCATTGTCAAATGGAAGTGGTACATACGGGACAGGGCCCGGGCAGGCCCTGAGGGCACAAGCAAGCTACATGAAGAAGTTGCCCAAATGCCTATGGTTCCCACTCCTGTTACAATGTCTCCTGGGCTTAAGCATGCACCTATGGCTTCATGGGGTTTGCCCTATGATCAGTTGACTGAGGAAGAGAAGACTAGGGCCTGGTTTACTGATGGTTCTGCACGCTATGCAGGCACCACCCAGAGGTGGACAGCTGCAGCATTACAGCCAATTTCTGAAACAACCCTAAAGGACACTGGTGAAGGAAAGTCTTCACAGTGGGCAGAACTTCGGGCAGTGCACATGGTTGTGCATTTTGCCTGCAAGGAGAAATGGCCAGAGGTTCGATTATATACTGATTCATGGGCTGTAGCCAATGGTTTGGCTGGATGGTCAGGGACTTGGAAGGAGCATGACTGGAAAATTGGTGAGAAAGACATTTGGGGAAGAAGTATGTGGATAGAGCTCTCTGAATGGTCAAAGGATGTGAAGATACTTGTGTCTCATGTAAATGCTCATCAAAAGGTGATCTCAGCAGAGGATGAGTTTAATAATCAAGTAGATCGGATGACTCGTTCTGTGGATAGTCAGCCTCTTTCTCCAGCTATCCCTGTTGTTGCTCAATGGGCCCATGAACAAAGTGGTCATGGTGGCAGAGATGGAGGTTATGCATGGGCTCAACAGCATGGACTCCCACTCACTAAGGCTGATCTGGCTACAGCTGCTGCCGAGTGCCAGATTTGCCAACAGCAGAGACCAACATTGAGCCCCCGATATGGTGCTATTCCCCGGGGTGACCAGCCAGCAACCTGGTGGCAGGTTGACTACATTGGACCACTTCCATCATGGAGGGGACAGCGTTTTGTTCTTACAGGAATAGATACTTATTCTGGTTATGGATTTGCCTTTCCTGCACGTAATGCTTCTGCCAAAACTACCATCCAGGGACTTACGGAATGCCTTATCCACCGTCATGGTATTCCTCACAGCATTGCTTCTGATCAAGGAACTCACTTCACAGCCAAAGAAGTGCGACTGTGGGCCCATGGTCATGGTATCCACTGGTCTTACCATGTTCCCCACCACCCAGAAGCAGCTGGCTTGATAGAACGATGGAATGGCCTCTTGAAGACACAGTTACAGCGCCAATTAGGTAGCAATACCCTGGAGGGCTGGGGCAAGGTTCTCCAGCAAGCAGTATATGCTTTGAATCAGCGTCCACTATATGGTACTGTTTCTCCTATAGCCAGAATTCATGGGTCCAGGAACCAAGGGGTGGAAGTGGGAATGATTCCACTCACTATCACCCCTAGTGACCCAGTAGGAAAATTTTTGCTTCCTGTACCCACGACCTTGCGTTCTGCTGGTCTAGACGTTTTGGCTCCAATGGGGGGAGTGCTTTTGCCAGGAGATACAGCAAACGTTCTATTGAACTGGAAGCTAAGACTTCCCCCTGGCCACTTCGGGCTTCTACTGCCTTTAAGCCAACAGGCTAAGGAAGGAATAACAGTAGTAGGAGGAGTGATTGATCCAGACTACCATGGGGAAATTGGACTTTTTCTCCACAATGGGGGCAAGGAAGATTATGTCTGGAAGGCAGGAGATGCTGTAGGGCGCCTTCTGGTGCTACCATGTCCTATGATTAAGGTCAATGGGAAACTCCAACAACCCAAACCAGACAGGACAATAAATGGCCCAGACCCTTCAGGGATGAAGGTATGGGTCACTCCTCCAGGGAAAGAGCCAAGACCTGCAGAGGTGCTTGCTGATGGCGGAGGAAATACAGAATGGGTAGTAGAAGAAGGTAGTCATAAATATCAGCTGAAGCCACGGGACCAGTTGCAGAAACGTGGATTATAATAGATATTAACCTTCGTCCTATTTGGTTAAGAATGTGCTTGTTTATATATGTATATATATATATGTATATATGTATGTATATTAAGTGGATACTTGTGTTCCCCTTTGAATGTGCAACTGAGATATGTGTTAAGTGTTGTCATATTTAGGTTATTAGATACTGAAGGACTAAGTTCTTCTCAAGGACATTACCACCTACTCTAAGATATAATGCTTTGCTATTGCACATGAGATACTTATAACATGTTAGGTGGAATTATGACCCTGCCATCGTTTGCAATTGACATTTAAGCAGAGGCTATTTATTGGGTGTCAAGTTGACAAGGGGTGGACTTGTCATGGTTAATCCTGGGTGTCAACTTGACTGGACTAAGGAACAAATAAGAGAAAAGGGTCTTCTGATTGGACCACCTCAACCCGGATGGCCCACCCCAAATGTGGGTGTTACCTTCTGCCGGCAGGCAGTATTTAAGGCCACGGCAGCGGGAGCTGGTCCCTTTTCCTTCTTCCTGCGGCTTGCCTCTCTCTCATCTGGTGAGTTTGCCTTGCTGCTGTGATCAACCTTTCGGATCCCAGCGTGTACCGAGACTGGCAGATCTCCTGGAATCCATTCGGGCCTTCAGCACTAGACTGGGACTCCTGAGACATCCAGCCTTGCGGACTGAGCAGTTCCCTGGATTCCCGGCCTCACCAGTTCGGCGCTACTGTTGAGCTCCGTCACGTGAGCAAATCAATAAATTGTATATAGTTATATATATTCATCCTGTTGCTTCTGTTTCTTTAGAGAACCCTGACTAATACAGTATGACTCGGGGTTGGAGAGATGGCTCAGTGGTTAAGAGCACTGACTACTCTTGCAAAGGACCGGGGTTCAATTCCCAGCACCCACATGGCAGCTAAGAACCACCTTTAACTCCAGTTCCGGGGTAATCCGATGGCCTCTTCTGACCTCTACAGCATTGCACGACACAGGTGCACCTATCTACATGCAGGTAGTACACTCATACATATACGAAGTGAAAAGATAGGGGCTGGAGAGATGGCCTATCAGTTAAGAGCACCGACTGCTCTTGCAGCAGACCCAGATTCAATCCCCAGCACCCACATGGCGGCTGAAAAACGTCTTTAACTCCAGTTCCGGAGAATCCAATACCCTCTTCCAACCTCCGAGGCATTGCATGACACGGGTGCACAAATCTACATGCAGACAGTACATTCATACATGTACTAAAATAAATAAAATTTTTTAAAAAGTAAAAACATAAAATACCAAAATAAATAAATTAATAAAATGTATGACTCGAGTATGGCCGGGTGTGATGGTGCAGGAACCTTTAGTCCCAGCATTCAGGAAGCAGAGGCAGGTAGATCTCTGTGAGTTCAATGCCAGCTGCTCTACATAGTGAGGTCCAGGCCAGATGGGATTGCAGGGAAATCCTGGCTCAAAGAGACCAAAAAAAAAAAAAGACTCTGGTATAGTTCAGTGGTAGAATGCTTGTCTAGGACAGGGTTCAATCAGTTACACTGCAGAAATTAAAACAGGCCAGGTGTGGTGGTACACACTTGTAATCCAGCACTCAAGAACCAAAGGCAGGAAGATGACCACAAGCTACAAGCCAGTCTGGCCTACATAGCCAGGGCTACATAATGAGGCCCTGCTCCCAGCCCCCTGCTCACCCCGCCAAAAAAGCCAAAATAACAATGTCAAAAAGTATTAGCCAAACTCAGCTGGTGATGTTGCTTAGCAACCCATTAAGTTACAAGAGCACTTCACTGTGAGAACCAAAGTAAAAGTAAGAGCTGCCCACCCTACATACAGTGATTGCGAATATTAAGGCCCTCTCCTCTGGCAGTGTGAGATAAACTTGCTCAGTCTTAGAATAAAGCCATTTTTAAATTGTAACTGCTTTTCTTTGATGTTAGTGAATACTTTAGAAATAAAAGGCAAAAAGTTAAGCCAGGTGCCATACTGTACACCTTTAATCCCAGCACTCAGGAGGCAGAGGTAAGTGGATCTCTGTGAGTTCAAGGCAGTCTGGTCTACATAGTGAGTTCCAGGACAGCTGGAGCTACAGGGAGACCCTGTCTCAAAAAGAAAAAAAAAGAAGAAAAAAGGACAAAAAGTTAGGTAATAACTGTGGTAAAAAATATTTAAAGAATGAAGATGCCAAAATTCTAAACAGGATACTGGCAAATCGCATACAGGCCCACATCAAGAAGATCATCCATCATGACCAAGTTGGATTCATACCAGAGGTGCAGGGATGGTTCAACATACGAAAATCAATAAACATCATCAAACACATAAATGGAATGAAAAACAAAAACCACACCATCATCTCAATTGATGCTGAAAAAGCCTTTGACAAAATCCAGCATCCCTTCATGCTTAAAGTCCTAGAATTGGATTGGAGGGATCATTCCTCAATGTAATCAAAGCCGTATACAGGAAACCCACAGCCAATATCATCCTAAACAGGGAAATGACAGAAACATTCCCTTTAAAGGTAGGAACTCAGCAAGGCTGCCCCCTGTCACCACTCCTCTTCAATATAGTGCTTGAAACACTTGCTAGAGCAGTAAGGCAAGAACAGGAAATTAAAGGAGTTCTAATTGGAAAAGAGGAAGTCAAGCTATCCCTATTTGCTGATTTTATGATTGTTTACTTAAGGGATGCTAAAAACTCCACCAGAAAACTCCTAGAAACGATTAACAGCTTCAGAAAAGTGGCAGGATACAAAATTAACCTAAAAAAATCAATGGCCTTTCTTTACACCAAGAACAAGCAACTGGGGAAAGAATTCAAAGAGACCTTCCCACTCACAGTAGCCTCAAAAACAATAAAATCCCTAGGAACAAACCTAACCAAAGACACCAAAGATCTCTACAAGAAAATTTTTTAACTTTTAAAAAGAAATTGAAGAAGACATCAGAAAATGGAAAGACCTCCAATGCTCATGGATTGGGAAAATTAACATTGTAAAATTGTCCATTCTACTGAAACTCTTGTATAGATTTAACACAATTCCAATCAAAATCCCCAAGAGTTTCTTCACAGGCTTGGAAAAAAAATTCTTTAAATTCATTTGGAAAAACAAAAGACCCCGAATAGCCAAAACAACCCTGAACAAAAAGAGCTACACAGGGAGGATCTCTATACCAGACTTCAAACTATACTACGGGGCTACAGTCATGAAAACAGCCTGGTACTGGCACAAAAACAGACCTGTTGACCAATGGAACAAAACCGAAGATCCAAACCTGAGCACATTCAATTTCAGCCATCTTATATTTGACAAGGAGGCCAAGAAGCCACAATGGAGAAAAGACAGCATCTTCAGCAAGTGGTGTTGGCAAAACTGGATCACCACTTGTAGAAGAATGAAATTAAACCCCTACCTCTCACCCTGTACAAAAGTCAACTCCAGATAGATCAAAGACCTCAACGTGAAACCCCAAACTCTGAAGGTGATAGAAGAAAAAGTTGGCAGCAGACTACAAGATATAGGCGTAGGAAAAGACTTCCTAAATCAGACAACAGCTGCACAAGAATTAAGTTCGACAATTGACAAATGGGACCTCATTAAACTCAAAAGCTTCTGTACATCAAAAGAAACAATCAAGGAAGTGAAGAGAAATCCCACAGAGTGGGAGGAAACCTTTCCCACAGAAACATCTGCCAAAAACATGATTTCCAGAATATATAAATACTCAAAAAAACGAAAGAAATGAAAATCATTGATTTCCAGAATATATAAACTACTCAAAAAACAAAGAAGAAAAGGACAAAAGACCACTCAATAGATGGAAAAGAGCTGAAACAGAGACTTCACAGTGAGGATTAGAGAGCTAGGATGAAAACACCTTAAGAAGTGTTCAACATCACTAATCATTAAGGAAATGCAAATCAAACCACTTTAACTACTTTAAGATTTCAACTTACAAGTAAGACTGGCTAGGATCAAAAAAACAAATGATACCAAGTGCTGGAGAGGTTGTTGGGGAAAGGGGACACTCATCCACTTGGGGGATGTAAAACTAGTGCAGCCACTATTGGAAGCACGTGTGGAAAACCCTTGTAAAAACCCGGAGATTGGAATGAACATTGCCACCCGAACCGCCATACCCTCCCTGGCATGTACCCTCAGAACATCACCCCACTGCAGAAACTTGTCTGCTCCGGCCATGTTTATATTCAGCTCTCTTCACAAAGCAAGGATCTGGAACCAACCCAAATGCCCCTAACTGAATGAGATGGATAGAGAAAAATGTGGTACACCCTACTACACAATAGGTTCTAGTGCAGCAGTAAAGAAAGGACACATCATGAGCTTTGCAGGGAAAAATGACTGGAGCTAGAGGACATCAGCTGAGTTGAGTACAACAGTCCCACCGGAAAAACAAACAGACGAAATGGTATCCTCATCTGTGGATGCTAGTGCACCAATTACCAGATTAGTATTTCTCTGTGCCCATGGCCCCTGCAGCTTTTTCCAAAGCAGTCTGGGAGTTATGCATATTGGACACAACAACAGAAAGGACTGCATCAAAGAACTGACTGAAACAGTGAACTTCTGCTCAAAATAGTCAACTTCCACATGGAGAATATTGAGAAAGACTGAGAAAGAGATGAAAAGCATGTTTGGCAGAATGCATGAGCTCTGGTGGGGTGGGGGGCTGGGGGGGGACACGGGTCTAGATTTGATAACAAAATATATAAATAAATAAATTTTAAAAAGAAAAAAAGAATGAGACCTCCCACCCAGAGCTGTGTGATTTGAGTACAGAAGGGCATCAGAGTGAGAAGTACCTCCAGAAGTAATTTACATCTGAGTAGATAATTAAGGCTTGTGGCTTTAGTGGTATCTCTGGGACCTAAGTCAATACAAAATGTAATGGCATGTTTACAGATATTGATGGCAGGTACCTCCTGTGTCCAAGATATTGAAGGAGGCCAGTGATAAAAGCTTGAGGATGCCTGTGCTGAGTACTTACCATTTATTAGGATAGAAAGTCATTTATCATGCCTCCTTTTCCTAGAGAGCACAGGAGAATGTGACAGATTTTTATGTGGGAGAGTTTAGTTCCTGAAGTAGGCATGAGTAATTTGAGTTCTCATCAGAATCTAACATAATAAACAGTTAACAAAGAAGCTGTGTTTATCATGTCTATTCTTAAAGTCTCACTGTCTCTGATGCTGCAACATCTCACAAAGAGAAATGACCTTTAATTACAGAACATCATGTCTCTTTGATGCTGTAATCATGAGGAAGCTTCAGACACCAGCCCTGAGCTGGGGATTGCAGAGACTTCTATCATGACCAGCATGGCTACTGGGATTTAGGGACCTCGCCGCAATCACCTGTACATAGCTTCAGTATCTTATTTACTTATTTGTATACTTTTGCTTTATTGAGATAGGTCTTACTGTGCAGCCCAGACTGGCCTCAGTTCATTGTCTTTTATTGAAACACTGTTTCATTATTTATTTGAAAACATGGTTTTCTCTAGGATCTTAAGAATTCATTTCCCCCCGGGCGTGGTGGCGCACGCCTTTAATCCTAGCACTTGGGAGGCAGAGGCAGGCGGATCTTTGTGAGTTCAAGGCCAGCCTGGTCTACAGAGTGAGTTCCAGGACAGCTGGGGCTACAGGGAGACCCTGTCTCAAAAAGACCAAAAAAAAAGAAATTCATTTCCCTTTAAAAAAAAAAATACTTGACTTGAAAAGACTTCTGCAACTCTCTACCCTTTTCTTTTTTGATATTTTATTATTTTTATTTTCTGTGTAAGTGTATTGCCTGCTGTGTATAAGTGCACCCATGTTGCACAGTGCCCTGCAGAGGTCAGAAGTGGCCATCAGATCCCCTGGAACTAGAGTTACTCATAGTTGTTAGCCACCCCACCATGTGGGTGCTGGGAATCAAATCTGGGTCCTCTGAAAGAGCAATCAGTGCTCTTTCAATGAGCCGTCTCTCTCTGCCCTTTTCTAAACCTGGAAACTTGAGGCCCAGTGATTCACAGTGAAGTAACAGTGACTTGGAAAGTGTGCATTTGATCATCAGTCAATGTATCCCCACTGATTCAGGACCAAGATTCCAGAAATGAATAGCAATACTGCAGTCACATTGGGACTCCAGCAACACATCCATCTCTTTGTTCCCTTAAAAGCATTTTTACTTGTCACTGTTGTGGTAGTTAATATTGTCACCTTAGAGACAAGCCTCCAGACACACCTGTGAGCAGTGTGTCTAGACTGGGTTCGCCTCTGTGTGTTTCTGTAAGGGATTTTCTAGAGGAGGTTAGTTGAAGCGAAAAGACCTACCTGAACTATGTCCCAGCATTCCTTGGGATGAATAAAAAGGGAAAGGCAAGCTGAACACCAGCAGCATTCCTCTCCTGCTGACTGGGCCATGGTGAACTGTACTCTGCAACTGAGCTGAAATAAACCTTTCCTTCCTAAGGTTGCTTGGTCAGGCTGTTTTATCATAGCAATGAGTAAAGTAATTAATACAAGTACATTGATCATAGTAAATCCTTAAGCCTATCTACTGCATCTTTCCATACATAACTCTTACACCAATATTAGAGAACTCGTTCTGTTTTCTGTCTGGTAACCAGATAAGCAGCCCTTCGTTTTGCCTGTCTATGTTAGAACTTCTGAATGTGCATGTGCTGATACTCATCAGGGAACTCAAGCATCCATGGCTCCTGAGGAAGTCAGAGGGAAGAATGCATTTGTCTGAAATTTTAACCGAAAGTGTTGAGTTTGGAATCTGTATTTCTAGACACTGTTTCCAGCAAGTTGCAAAACAACAATGTTTACACTATTGCCAAGAGGAATGTAGAAGGGCAAGACATGCTGTACCAATCCCTGAAGCTTACTAATGGCATTTGGATTTTGGCCGAGCTACGTATCCAGCCAGGAAACCCTAATTATACGGTAAGACCTTTTCCAGAATGGGTGAGGTGGGTTAGAAGGAGGTAAGAGCTCTTACATGTTTTCTTGGGATACTACAAAGACCTGAAGGAGGTGCTTCAGACCTGAAACACACAAAACAAGCAGTTAGTGGAGGAAAGCCTCCTCCTATGGTATGTGCCCTACCAGAAGGTGTAGATCTGGGTAGTATGTTATTGCTCCTTTTGATCTGCATTCTGAAAAGTAAAGGACGAACCTTGAGAGGGGGCGGGAAATGTCTTATTCTGTGTTTTGAGGCCATTATAGACCGTTTTTAATAAGACAGTTAAAAACATTCACTATTGATTAATCCTGAGGAAGGTGAGAAGTCAGTAGATTAAGGAAACCTTTTAGCCATTTAATTGAGGAAAATTTTGTGACCCCATTCCAATTTTTTTTAATTTATTTTTGTATGTGTATGAGTGTACTGTCTGCATGTAGGTCTGTGCACCCATGTCGTGCAATGCCGCGGAGGTCAGAAGAGGGTCTCGGATTCCCCTGGAACTGGAGTTCTCCTCGAATTGGAGTTACAGACGGTTCTTAGCCGCCGATGTGGGTGCTGGGGATCGAACCCGGGTCATCTGCAAGAGCAGTTGGTGCTTTTAACCGCTAGGCTATCTCTCCAGCCCCCCATTCCAATTTTGACAGCTGTCTGTTTTCACTAGCACATATCAAGGGAATAATATCACCCAAAATGGAAATTCTTAGTGTCTTCTCTTGAAGTAAGCTGGACCGGTATGTGTGTTGAGTCCTGTCAACTTGGTGTTTTGCATAAGCATCTGTGATCTGGGAAACTTCAGGCATTCCCTACAAAGTATACTCTCTTTTCTTCCACCAATACTACCCGCTCTTATCTTTTGAGGGAATAATCTCCCCTGTCATTTACTTTAAGTTTCCCAGAACAGGAAAATGCTCTGTACTCTCTCTCATAGAGGGACAAATCCTCACTAAAGTATAAAATAACATAAAATAACTTGTTTACCTCCCTCTTAAAGTATGTGTGCATGTTTCTGTTTACTCACCATTCATTATTGTATGTGTTCCATCTTGGCCAACTTAAAGAAGCTTATTACTCCCAGGTTGCAGATCAGAAAACCATAGTTAATAGTGATTAGTGAGGAGCCCAGTGAGATGGCCCAGCAGGTAGGTGCCTACCACCAAGCCTGACAACCTGAGTTCAACCCCCAGAACCCACATGATGGAAGGAGACCACCAACTCCTACAAGTTGTCCTCTGACCTCTACACTCACAGTGGAACACGCACATGCACACATCTGTGCATGTACATGCATTCACCCATATGCATGCACACATGCAATAAGTGTAACCAAAAAAAAAATTTATATGAGACCAGACCCTGTTGATGCAGGCCTGCAGTCTCACCTATTCAGGAGCCCGGGATAGGAGGATCACAAGTTCCAATGCCAGCATCAGCAACTCAGGGATCCCATCTCTAAACAAAGACTGAACCAGGGCTAGGGATGTAACTCAGTAATAGACCACTAGCCTAAAATAGGCACTAGATTCAACTCCCAGTTCCAGGGGAGAAAATTGTCATGTTCAAAATCATGTACTTTTTTGGTAAATTAGTCATATTTAAGATTTAGGGATTTTCAGCACTGGGGAGGCAGAGGCAGGCGGATCTCTGTGAGTTCAAGGCCAGCCTGGTCTACATAGTGAGTTCCAGGACAGCATGGGGCTACAGGGAGACCCTGTCTCAAAAAGACCAAAAAAAAAAAAAGGATTTAGGTATTTCGTGGTGCTTCATAAAGTGCATTCTTCATTTTGAGGCCTCTTAGCACTCTTAGACATGGTTAACATTCTTTAGAACTCTTTATTTTGAAATAATTGAGGACCCTCAAGTTTACAGTTTTTTTAATGGGATCTAACTTTTTTTTTTTTGCTTATTGGGTTTTGTTTGTTGTTTTTGTTTTTTTTATGTGTATGTATGTACTGTCTGCATGTAGGTCTGTGCACCTGCGTCATGCAATGCCGTGGAGGTCAGAAGAGGGTGTTGGATTCCCCTGGAACTGGAGTGTAAAGACGGTTCTCAGCCACCATGTGGGTGCTGGGATCAAACCCAGGTCCTCTGCAAGAGTGGTCGGCATTCTTAACTGCTAGGCCATCTCTCCAGCCCAGGATCTAACTTTTTTATCCAGTTTTTTCCATTGATAATATCTTACATATTCATACTATACCTTCAAACCTAGAAGACAGGTATTCTACAATACAGATAATTTTAGGCCTAATTGAAAGTTATGAGATTTTTACATTACGTATTGTTTTGGGGTGGAGGAAAGAACAGTGTGTATATAGTATGGTGAGTATGTAGTATGGTGTGTATGTAGTATGGTATGTATGTAGTATGGTGTGTATGTAGTATCTCTTTTTTGTAGTAGTTTCTCTTTTTTGAGGGGGGATATAATTTTTAATGTGTTTTGCCTGTGTGTAAGTGCACCACATGTATACAGTGCCCATGGAGGCCAGAAGAGGGCATCAGATCCCGTGGACCTGGAGTTATGGACAGTTGTGTGTGCTGGGAACTTAACCTGGGTCCTCTGCAAAAACAGCAGTGCTCTTAATTCTGAGCCAGCTCTCCAGCCCCTGCAGTTTGTTTGTGTTGATTTTTTTTTTTATAAATCCCACTTAAAAAACACACAAAAAAAAGTTTCCCCTTGCTTTTTTTTTTTTTCGCTTTTCGAGACAGGGTCTCCCTGTAGCCCCAGCTGTCCTGGAACTCACACTATAGACCAGGCTGGCCTTGAACTCACAGAGATCCACCTGCCTCTGCCTCCAAGTGCTGGGATTAAAGGCTTGCGCCACCACGCCCGGCTCCCTTGCTTTCATATTTATACCCTGACCCCAGCCCTGACAACCCTGATCATTTTCCTGCTGTGATTATGTCATTTTGAGAATGTTATAGAAAACAAATCATACATCACATAACTTTTTTGCATCTGTGTGGTATGTATATATATGAGTACACATATTTGCGTTTTTATACATTCATGTGAAAGGAAGCCTGAGGCTGACTTCATGACAATTCTCCACCTTATTCATTGAGGCCGGGTTGAACCCAGAGCCCCTTCAGTATAACTAATCTGGTTACTCACCTTGCTTTAGAGATTCCCTTTTTTTATGTTTTTGTCTTTTCGAGACAGGGTCTCCCTGTAGCCCCAGCTGTCCTGGAACTCACTCTGTAGACCAGGATAGCCTTGAACTCACAGAGATCCACCTGCCTCTGCCTCCCTAGTGCTAGGATTAAAGGCGTGCGCCACCACACCCGGCCGGGGACTCCCTTAACCCCACTTTCCAAGCATTAGAATTACAGGCAGGCAACCATGCCCACCTAACTTTTATGCAGGTAATAGAGATTCAAACTCTGATCCTCCTGCTTGCACAGCAAGTGCTTCCACTGAGCCATCTACCAGGTTGCTAACATGTACCTATTTGCCTTTTTAGTACTCACAATCTAATTAACTGTATCTATCAAGCATGGGTTCTTTATTCAGTCAGTGAAAGACATTTATTGTTCTATATTTTCTTAATTTATTTTGAGATAGTTGTAGATTCACAAACAGCTATAAGAACCAGGCAGATCTTTGTGAGTTCAAGGCCACCCTGGTCTACAGACTGAGTTCCAGGGAGACCCTGTCTGGGATCCAAAAAGACCGAAAAAAAAAAGGAGAAGAAAAAGAAAGAAAAGAAACAATAGCAGGAGGCAGAGCCAGAGGCAAGCAAATCTCTGTGAGTTCAAGGCCAGCCTGGTCTACATAGTATGGTCTACATAGTAAGTTCCAGGACAGCTGGGGTTACAGGGAGACCCTGTCTCAAAAAAAAAAAAAAAAAAAAAAAAAAAACCGCTGGGCATGGTGGCGCACGCCTTTAATCCTAGCACTTGTGAAGGCAGAGGCAGGGGATCTTTGTGAGTTCGAAGGCCACCTGGTCTACAGAACGAGTTCCAGGACCAGCTGGGCTACAAGGAGACCCTGTCTCGAAAGACAAAAAAAAAAAAAAAAAAAAAGTGAGATGTTCCTATAAGCAACCTGAGGAAATCTACAAAAATGATCTCTATGCAGTTGACCCAGAAAACAGGAGCATGGGAAGCAGATGCAGGTCTTCACTTGCACTTTAAGAACACTTGGAAGTACTCAGACAATCTACAGAGCTGAAAAGGCACCAAATATCTAAAAAAGTGATGGTACCTCACAAAAACAATCTGTCATTTCGGATTGCAGTGATAGAGTTTCGCCACACAGTAGGCCTGAACATAGGTTTGGTAACCTAAAAAGATTTGCTGAATTTTTGCTGCACAGGCTTAAAAGTAGAGAGGGTAGGCACCCCTCTCGTGGTCAGTCACCATGTTTTTGAAGTCTTTTCTCAAGACTATGGTTCTCTACACATTGGGGGGAAACAACTGAGCAGAGTACAATGGGAAAAGAATCTCCACTTCTGTTCTAAATTCATTTCGATCCCTTCTTGCCTCAAAAAGTGGAATCAACACCACCACCATGCTCTGTGGGAAAAAAGAAAAACCACCTGCTCCCTTGGCTCTGCTGGAGACTGGGGTGCTGGGCCCCTGTGTAGCAGTGCATAGAATCTAGCTTTTTTCCTCCTTTCTCTGTATATTGGGCTCAGAGATTACACTGTGTCTTTATGTGAATATGGACAGTTAGCATTTACCGACATGTATCTGTCTACTCTCTTGTTTAATAAAAAGAAAAAAAGTAGCCGGGCATGGTGGCACACGCCTTTAATCCTAGCAGTTGGGAGGCAGAGGCAGGTGGATCTTTGTGAGTTCAGGGCCAGCCTGGTCTACAGAGCGAGTTCCAGGACAGCTGGGGCTACAGGGAGACCCTGTCTCGAAAAGACCCCCCCCAAAAAAAATGGGTATAGAAGGTCAGCAAAGGGCGGGTTCGAGATGTTTGGGTGGGTTAAGTGGGCATTTTGACAACACGGCTTCTCCTTGACATGTTAATTGTGATGTTTAATGGACATCCTTGCCGTTTAAGATCAACTTCTCTCCTAATGGTGACCTGAGCCCTGCACTCAACTGGAGAACCAGCAGAGCCTGTGGGATTGTATTGGAATTGACGTTCTCTGCATTCTCTATTGTAATTGTGTTTACTTTTAAATTTTTTTGTTTTCCCTGGAAAGGAAAGATGATGCTCAATTTTAAACATTAAAAGTGTACAAGTTGCTTCGTTTAACAATAAAACTAAATGTGTACCAAAAAGAAAAAATAAGTGGTGAGGGTAAAAGAATTTAGATGTGACCAGGCATGGTGGTGCATTCCTTTAATCCTAGCACTTGGGAGGCAGAGGCAGAAGGATCTCTGTGATTTCAGGGCCAACCTGGTCTACATAGTTAGTTCCAGGACAGCTGGGGCTACACAGGGAGACCCTGTCTCAAAAAGACCCAAAAAAAGAAAGTAATTTAGATGTGGATTCTGTAGTACTCGGGTGTTCACTTCCAGGTGAACAAACCCCAGGATGTGTTACCCTACTGCAGAGCCCATGGTCAGATTAGCCCATACGTGAACTTCCATAGCATACTGAGATAAGCCTGTGGACAGAGAATAAGCTCCAGGCTCCAGCAGAGCCAAGGGAGCAGGTGGTTTTTCTTTTCTCCCACAGAGCACAGTGGCGGTGTTGATTCCACAGTTTTTGAGGCAAGAAGGGATCGAAATGAATTTAGAACAGAAGAGTGGAGATTCTGTAGAGCTACAACTTGGAGAAAGGAATTCTTTTTACACATATCTGTGTTTTTACTTGTTTGTTTTTTTTACATATATCAGAATTATCCCCACAGTTGGTATTAAAACAATAGTTTTATGAATGGCTTAGAGACTGAATATTAAAACTTTAAATGTCAGCCCAGTGAGACAGTACAGCTGGTAAGTACACCTGCCGCCAAACCTGACAGCCTGATTTCACTCCGCAGAACTGTTATGACCTTCAGATGCGCCATGGTAGACACAGGTACACACACAATTAGAATATCTCATGCTGTTCCATGCTCATTCCCTTCTCCTTTTCCTCTTTACAGCTGTCGCTGAAGTGTAGAGCTCCTGAAGTCTCTCAATACATCTATCAGGTCTACGACAGCATTTTGAAAAACTAATAAACTGGTCCAGTATCCTCCAGCCACCCCGTAATTGGTGCAAACCAAGAACTCTTAACTGGAAGAAATTGTACTGCTGTGTAGAACCTGAACCCTAACACTACGATACCCACCCAGGTAGTGACCAGTCTGCCCCGTGCTGACATTAGAGATCACCCTGTTGTATAGTTTCAGCTTCCTGTGAACATTCGTAACGACTGCTTTAGTCACTTCCCATCCCCTGCCACCTGCTGCCGTTCTCTGTCCTTACTTGTGGGCTTCTCCATGCCGTGCCAATGCTAGCTTTTTCTACACCCTCTTTTGAGTGTAGCTTGATATTTTGTCATCAAAAGCTCATTTCAAAAGCAGAAAAAGGCAACAAATATTAAAGCAAGGAAAAGTGTCACTGAAACATAAACTGTACTTTATTGTTTTATATTTTTGTACATATGAGAAATTGAGGTAGTACACGAGTAGAAAGTGTTAAACAGCTGATAATCATCAACCACAGTCTTAGAGCACAAGACGCAGGTACCGCCCACTCTCGGGGGCTCTCCTGTCTGTGGCAACCCTGTCCCTGGTTATTTGGATTTTTGCTTTTTTCCCCTCCATCCAATTCCTTTCTTGGCCAAGCTGTTGAATTCCCTTCAAGCCACATGTTGTCATCTCATTTGATGACTCTGTGCTTGGCAATGGTGTTCTTCACTGAATGATGCAGAGAGCTGGGACATACGGTCTGTCAGCATCCAACCTGAGAGAAGTGAGAACTGTCTACGTTCCCTTCTGCTGAGCTGACCCAGTACTCACACTGATAATGAAGGTAAGCAGAGGTGAACAGGAACCAGTGCCCTAAGACCCTCTTCCCAGGGTTCTCAGGGAAAATTCAGATCTAAAAAATGTTCATTTGAAAAAAAAAAACAAAACTTCATTTGTAGGATTGAACTAGACTTTACTGACTTATCCTGTTTTTTGTTTTGGGAGTTTGTTTGTTTGTTTGTTTTTACAAAGGAGAAAGATAAAAGGAAAACAGTTCATTATTGCCAGGCCCCTCTTCCACTGACTGGCGGAGCTGTGGCTGCTCTCCTGAGCCCCACCAGCTGCTTCCCTGTGGGACTGTCTCATTGCTGTTCTTTTCCTCAGAGCTTTTGTTTCTCCTGGGCCTGCTGTGTGGCTCTTCACATACTCTATACAGAGTTTGGTGCCCCATCCATTCATTGGTATCAGGTGACAGCAGACATCTTTTCAGTTACCTGAAGGTTCATCCAGGTGACAGATGAGAGTGGAGCTGACATTTTCCATGCACTCCTGGAGCAACAGTTCTTGGGAACAGTGGGTGAGTGTAGAGAGGACGGGAGCTCAGATACTAAAAAGTTTCGCTATCCCTTCAGCTCTCTGACCTGCTCTTCACCCGTGTTACTCAAGTTCCAAACAAATTATGGTTAACCCATAAGAACATCAAGTAAGCCTTGCCATTTCTTAAAAGACCCAGGGATGTGACATTCCCCCTTAACAAATTGGGTATGATTCCTCAATGAATGCCTCATGTCCAACATACTGTTACCATTTGCTGTGTGGGTACTTGTTGCAGAGCCTGGCGCCTGGTATTCAAGGTTCATGACCAAGACGACTCTTCTTAGAGTTCCCTGCTCAAGTCAAAGGCATGCCAGTGTCCAGAGACTTGATGTTAGCCTCAGACCTAGCTCCCTGGGCTCAGAGGAGGGATTATAGGAAACTAGAGCAGAAACCAACCAAGCCACAGTATGTCTGGAATGACCATTTCCTCCAAGGTGCAAAGCTTGTGGGGCATGGAGCAGTTTCTTAAACCTTAAGAATTTTTAAGAGAATTACTGGATGGTGGAAAGGAAATACATCTGTCACTCACCACCCCTCAAGCAGGCCAGTAATAAGAAACAGAGCAGGGCTGTGTGTAGGGAGCAGGTAGGTGAGTGATGTGTGGGGTGGAAAAGCAATTTGATAAAGTTCCCTTGTGGTACTCATTCATGGAGTCAGTTGGGGATACAAGTAATGTAAGGGGTTCACACTACAAACACAATGTTCTCATTTCAAAGTAAACTGCAGTTGCAGAAAGAAGTGTGTCAGGGCAAGCAGAAAGAACACAATTTTATGCTAGGATATGTCCTGCCACCCCTGAAACTGAGGCTTCTCTCAGCCTCTCCACCAGTGATGGATAACAGTTGCTGTTCTCTGCTGGCTTAACTGAGCCAATCTGTGATGGGTCCCTACCCTACCCTTCCTTGGGGAGGCTATCTCCCGTTTCACACCCCAACCAGTTAGGGAGGGACTCTGGTTCACATGAAAGGACCTTTCCTAAAGAGACAGCCTATTGCCTCTGCCACAACTTTGCTGCAGGCTTCTGTCAAACTTGGCTAGGTTGGGGGAGCTTGGCCTCTATCCCCTCTCCCCGGCCTAAGTATGTCTGTGGTGCCAGGGGGCATACAGAGGGCAAGGAAAGCAAACAGCCTCAGACAGTCCCCAAGTGTCCATCCTCACCCAAGTCTGGTCAGTGTCTGTGCTGTGATGCTTGCAATGCCGGAGTCAGATGTGGGGATGGTAAAGGTTGCCCTAAGAATTACTCTTCTGTTCTTGTTGGGATCTGTTCTTGGGGGGGGGGGGGCTTGATCTTGTGTATTCATCAATAAACTCATTTACACAAAACAAAGTTTGTGGTATGTACTTTGTTCCCAGAACTCTGACACTCTTAAGACAGAATGGCTGGCCAGGAGAGGGACCAAGCATTAGTAGCCATTCCCTAAAACCTTTTTTTTTTTTTTAATTTAATGGCCCTAGGCCTAGTGTGGTGGCCCTGCCTTTCATCCGGGTGGCAGAGGCAAGCTGATGTCTGTGAGTTCAAGGCTAGCCTGGCCAGCCTGGTCTACATAGTGAGTTCCAGGCCAGTTGGGGCTACAGGAAGACCCTGTCTCAAAAAAAAAGGGGTTCAAGTAGATCAGATCACATAATCATTATATATATATATATATATGAGAGTTTATATATCTAATATATATATATATGGGCTGGAGAGATGGCTCAGTGGTTAAGAGCGCTGACAGCTCTTGCAGAGGACCCAGGTTCGATCCCCAGCACCCACATGGCGGCTGAGAACCGTCTTTAACTCCAGTTCCAGGGGAATCCGATGCCCACTTCTGTCCTCTGCCAGCATTGCACAACACAGGCGCACAAACCTACATGCAGACAGTATATTCATATACATGAAAAATAAAATTTAAAAAATATTAAAAAAATAATAGACTCCTGTTTAAGTCTCAAGCCACCACTACTATAGGCATAAGTGCCCAGAGGAACCCATGTACCCTAGCAGGTGTTTCCAAGGGCATTAGTAAGCTGCATGTGTCTTGCTGGGAACATTTGTGTTCTGATGAGCCGACAGCCACGGACATCTCTCAAAACCTGCAGACCAGGAAAGAGCCTAGAGAGGGACCTTGAGACCGTGGACAAGTCTTTGCAGTTCTTTCACTGGTACAGAAAAATAGTTTGTAGCACTTCATAGGTGTTCCAATAGTAGCTTTTAGGACAGAAACACTGAATGAACTGCATTTGGCAGCTAGGAACCTTTGGCTGAGCTGCCAGGAATATTGAATTAACACCTAGAAAGGAAGGCATCAGGTATCAGAGATGAACTTCAGGGTCAGAGAGCCAAAGAGCTCTGAGAAGCCCCCAGAGAGACTCTGCTTGTCACCCGAAAAGCTTGCAGAAATGATAGAGCCTGGAAATATCTACATTAAAAATAAAATCCATGGCAGGCAAGATGGCTCAGTGGGTAAAGGCATCTATTTGCCAGGCTGGACTACCTGAGTTAGATCCCCAGAACCTCCATGGTGGAAGAAGAGGAACCAGCTCCCGAAAGTTGTGCTCTAACCTGCACATACACACACTAAATGAATAAAAATGAACTTTTAAGAAGTTTCAATCACCAAGGTTAATAATGTTCAGCCTGTTAAGAATCACTGGAGAAAGCCGGGCGTGGTGGCGCACGCCTTTAATCCTAGCACTTGGGAGGCGGAGGCAGGCGGATCTTTGTGAGTTCAAGGCCAGCCTGGTCTACAGAGTGAGTTCCAGGCCAGCTTGGGTTACAAGGAGACCCTGTCTCGAAAAACCAAAAAAAAAAAAAGATACTTGGCATCAGTTGAGGGACTTCCTCCTATGACCAATATGTCTGAATGGGTTGAGAATATTCTTTTTTTTTTTTTTTCAAAGCCATATTTTTATTGAAGCTTTTTGCACTTCTTTTTTTTTTTTTTTTTTTTTTTTTT